>OU744317.1:30201022-30396309 GCA_916610145.1 Eristalis arbustorum
GTTCTTATGGAAATTGTCACCTCGTATCGATGTTTACACAGAGGTTCGAAACTATCTGATACCGGTTTACTGCGTATTTAGTCATGATGGCGATGTTTCAGATTTCTGGAAAATGACTTATTCATTCGGGGAGCTATGATCCATTGGATTTCAATTACGACAGCGCAGTTTGGTATGGTTGCCATGTTGCTTTAGATTAATGTTTTCAAAATTTGTCTTCGCAATAAAAAATCGCTGTTGGTCAGTGACAGGTCTCTTAAAATGTAGTCCTTGTGATGACGCTACACTCCGAGATGAAATCGAGGCTTTCTTGAAGCAAATATAAGTTTTGATTTGGCCTTTGTTAACGAACGAGTGAAGCCGTGAAGGAGCTACTCTGAACGTCTAAGTGTTAGTCCCTATCTTTTTCTCGATTATTACAGTGTACAGTGGAGCACAAGAACTGGTCCACTGTCCTACACAAAAGGAATACTACTTCTGCTAAGGTTTCATGGTCTTCCACAGGAGTCGCAGCTGACGCTTTTATGATGAGCAGCCTACATCATGAGGTGTCACCTCATTAGTATTAAATAACTGCCACATGGCGCATGCCACATAGCAACGGCGGGACAGTGACAGAAGAAGGGCTGTGAAGTGTCATCTCTGTGTTTGGCGAATGCGTAGTGGTTCGTTAGCAAGTCGTGCTATTGAGACGTCCAACCATCGATGGAAGCTCAAGCAACGGGCGACGGTAGTCCGAGCGCAGTTTCGGGTTCTAAGAGTGCCTCGTATGATCATTGACTTGTAAGTTCTTCGGTGACCTCATTTCCTGTGAGCCCGTAATGCTCCGGGACCCAGACAAGTCTTAGCGAATTTAGACTGCCGACAAAATTCGAAAACGATCCTGGAAGTGGTTAAAGGGCTCATCAAGGCTCTAAGCCTAGCTTGACTCAAGCACTATGCCCCTTGGGCCCATTCTTCGTAATAAATTATGTGACCATTAGGGTCGCATGGCGTCCGCTTTGCAAACCGACGCAAACTTAACTGGATGTACAGTCTAATGTTGTCTACCTACACTAAGGCACCAGTGCCTGACCCTTCATTGGTCTTGGTGCCATCCGTGAAAATTCGACTACAGTACGTGCACTGACTTAGATTCTGCCCAGAGCGTATCCTAAGAGCAGGGAGTATAGACTTTCTTTATGCGTCGCAACAGGAGTCCTAGTCCATATCCATGAGACTAGTGCCAAAGGAAACACGGTTTTGATGTGCAAGGTCATCGAAGTTGTAGTGCCATTTGTACCACAGGCCACTACTGTCTCCAGGATGTGGGAGAAGATTCTAAAGTTCATCAAAAGCAGCCGAAACGAACCATTATTTGAAGTTTAATGGAACAAGAAGTGAACGTATTTATGCATTAACTCTACACCAAGAATGTTTTTAGGTAGACCATGACATATGCAAGGACTTAGGTACGGCCTGGCTACCGAAACAGATGGTGACTGCTCTCCCCTTTTGGATATTGCATAGTTCTTGAGGCAGGACCAGGAAAACCCTACAGTGATCAGGCAGCTTCAAGCTGAGGACAATACTGAGGTCTTTTGAATAACGGCTGGATGGCGAAGTTGGTTGAGTGTCTGCCCATGGTTATAAAGGTCCCCGGTTCGAGTTGTGGTGAAGCCAAAAGTTAACATGCTTTTATTTGGTTTTCAAATTTGGTCCAGTCACTATTTGCCATCGGAATCAAATAGACCAACAATGGTCTAAGTGGCATGGCAATTTTGTTAGCAATCCATTAACCCAACATACATAACCTGAGTCTGTTAAATAGACACCGGCACCCACCGCTTCGCCAGTCTTCTATTCGTCCGTGAAGATACGCAGGTGATAATGCAGCGTTCGATTGTCAGACATTTAATCCATCGATCTTGGGGGAAAGCTGATAAAGAATTTCTTTTCGAAAATAGATTGGGGTAGCAGGCGATCGGTATTGTTGTGATGGAAGCAGAAATCGTTAAGAATCCCTCCACAGTCGGGGTGTTTAGTTTCGGGGCTGTGTCGGCTGCTACTTGTTTGCGAAATAGGTCAAGTGTAGGTGGGTGGATGAGTGCCTCTCAAAGGTCCGCTGATACAAATGCAGGCCGGTCTTTCCACACCCATGAGTGCTTCACAGTCGACAGCTTTCCGTCTGAGGATCGAGGTGAAAATCCGGTAGTGGCTGTAGTCCCCATTTGCATGCATGTTAGACAGTTTCTTTGCGTGTTTGAGTTTAAGTAGAATGCCGTTAGATCTGCGAGTGTTTTTAAAATGAATAGAAGGAATCGAAGTGAGCACGCGCCACAGAACTGTCAAACTACTACAGTTAATTCCTAGTATATAGTATCCTTTACAGATGTCATTATTTGGTTATAGTGGAAGAGGTCTTCTTGACCATATCCTGGATATTTGTCTTACAGTTTCGTATATTAACGATTCTGATACCGAACTGCAGAGCAGTGCCGCCCAGCTTAGGGGGGAGAAAGTGTGTCTTTTGATGACGAGTATAAGTTCTGTCTTTTGTGAGTTATCGCTAAGTTCGTCTGTATTAATCCATGCCCATGTCCAGTATGTCTCTTAGAGTGGAGACGAATGAATCAGAAGCAGCAATGGCTACATCGTTCGCATAGGCAATGACTTTGCAATCAGTTTTTTTCAGTATTAATGATACAGTCAAGTTTTGATAAGTCGAACTTCGATAGCTCGAAGCCTCGATAAATCGAACAAAGTTGGTTGGCGTTAAGACTGAAATTTACATGTAGTTTTTACTTGTTAACTCGAAGTCTTGATACGCTCACTTTTGCTTGTTGCAAGTGTTGGTTCGTGTTATCGAAGTTCGACTGTAGTTCTCTAACCGCTGCGTACCAAAGAAAGGGTAAGAGTACACTTCATTGTCTGGTTCCTCTATAAGTCGTCCCATCTTCCATCATGAGTGAAAATCACCAACAACTTTCGAATTCCGAGGTTGTGAGCCGCAACTGAGATTGGCTTTGGCTCAATATTATTGAAGGCACATTCGATGCCATGAAAAGACAAGAGCTGGATTCTAGATATTAGTGTAACATTTCACTGGATCCAATTACGGAGTGTTATCTCTTTTGCCCTTATTGTAGGCATTCTGGGCAGTGTGACATTTATAATGGACCTTGTACATGTACACGAATTTTTTAATAAAAATAATAATGTCAGCCACAACCAAATGTGGTGTTTCGTGGCGTTGTGGGTATGTGCGTCGACCTCAGCCTCGACGTATAGGTTCGAGCGGTGGTCTCTACGACAAAAATAATATTCTCGGTCCAACCTCTTCTCTAGAAAAAGCTTCTCAAACTTGGCCATTCGGAGTCGACAAAGGACTGAGTGGAAGGACGACTCGTGAGGGAACAAAAGCGTGCAGAACACGAGTGTATTCTGAGATGCTAGACTCTGGCCCTCTACGGGCTGCAGGGCTAAGTCAAGTCAGCCATATCTTAATGAACCACTAACCCTATAAGTGCTAAGAATAGACGAACCATCTCAATTTGCTTATCCACACGATTGACTGACTGACCATCAAGTTCTTAAACAAATGTCTCCCTAAAAATGACAAAAAGTGCAGCGACCCTATGAAAAATCATTTAACAACACTTCGTGGAAGACCGCTGATGGCAACCCTGTCTATGCGTGATTAATCACTATCATGTACAAACACATGACTGGCGAGGATTAATCATGTTAAGGAAAGTGAAAGAGATTCACTGGAACCGAGAAGGGAAACTGATTGATGGTGGAGGCGTTAAGGGTTATCGGTCTTCCTCAGAAATTACAATACGCGTCATTCACGCGCAAGTATCTCTTCGTGCATTTTCAATTGAGCGCGTTGCAATGCGACATCCTTGGCAGTGTTATCGTCAGCGATCATTTTCTAGTCTGGGTCAGAGGATTTTTGACTTTTCGATAATGATTGTAGGACAACGGTGTGGTGGGTAGCCGATTGGAGACGAGTGTAATTTATTAACGTGGTTTTTGATTCAGGGAGGTATGTGCAACGGTTACTTTGATGCTCAACGATAAGGGGGGCGTCTGGGTTTTCAGCTAGAAATTGACCAAAGGGCGCCTCTGCTTAGACAGCAGTTCCAGCAAAGGTTTGTGTTGGATCATCAAAAATGTCATGAAATGATGATCCTCCACGAAGACAAAATGGAGTGACTCATCACCATTCCACCGACTTCACTGGAAAGTGGTGCAACCCTTGGCATGAAAAATGTGACACTTTCTGTTCCATCCCCTCCTCCGACTTCTCGTTAATTCGCAAACAGGTGTGGTCTGTCTCGGTACCCTCCAACCATAACCATCTCCCTGGCAACACGGCAAAATCAGATCGCTTGCCGCACACTGTGCACTGCAAGGGCGATGCCTGCACATCCCTGTTTTTGCACCTTGTCGGTGCGGGCAAGCCGGCAAGGTGATCGATCGTTCATCCAGTCCCGCACCGAACTCCAATTCATTATTGAATTGTGCAGCCGTTGACAAAAGGATACGCATTCAGCGCACTCTCCTCGGCTTTGTGCCGTCTTACCGATTACGACCTTGCCACGGGCCGATAAAAAAAAAACAGGAGAAGAAGAAAACCAATTGCACAATGGACGACAACAACAATAAACACGTCCGCCTGTGCGTCTACCCGGTTTGGCGCACTAAATCAGGCACCCCCGCACAAGGGATGTCAGTGTTTTGAAAAGCCAATGAAAGGAATTGCTTCCAGGAATCAGGCGACGACACACGGCATCAGCGTCGATTTCACCTGGCAATCACGTCGAATCTTCATCAACCCCCAGGCCGATGGAGATGACGGCATCCCATTCACCGTGAAGCAGATAAGCCACCTGGCAAGTCGGTGTCGTCTCCAGAACGGGGCTATCTCGCTGGAGGCGGCAGATAGCACGACGGCGCGGCGCAGGATAAGAATGTGAACATACGGCCACGGCACGGTACGGTGGCAAATGCGATTAATTACCACGCTCGCCGATGCCAGATACCTGTTGCCGGAGATAAACGGAAATGCGGAAGCAAATAATGCTAATCCTTCGATTCATTAGCAGGATATGGAGGATTACCGCCACCGGCGTTGATTGCACCGCGCCAATGCAAACATCCTACGGAGGGCATTAGCGAGTGGAGCGACATCCTGGTCTGCAGATGGCTGCGGCATTTTGCACGGCGAAGCACCCGTAATCGGTGTGATCCCTTTTGTTGGGCGGCTTTGTCGGCACGAATGACAAATGGGCCGACGCACCGAATGTTTGCTTAATTGATTGATTGCGAGCGGGTTGCGCCAGAGCAAGGCCTCTGGTATTTAAATTTCATCACGCGGAGTGACGTTGTTTCGCGGCGACACCGCGGAACAGTGGCAGATTTTGTAGAACCTTATCTTCGGTTGGTTTTGCCGCGTTCGCTTATTTTGTAGCATACGACGATAATCCTGGCTTTCAGCTAATTAGCAGGTAGTCCTGCAAATATTTGCCGATAAGCAAAGTGAATTCCAGTTGCCGTCGCTGTTAATCCTGGTGGCGCGACGGTGGGAGGAAGGCTAGGTGTTCATGCCCGTCCTTAGGGCTGTTCATCCAACGACTGCAATCGGCAGACAAAGTGGACTGACCCTGTCCGGATTTCGCTAGATTTCTACTGACGATTTCCAGGTAAGCTGCAAATAAGGATGTGTGATCCAAATACGGATGACACTAAAGGCCGAGATAAGGGAAGTTCCTGTGCTGGTCTCACGAATGTAGAGGAACTAGTGCTTTAAACGACCTTCGAACGACGAAATTTAAAAGAACTTGCTCGAAAGATGTGTGGCGTTTAATTAGGAACTTCGGCAAGACCACTGAAGATCAAGTGTAGTAGTCGTGTCTACTGACACGTATTCTCAGCCAGCCCTAAAGAGCTCATCTGTTCATGATTGATCATCTGAAATCCCTCTGTGTCCAGGGAGCCAACGGGGCTTCACTTTCTTGTATCTGACGAGGGTCTGTAGTGCGTCGTAGCAACGTATGTTAGTTTGGAGACCATTAGGTCAACGATAGTGCCTTAAGTCCTCCATGATATTCTAGCTCACTAATACCCTGGCGGAGATTGTGTCTGGCACGTATCTCGATGACATGGAATTGGACTTGGAATACGGTAGGACTCGACCCAGTAGGTAGTGAAATCTGAGTGTTTGGTCCAAAGCATTGAGGCCTTGGTAAATACTCCATCTTAGATCCGTCTCTGAAATATTCCACGCTTCTGGAGTCCATTCCTCGCAATTCAATATTTAGCGATCAAAAAGCCCGCTGGGACAATGAGGCCTAACCATACTAATTATAATATGGGTGACGCTACAGCCCAGAGAGGACCAGGACTAACTTCTCAGAAAGCACTCATGTTGTGCGTGCGATTGTTCTCTCACGAGTGGAAGGCATATACAGTCTTATGCCGATTCGGAAAGGCCAAGTTTGAGAAGCTTTTTCTAGCCAGATGTGCTCTTTAAGCATTGTCAGTGACTGGTGAAAATCGTGTGATCGTGAAAATAATTTGTGTTGTTAAGACCAGGGATCGAACCTAGACGTAGAGTTTCAAGTGCATTTGGATCGACGCACATACCCACAGCGCCACGGGCCACACAATCCAATATATCAACCTCCAAAAGCCTGAATCTTTAAACGGTCACCCACACCACAGTCCGTTAGCGGACAGTAGATCACGTTCAACCACAGTATCACGAAGTAGAGAAAATAATGTTCATTGAACCAATTCGGTTGAGTTGCACTTCTTCTTTCACAATGTTGTGTCACCAGACTATTCGACTGTCTAGACAGCATGCATCTTTTTAGGAACTGAGTTGAATGTGGCCGATTACGACATCTTTCCATTGCTGTGGAAAATGGCCCGGTATAGGATAATCGCCATAATTTTGCACACTCCATGTATAATTTTGGGAGGAGGATGCCAAGTCCTGACGTATAGACGTCTGCCAGCCGCTACATTGCTGTAGTAACGCGCTTTGTGGTGGACAGGCGAGGTAAACATAGAAACCCTTATTTGACTAAGGCAACCAGAAAAGGTCAAGATTTCCACGAAGAGTTCAGTTCAGAAATCAAAAATTACAGTTTCCGTTCAGTTTTAAGTGAGCTTCGAAGTGACATCAAATATCCAAACGATCTTTAAATGGTCACCCAATTCGTGGTGCGGGCTTCACGTAACTTTTCCAATTACCAATCTTAAACTGTGATCCGAAACAACACGAACTTAGAATAAGGCTTGCCAATTTGCAATATGCATCGGCTAATAATCGCAGAATTAGGGAAGCTGGAGAGTGTTGCTTCAACGATAGCAGATCTGCAAGCGTGTTATTGCGAAACAAACTCGAAGAGACTTGCTCTATCTTAAGGCCTACATATCATTGAAATGTATGTTCCGAAAAAAGTATGCAGATAGTGAAAGGATTGGAAATGATCGAGATCTATTTATCTTATGGCGACATGCTTATAGAGTTAAATTGGCTAAAGAGATGACGTTAGATGAAATGGGAATGCGTGGAATATTATTTGAGCATCAGCGATTGGATGTCCAATTTTCACACAGCTCTGTAGTTAATTTCCACTCAGTTTGTACGATAATAAGCAAAATTATTGCATTTGATGCATTGTTGCAAATGGATCACATGTAGGCAAGGTTCGGTTTTAATTGGCATTGATATACTGAAGAGTCTTCGACACCGAGCCATTGGGACAGCGCAACAGAGGACGTCCTCGCACTAGATGGCGCACACAAGTTGAAAAGGACTTCAACCAACTTGGTGTGCGCAACTGGAGGCAGCTGGCGAAAGATCGTGCTGGCTGGAGAGGCATGTTGGTTGAGGCCCAGGTCCACCCCGGACTTTAGCGCCAAGCAAAAAGATATACTTAGGCCAATGAATAGACACATTGTACTGCCACGTTGGTGTTTCAATTCGAAAAGAGGGTTGCCGCGGTTTCGACTGCCAGTCATTAAAGTCGTTTAGATTATCGTATAAGCCTATAATAACTCTCCTAGTTTAGACAGAGAGGAAAGTTGCTGGATACTGTTCTACTCATCCTCGTCTAGGCAGCATCTACAGAAGTCGTTGGAGAATAGGCCTAGAATAGGATCCAACGTAGAATCGCCCTTGGGAAGCAATGCTACTTCGGTTTGTCAAAACTGGGCTCAAAACTCCTGACTCGAAGTCGTGCCCTACAAAACCCTTATTCAGCCCTTATGGAGCCGAAAGCTGGACACTAAGAAAAACTGTAGATCCGATTCTTGGTGCCTTCGAAAGAAAAATTCTGCGTGGGATATATGGTTCCGTCTGGGAGGAAGGCAAATGGACAAGGATGTGAGGTTCAAAAATCCGTTTTGACCGAAAGGCAAAAATCCGTTGACTACACTGGCTCGGCCCAATCGAGCGAGAATGGACAACAACGCTCCAGCAAAGAGGGTCTTCAAATCCGAGCCTCCTGGTTCGAGAAGGAGAGGAAGACCAAAGCTCTGGTGCAGAGACCAAGTCATCGAAGATGCAAAACAGATTGGCCTTGATGACTGAAAGCAGCGTGCCCAGGACTGTCACCGATAGAAGGCAGCAATTACTCAGGCTCAGACCCTTCATGGGTCGTCTGTCTGGTAAGTAAGTAAAAATGATGGTGAATTATTCCTCAAAAACCGGAAGTTACTTTTTTAAGAAACAAGTACTGTAAGACATCTGGTGGCGGACATTTGAACACTGTTCAATTTTTTTCAATAATTGTGGAATCCAGACAATATACCAAATTTTTATTTATTTATGTCTACTCTTCGTATCACAAGATGGGTCATAGATAATTTTTGAAAACAAGCAAAGTTTTAAAAAAAAATCGGAAGGAAACTGTTTTCGAACATAGACCCTTCCAATAATTCCAGACACATGTGTTCTACTCCATTTGAGATAAGAGTGGATTATCGCTCCGGTAGCGTCCTTCCTCCACTCTGTGCACCCATCGCAAAAAAAAGAAACAGTCAGTAAACAGCCACAAAATCGTCCATTGCTATCGGTAACGGAAGCAATTATAGACACGCAATAAAGCTGGCGCTTGGTTAATCCTTTTATGATAGGGACATTTGGGTCCAGTCACTTTTATTGCTTTGGATGTAAGTAGATAATTACTTGACGGTTGGTGGGGAATCCTAAGCAGAGTGCATGAGTGTCTATCGTCAACATGTCCTCGAGTTGATGTAAATACAGCGAAATTAGAAACAGACGACTTGGTGTGTTTTATGCTAGATGTCATGAACATGGAGCTCATTCTGATTTTCTTTAGACTTTAGAAAGAAATTGTCTTGGCCTTCGGAATAAGCTTTTGCCTAGCCGTTAGTTCGGAGGCAAGGACGCTGTCAAACTCGATGAGGAAGACTTCGTCTGCTTCGAGATGATGTCACTTCTTCCTATTATAAGCCAAAATCTTTCCCAGTCGGAGAAAGTGGAACAGTACTACCAAACAGAGACTTTGTCTAGACAAGTCGAGGAACCCATCAGTCTTTAACACACAATCTCTGCTTTATGATACCCATTCCACACGGCGCCTAAGAAAATCAGGATTCTCCCCGGTCGTCCTTATTTGGGAATCCACCAACAAATTAGGGTTTCGACAGGTTCCCAATTATGATAACGCAAATGATAACTTGTGCATGTTGTCCGAAGGAAAAAGAAAAACCCTGAACCAATT
Source organism: Eristalis arbustorum (assembly GCA_916610145.1). Taxonomy (NCBI): domain Eukaryota; kingdom Metazoa; phylum Arthropoda; class Insecta; order Diptera; family Syrphidae; genus Eristalis; species Eristalis arbustorum. The sequence goes on from OU744317.1 coordinate 30,210,769, forward strand.
TTTGCCACCTAGACCTACCATAGATGAACATGTTTGGGTTAATTTAAATTTATCGGGGAATTACAAACCGCAGTAGGGTGAGGGTTTTCCGGTAATAAACGCTCGGGCATCAGGTACTGTTGATATCGATCGGATCAAGTGGCTTAAATACACATGCGGAATATTATTTCCGGTTCATTGCGATGTGCACATGGACAATGATTACCATTGAGTTGCATCATCAGGTCATCAGAAGAAATGTGCGTTTTGTGGGTGAGGCATGAATTGACGAAGGCGGAGAACGTCTTTTATTCGGATTGGAGAGTTGAAACTAGGTTAACTAATCTAATCCTGCTACCTCGATATCTACAGAGTTGGGTGAAGTTTGGAATAGAATCCCCAGAATCCTTCGTAACGAGAGGGATAGAGATACCATATGCCGCCCCCAAGTGGAGTGCATATAACTTGTTCATACTATGACAGTTTCTTTCCAACATATGTAAATCATTAAATCTTTGAGGCTGTAGTGGATTTCGGAAGCGACGTGCGTATTAGGTAGACACTTCCTTGTAATCCGAGAATCCGATACTTGTGGACATTATGTAATTTCAGTCTTGGACGAGCAACGCCATTTGGAATGTAGTCCCATTGGCTTTGAATGGAAGACTCTTCAGGCGTCCGTGTGCCCGACGCTCCACATACCATTTAAAAAAATAAACACAAGAGCCCGCCTACGCCCATGGCCATGTCCAACCGCAAAGTTAAAGGGTGAAACAGTTTTTTTCCAAAAAGATCGCACGCAGAATCTTACTTAAACTAGACCAAAGACATCTTTGGTAGAAAGAATGATCAGCCGCTTGTATGATACTTTGCATTTGGTCATGGCATTAATTTCCTTCGGTGTTTAGCGACGGTCACAGCGCTTTTGCCTAACCAAGAAAGTCTCTTCAAAGTACCAGTGATACAAACGAATGCTTTGTTGGGAAATTGCCACATTTCCCCACTTCAGGTGGCTGATCGCTCGTGATGATTGCTTGATGACAGCCGTAGTTTCTTTTCAAGGAGTATGACTGCTCGTACATAATCTTGAGCAATTTATTGTATTCCTCAAAAAAATAAGTAGATGATAGAGTTGTACACTGGTCTTGTTTCAGACATTTTAAGTTTTACTGATGATGTTGATGTGACTATTTATTAGTCAAGCGCTCTGTTGGGAATAAAACCAATTCATCAATAATCGCTTTTCTTGGAATATCACAGCTCTATTCCAAATTGGCAGATGACTCCAAATGCGCTAAAATTTAATATGGCACCAACCAAACAAGATTGATGCTGGCATAAGTGTTCTAGATAAAGTCCTGCTGTATTAAGGATCATACCCAAGGATCGTTTGAGAAAAGAGACATAGACACCCAATTTCAACTTAATCCACAAGAAGTCTGAGTTACATATCTTGAAGCTTTAGTTACGCAAAGCCCGTAAGCCTGTAAAATTTAACGACAAGCTATAATATAATCCTGTAAGTGTGAATATCGTAAAATAACAAAACAGGAACAAATTTGAAATATTTTGTTTTCAATTAATATATGTATGTATTTATCTAGAATCTATCTAAATTTCACAAAAATCTGAAAAAAAAACCTTAAAGAACATTTTTAAATACCCCTCTGTAGCCACATACCAAAACCGGGCTCTTTGATGCAAATCCATTTTCAGTTAACTAGCAGAGGGCATCCGCATCGAGTTAAGCAACAACCTTCTGATGTCGCACTTTGGACCAGAATGAAACGCGAAGGCAAATTGTGTATGTACATGGAGCAGGCATCTTAAATGTTGGATCTACAGTCGTCTGGCTTAACTCATGTCACTGTTAAGCACAAGCAAATGGTGGCTGAATCTTCTCCAGATCCTTCCAGAAAGGGCAAAAAACTGTTTCCCTTGTTTCCGATTTAGTCAATGCCTTGTGTCTTTGTGTCTTGTTTAAAGTAGATATGTCTTTCCAGAGAGATATTTTAAATTTTGACACCAAGAAAAACAGCGACGATTTTTTCTATTATTTAGGTGAGATTAGCTTGTTGATATTGAAACGGAGGCGGCAAAAATAGGTTTAGCGGTGAATGAAGGCAAAACGAAGTACATGCTGTCATCAAGAAAGGACACACAACATCGACGACTCGGTCAGAACGTCACCATAGGCAGCTACAACTTCGCGGTAGTGAAGGAATTCGTCTACCTTGGCTCCCAAGTAAATAGTGCGAACAACATCAGTACCGAAATTAAAGGCAGAATAACTATTGCCAACCGCTGTTTCTTTGGGCTCAAGAGGCAATAGAGTAGTAGAGCCCTCTCTTGAAGCACCAAGCCAACGTCATATAAGACACTGATCATCCCAGTCCTGCTCTATAGCGCGGAAGCCTAGATTATCTCAAGAGCGGATGAAGACGCGCTTAGTCTCATATAGAGCAAAGCTCTGCGTTCAATCTTTGGTCCTGTTTGTGTTGACGGGTTCTGAAGAAGAAAATTCAACCACGAACTATACGGGCTCTACAGCGACATCAGTCTAGCTAGGCGTCTACAGATTCAACGCCTAAGATGGCTAGGCCATGTTGAGCGCATGGTCAACACTGCTCCAGCCCGAAGAGTGTTCGACTCCGAACCAGAGACACAACGCAATAGAGGATGACCACGAAACCGATGGCGCACTCAAGTTTAGAAGGGCCTTGAAAAACATAATTAAAGCATATTAACTTTTGCTTTCGCTGGGATTTGAACCTGGGATCCCTATAACAAAGGGCAGACACTCAACCAAATGCGCATTCCAGCCGTGATACCTCCTGCTTACCACCAAACGGATACAGCCGAAGTCACTAATTTTAAGGAATGTTATAGCTACTCAATGGAACATTTTGAAGTCAAACATTTTCAAAAGGCCACGTCATCAATGCACAATTTCCGCGTCCTTATCAACGTAGATCTCACCTTCTTCGTATAGTGCTACAGTCTGGGTGTCAACCAACAAGCCAATGCAACTAGCGCATTTCACATCTCTGGCTAGCTATCTCAAGTTTTCCATTCCAAGTTGGTTGTTGTCCTTCATCACTTGTGCGCGCCACCTTAGACGCGGGCGTCCTCTGCTTCGATGTCCTACAGGTTTCAAATCAAAGGCTCCTCCTCATCTGCTACCTTTTTCACTTATTTTTTATTTAATTGAATCAATTACTTAAGTGGGGGTTTTTCCACGTATTTCCCTCCAAACTATAATTAATATAATATTTCACAGGTTTACGGATTTTACGTTTTTTTTTGCTAAAACATATTTAGCAACCACAATGCGGCTGCCCTACTTAATGCCCTCCCAAGCTTCCCCAACAGTCGAAACCTGATGCGCAAACACATGTTGCTGCTGCCACGTAGTTTTTTCCTTCCCAAAAATTACCCAACATCATATTATAAGCTCTTTAATTGGTCCGCTGTTTTTCCCCCACACGAAAACCCAAGCGACAGAGAGAGCGAGAGAGAGAGAGTGTGTGCATGCATCAAATAACGAAAAGGACACATCTAAGTACGTTCTAAACGTATGTGTAATATCGCGTGAACAAATTTTTTTAATAAAACCCCAGAAAGCATGTGCATGGTAGTCCCTGTCGCCGTCGCAGGATTTGCCCGACATGTGCTTACGACAACACTGCTGCTGGGCAGGACCAGCCATGAATGAGGTCAGAGTTTTCAGTTTTTCAGTTCGGCGCGCCGGGAAAATCACTGCGTCATGAATGAATATCATACATGCAACTCACATGAGGGAAAATCCGTCCGAAGGAAAGTACAGAAATTGCAATTTGATCGCGGCGATCGGCACAACTCACCCCTCGCGATGTAGTGTAGCAGTGTGCGGTGCTAAATGAAATTAATTTTCAAAACACACTCACGGATGCTGGATGCGTGCCTGCGGCGCGAGTGTGTGTGCGTGCGCGTGAGAGTGACGCGGATCGCGGGTACGGTGGGAATACCTTACGGAAGTATGATTTCCCATTGGGTTTGTACACTGAGACAGATAGCGAGGGAATGTTTATTTGTAAACTGGGAAATTGTTTGGTCGTCAGGATATTCCGGCAGTTTGGCTTTGTGTGTTGTCCTACGGCAGGGGCTAAGCTAAATTGAGAGATGTCACTTTTTCATTGGATTTTCAGATTAAGACTGTTGGTTTAGGTACTCTAGTACTTGTGTACGAATTAGCGTTGAGTTTATATTTGTGTTTACATGGGAAGTAGATCGCGGTGATTTTTGCACTGCCAAGGGGTTGGATGTTGTTGGGGAATCACTTAAGCTGTGCCAGAGGAGGGAAGGTCAATGTTGAACTGGCGAGTGCCTTAGACTCAACATGTGGCATTCTTCGCCGGTGGGGCAGTGTTATGTGAGAGACGTTTTAGCAGACGAACAAGAAGGAGCTTAGCATAACATTTTGACTCCCACGCCAAAGAATTATGGAAGACTCTCGACGCAGCTAGATGAAGTTAGAACTGAGAGGTGTCCTTGATTGCAGGCGCGTTCATGCTTAAGCGCAATGCCCACGAGACTAGGATGCATTATTTCTGCTGGCGCAATCGATGCGGTCACTAACTGCAGGAATTTAAAGTGGCCATTCATTTCGCTGACTCTACCACTTCGGCCAGTTGCTTGTGGCCATCGGCAGGGTTGTGTTCTTACACCACTTCTTTTTGTTATTCTTTTATCTTGTAAATCCATTTTATTCTCGTGGGACTCGAAGTAAAGTAGAAGGGTTATTTAAGCCAGCAGACATGTTTTTCTTTCACAGACTTTCACGTCCGTAGTAGAACAGTCAGACTATCAAGGTCCTTAGTAAGGACATGGATCGGCACTGGCCTTTTCAGCTGTTCTTCTGATCACGAGATTGCTGAACATGGTTCCAGTAAGAAGCCGAAACCTGAGGACAGCTCAAAGGAACAAGAGTAAACGATATCACATTCTTGGCACACTTATCGTTGGAGTGTGGATCTTGCAGAAAGATCAGCGATAGAGATCAAAAGACATTGTCCATCGAATTCAATCTCAGACCTTGAGACGATCTGATGAGTATCAATACGTCCGCAGCAGTTCATATGAAGGTTCGATGCTGATTCTAAGTTTAACAAACAAAGCAGAGAAATCCATGAAAACATGGAGCATATTGTGCAATGCTGCTTCAAATGACGCAGCTTATAACCATGTCTACCAGAAGAGACGATGGGCGACGATTGCAAAGATCAAGAGGGCAAATGAAGGGAAGAAGAAATGATTGTCATAAACATCGACTAGAAATGTGGATGAAAATCCAAGACTGTTGCTCCGAGCCTCTAAGGCAGCAAGACGTGCCAGCGTTTGGTGTTCTTAATCACAAGTACTTTCTTGATCAGCTCGAGCTCTCCATTCTGCTTCTTGGGTCTAGGTGTACATGTGCAAGTAGTTTTTATTTGTATTCTTCATCCTACTAGAGTTTGCGTCTTCCAAATTGCTTCTCCAGTTCCCAAATATGCCAGTCACTACGTCAGCGTGCGAAGTATTGCAGTCGGTCTGTTTTTGAAAGAGAGCCTCCATGCGATCATTGTGAACATTTTGTCGCTTCTTCGATCAACGCTGCCGCATGCCACATCCTGATTGTGACCAATAAGTCCTTCGCGGTTTTATAAGGGCGTCAGATGTGCGCAATTGGATGAAGCTAGTTAGAGTCCGGATGGTAGCGCCAAACAAGGAAGCTAAATGATGTACAATACGTTAGTTGATTTTGCATATTTGCGATGTTCTCAAATTTAAGGTCAGTTTTGCTACATGGGGTCGGACAGAGGTGCGAATCACCGGCATAAGTCCTTGGTTTGTTGATCGGCTCCTCATGATTTTTATCCCGAAGTTCAATTCGGTAGAACATAAGTTTGTCTGAAGTGATTTCTTTGTGGTGATGGACTAATTGTGTAAAAGCCGAACGAGGGGAAATAGAAGACCGATTAAAAAGTTAGCCAAGTCAGCGATCAGTTCGAAGGTCTTCTTTTATTCAGATAAACTGTAGACTTCATGCGTCGTTTATAGACGTACGTACGTATCCGTTGTTCGGAGGCTGTTCGCTCTCCCGTAATTGCACAACAGGGAAACGTTGCATGCATTGGTTCATCTCACAACGGGTGTTGTTAGAGCTATCCAGTGGGCGCCAATTGTAGGCTGCATGTCTACTTGATCTATGCATCGAAAAGGATTGTAACTGGCATCCAGCCAAGTTGAGAGTGATCAGCAACTTTGTCCTGTGATCATAGACTCTGCCCACCATTTAAGCCGTTGCCCTTTTGCACCGCACTAATCGGCACGTACCAGTACGACTTTCCGGCCGCGCAAATCGACTATCAACCAAATATTCACACTAAGTCAGATCCTGGAGAAGACCAGTGAGTTTAAATCGATACTCACCATCTGTTCATCCATTTTAAAGCCGCATACGACAGCATTCATCGCAGAGAGCTATTCGAAGCGATGACCGAATTCAAGATCTCGGAAAAATTGATCCAGTTGTATCGCACCACGCTAACACATACGCGATGCACCGTGCTGTTCGGCTCAAAAACCTCTGAACCGTTCCAAACCTGTACCGGATTTCGGCAAGGAGATGCGCTGTCGTGTGATTTCTTCAATTTGGTACTGGGGATGATAGTGCGTCGGGCAAGAGTCAACACGGAAGGCACTATCTTCTACAAGTCAGTCCAGCTGTTGGGATACGCTGATGGCACCGACATTATCGCGCGGTCCGAATGCGCCTTAGTGGAAGCTTTCACGGCAATGGAGGAGCAGGTGAAACGAGCTGGTCTAAAGGTCGACGAGGACAAAACCAAATATGTGTATGCCTTCCAGTCAAAAACGATCCGCGGCACACCACCTAGGCCACAACGTTACAATTTCGAGGTTGAAAAGGAGTGTGTCTACCTCGGGGCAAACATAAACTCCACGAATGACATCTTGGTGGAGATCCGACGTAGAAGCGCCCTTGGCAACCGATGCCAGTCCTGCTTTATGGACATTAAGTAAGACTGCAGAGCTATTTCTTGGTGCCTTCGAAAGAAAAATTCTACGTCGGATATATGGTCCCGTCTGGGAGGAACGTGAATGGAGGAGAAGATGCAACCGCGAACTCTACGAGCTGTACAAGGATGCGGATGTAGTCCGGAAGGCAAAAAATCCGTCGACTACACAGGCTCGTCCACATCGAGCGAATGGACAATAACGCTCCAGCTGAGAGGGTCTTCGAATCGGAGCCTCTTGGTTCGAGAAGGAGAGGAAGACCGAACCTCCGGTGATGATCTGCTGTACTTTCATTTATAAGCTTCTGGATATGACTGCTTGGGTCTTGGGAGCTTCGAATGAAAAGTCCTTCGAATTATCTTCGGTCACGTATGTGCGAATGGTGTTTGGAGGAGGAGATTAAACGACTAGCAGTACAGCGACATCGACCTGGTCAAACGAGTTCGAATCTCTCGTCTCAGATGGTCACGTCGAGCGAACGGACACCAATGCTCCGGCCCGGAAAGTCTTCGCCTCCGGTGGCGCACGCAGCAAGAAGGGGACCTAAATAAGTTAAACGTGCGTGGCTGGAAGCACCTAGCACAAGACCGAGCTAGATGGAGAGGCATGTTGGCTGAGGCCCAGGTCCACCCCGGACTGTAGCGCCAACGAAAGAAGAAGAAGAAGAAGTATATGACTGCAGAGACATGGACGTTATTGAAAGCGGATGAAGAAGCTATTGGTTGTGTAGTTGTGAGAGAGAAGTTCTGAGTGTGATCTTTGGTCCTGAATGTGTTCATTGCCTGTGGAACAACCATGAACTGTACGGGCTGTACAGCGGCATGCACCTAGTTAAGCGTCTTTGGATCCAACGCTTAAGATGGCTAGGTCATGTAGAGCGGATGGACACCACATCTCCGGCCTGAAGAATCTTCGATACCGAGCCATTGGGATGGCGCCACAGAGGACGTCCACGCACACAGGTGGAAAAGGAACTCAATCAACTTGGTGTGAGCAGCTGGAGGCAGCTGGCGAAAAATCGTGCTGGCTGGAGAGGCATGTTGGTTGAGGCCCAGGTCCACCCCGGACTGTAGCGCCAATCAAAGAAGAAGAAGAATGTGACTGCTTATGTTCTTGAAAATTGAAGCAAAGGGGATGTACATGTGTGCAAGTTTGTTGTCCCTGAGCCTGAGCTAAGTAAGTTGTAGAAACAGAATTCTGTAATTTCTTTGTTTGCATTATTCCTGTTGCACATTATATTGTCAGGTTTCGACGCCGTTCTCCAATTTTACATTTTTCTCGTAATCGATTGGACTTGTGGTGCTTTCCCCGTTGATCTTTCCGTTGTAATAGGGAGCATTGCGCTATGAGGATAAACACAAATCGGAGTGTTATTATATCTCCTCAAGAGCACACAAACATCGACAAATTGTCCCAAAGCGGAAGGTTCAAGCTGTGCTGCCAGAAAGGTGGGGCGTATAAGATCTGTCAAAGAATCAGCAGCGTTTTGAGCAATAAATCGTCTGATTGCCTCGACAACTACACATCGAGCTCGAATCACCTAACAGGTCAAACCACCAGCCCAAGTGTTGCACAATTTCTCAAACTTCCCCGTGCCACAATTAGAAATTAACTTTGTTGAAAATTTCCCCACCTGCGACATCCTCAGACGGCATTAATTGATATTCCGGCTTTATTGCTTCCTGGGGAAATCCCTAATTAATGGGGAAAATTTTGCAAACCCCGCTTGAGCTGGCGGATGCCTAAGGGGATAGAGCAATAAATGCAGGACTTGCATAATCCCTAATTAGGTTGTCCACTGGCTGTGTAGAGCGTCCTGGTTCTTCATCATTGCGCTTATATTTATTTTTTATTTTCTTAATTAAAATATTTTATATTATTTTTTTTCTTTTATTTTTATTTAATTATTTAAAATATTTTATGTATTTTAAAAACGTTTAACCAAATTTTCTTCCACTCCCATGTGAACATCTCCACGCTTCAACTGCGTCTGCCGTTCCTCGGCGGTTGCGGGGATGAATTCCGACTCTCAGTCAACGTGGGTTCATCGTTCGTTCACCGCGTCCGTCTAATAAGACCCGCCGTCAATTCGCTTCCCCTTCGCGCTCGGAAGTCACACGTTCCCAGGAATAGGAAATCCGAAGCGATCAGCTTCCTCACCTTGTACATACCTGAAGTGCCTATGTACACCGTCCGCATCGGTAGAGGGGAGACGAGCGCCTGTCGTCTTGCCCGCCCGCAGATCGTAAAATCAAAACCCAACGATCGCGCACACACTGCACGGAAGGGAGAGTCGCTCTACCAATCCCTAAAATACTTTATTTCGGAGGGGAACCGCGTCCATATTCCAACATCACTTCCACGTCACGGACCAGTCGATCCGACGGCGCATAGCCCACCAACAACAACAATGTGCATTTGTGCAGTACAGAAATATGTTTTTGTTTTTTTTTTCGTATACCTGTGTGCGCTCTACCGTCTCCAGTTAGGGGTGTTTTTCAGTTGGCTGCCTCTTCGGCAGCACTCGCACTGCATCTCGTGCCAGTGTTAGGAATTTTCTCGTATTTCCCTGTACATATGTTCTCGCAGGTCAGCGCCGAGATACATGGGCGAGGGTTGCTCGGGTCGGTATAAAAGGGAGTGCGGATTCCAAAACCTGTCATTCGCAGCCAGCAGCTCAAGGTGAACATAGCTAGTAGTAGCCGCTCAGCACAAGAACACACGATTATTTGGATTATTTTCGAGATATTTAGTTTTGAATTTCAAACGTAAACGCAAGTCAAGATGAACAACTACAAGCGGTGCCCACTCAAAAAACGTCCCGTATTCTACGAGGAGCCAGCCATGGCATCCCCACCACCGGAGGATGACCAGCCACAGGATTTGTCACTCAAACGCAAGGCCGAGGACGAGTGCGAGAGCGACGCGAAGAGGAACTTCGCACTCAATCTCACCGTCAACTCGCTCTACGACCGCATGAAGCCAACAGCAGCCGTCAAGTACATCCGCCCGGAATCACCGATCTCAATCACCAGCGACGCATCGCAGCACTCTCACGTGGATAACTACCCATCGCCGCCCAGATCGGATAACGAGTACCCCAACATCCACCTCCGAGGACTCAGCCCCAGCAGCGCCGACAACAGCTTCAGCAACGGATTCGTGCCATACAACCCCCTGACCGCCGTCTGGAACAACTACGCCTTCACCGCTCAGTCAGTGCCCGCCGCCACGGCGCCCACTCACAACTACCACATTACACCGCCATCCAGCCCGAGTTCGTACACCTCATCGGAGCCTGAGGACCTGTCCGTTCGCAACGACATCCCACTGCCAGCCCTGTTCCACATGTTCGAAGAAGCCCCGTCCGCCAGCAACGCCGCCGCCAACACCAAGAACTACCGCTTCAAGTGCGACAAGTGCTCCAAGATGTACTCAACCTCCATCGGCCTGTCGAAGCACCAGCAGTACCACTGCCCAGCCGCCGAGTGCAACCAGGAGAAGAAGCAACACGCCTGCCAGGAATGCGGCAAGCTGTACACCACCCTCGGCGCCCTCAAGATGCACATCCGCACGCACACGCTGCCCTGCAAGTGCCCCATCTGCGGCAAGGCCTTCTCGCGGCCGTGGCTCCTGCAAGGACACATTCGCACCCACACCGGCGAGAAGCCGTTCTCCTGCACAGACTGCAACCGATCCTTTGCCGATCGCTCAAACCTGCGCGCCCACCAGCAGACCCACGTCGAAGTGAAGAAGTACGCCTGCAAGGTCTGCGACAAGTCCTTCTCACGGATGTCCCTCCTCAACAAACACGCTAACTCCAATTGTACAATCACAATTGTCTGAGCCTTAGCTGTCGTTTGAAGAAAAAACAAAACAAAGCACAATGACGCCCTCCCGGCAGTTCGGGATCATACAGCTAGTATACCAAAACACAAATCACCCAACAAAAAAGGATATTTCAACCAGGATGGCCGCATCCTGATCATATCGCTCTGGTGCTGAGAATATTCAATAAGTCTTATGTTTATAGTTCGTCTTTAGTTTTCTTTAGAGTGTAGCCTAGAAGTGTAAGAACGTGACAGTTCTAGTCGAGGTTAGCGTAGTAGACAGTAGCGCGTAAGTGGTTTCCCATTATTTTGAGAGTCTAAGAGAAATTGTTTTATTTTTGTAATTATTATAATATTATTATTTTACAATTTACAATGTTACACTAGTTTTTTAAGGACGCATATATAAATGTTTACAATAAATTCGAAAATACTCAAAAGAACAAACAAATTTTTTTACCTTGTAATGGAGTGGCTGGTGGTTTTCAGGTGGCAAGTTAAAGAGATTGGGATATATTCCATTTGATTGAAAACTGATGGGATTTAGACGGTCGTTCACGGGACTCACTCTCATTGATGAGTTTACGATTTATATTTTGAACATTCAGTTTAGTGATGTCCATGGCTGGTGATCTAGTCCGATACCCAGGTGGTAAGAGGCAAGTTTTTAACAACAAAGCAAATCGTTTCCAATTATTGCTGGGATAAGATTGTTTTTGTTGTTGGTACTCGCAAAATTACTGAATCGTAACAATTTGTTATCTTCTTCTTCTTCTTGTGGCCCTACAGTCCGGGGTGAACCTGGGCCTCGGTCAACAATCCTCTCCAGCTGGCACGTTCTTTAGCCAGCTGCCTCCAATTTCGCACTCCAAGTTGGTTGAGGTCCTTCTCCACTTGAGTGCGCCATCGGGTTCGTGGACGTCCTCTATTGCGTTGTCCCACTGGCTCGGAGTCGAAGACTCTTCGGGCTGGAGCAGTGTTGTCCATGCGCTCTACATGGCCCAGCCATCTTAGACGTTGAATCCGTAGACGCCTGACTAGACTCATGTCGCTGTACAGCCCGTACAGTTCGTGGTTGAATCTCCTTCTCCAAGAACCTTCAACGCAAACAGGACCGAAGATTGAACGCAGAACTTTTCTCTCGAAGAGACCAAGTGCGTCTTCATCCGCTCTTGAGATAGTCCAAGCTACCGCGCCATACAGCAGGACAGGGATGATCAAGGTCTTATATAAGGTGAGCTTGGTCTACATCTCAATTGCTTCTTTAGCCCAAAGAAACAGCGGTTGGCAAGAGTTATTCTGCGTTTAATCTCAGTACTGATGTTGTTGGCACTATTTACTTGGGAGCCAAGGTAGACGAAGTCCTTCACTACCTCGAAGTTGTAGCTGCCTATGGTGACGCTCTGACCGAGTCGTCGATGTTGTGTGTCCTTTCTTGATGACAGCATTTACTTTGTTTTGCCCTCATTCACCGCTAAACCCATTTTTGCCGCCTCCGTCTCAATACAAGCAAACGCTTCATTGACGGCTCGCTGAGTTCGGCCAATCACGTCAATATCGTCCGCGTATGCTAGCAGTTGAACGGACTTCTGGAAGATCGTGCCTCTAGTGTTGGCGTGTGAGTTTCGCACGATCTTCTCCAACACAATTTGTTATCAGTCCATTGAATACTAAGAAAATGGTATACTAATACTTGCCTCCAACGTACTACGATCTACGTGTAAAGATTAGATCCCTTGTACGACCAAAATACGGCCCTCACCTTAGAGAGTATTCCTGTCTCGAAGAAACTTCTCAAACTTGGACTTTCGGAGTCGGCATACGACTGCAGGATCCTTCCTCTCTCGAGAGAACAATAGCACGCACAGCGCAAGTGGTTGCTGGGATGCTAGGCCCTGGCCCTCTACGGGCCATACTGCATAAATGTCGCTTGATTTCTGGTGTTAAAGTCCAACGGCATACATGAGTGCAAGTCGACTTTGATACAAGAATTCAATAGACAATCCCAGTTTAAATGTGAGGCAGAGTCTCTCTTGGTAATCGCTATTGCTGTGGCTTGTAGTGTCTACACGGAATCAGTAAACTCCTGGATGGGAGGACCGAGCTCTTGGACGAAAATTTCGGAATACCGAATAACCTCTAGAGGAAAATTCTGCATCAACCATTTAATCCTGTCTCTGAGGAAACGAAATGAACAGAGGACGACAGCGTACTCTGTTAATGCAGTTCGGAAGCCGAAGGTTCGTCAAATACGATGACTTGGTATCAAACCACTACCAAACAAAACAGAATAGAAATACTTAGCATCCACCACAAAGACCGCAGACAAAAATCGCTAACTTAATACAAGGAAGCACGATATCCGGTACAGCCACAGCTTTGGGTTATGACCAGGCCCCCAGTGAACCACCGTTTTGACAAGTAAATAAGTAAATTGTCCCAAAGGAACAGGCGTATCATACAATACCATGGCAGTCTACATTCCGAAAACTGACGCTATTTTGTCGCCCTCCTTACGATCATCGCTCCAAATCAGGGAGAGAATCAGCATAGCACCAACATTATCCTTTTATTACGACGCATGGTCTCATCAACGATATTTGATCAAAAAATGTGATTAGCTAGTGGAAAACTTCATATCAAGAGATGTACCAAATTATCGATTACGACTATCCTCCGGAGCTAGGTGATAAAAAAATTAGAAAAAATAGAATGAACCATTTTAAAGAATCAACTTGCACCGTTAAGGCACAGACTTCGCAACGAATTTAATAACCTCATAGATTATCGCTATTGAATGCAGTGAAAACGATAGTTAAATGCTGACAGTTCAGAAATGACACTGAAGCTTAAATGTGACCCCTTGTTGAATAACCCTCCGATCATACAGAGCCGGTTTCAAGACGGAAGATGAAGTAGGAAGTGTCATATTCACCGATCACCTTAAACTAAATAAGTCTATTCGTCTACCAAACTACCGCAGTGTCTTTCAAGTGGAAATTATGGCGATTAGCGAAGACCTGTCTAGGTCAAGGTGGAACGTGATATCTGTCCGCGATATTTGCATTTTTATGGTTACCCAGGCAGATGTAAGATCCCTAACAACGATGTCTCAAAACTCTCACTCGCCTGTGTTGGTCGCCAGGTCACAGATACATCACCCATAAAACTGCCAGTCGACGAAATCCCTCGTGGCATAGGTACTCCCTTAGCCAACTTAAAAATACAACTCAACCTTCTTAACAAACAACAAAATTGATGCCAGATGGAAAAGAGGTACCACGTGCCAAATCTTTGCCAACATTGATCCTGTGGGAAAAAGTAAATAGAACATATTAATTCACATTCAAAGCACCCTGTGCAAAACTGAAGCTTTTGATCATTCAGTCAGCGGCCTCTGTTGACAAAAATAATAATATTCGGACCATCTGATTAGGTTATCGACCGAATTCTCGCTTTGCTATAAATTCAAGCAGATTTAGCTCTCTTCTCTTCGTTGCGAAATAAAGTTAACACCGTCAATCAAGTGTTTCATTTTTTGCATTTTTATTTGCGCCCACCCTGCCCGCTCTCTACAATCCTAAAAGATCTGACAGCCTGATCTCCCTCAGAAGATCCACAATTAGTACTGCAGTGGGTGGACACTGTCTTTAAAGTCTTCATGCTCGACTGACTTCTGCAGAAGCTTCCTAGACGAATAAGAGGAGGAAATTGCACGAAACCGCCTCTGAAGCTGGCTTCCTTCAACATTAGGCTCCTACCTTTTCGACAATCTTAGCGACCTCAGCGAGGCAAAAGTGAAACGAATATTGGTAATCACCGACAGAACTGTCTGGCCTTCATTTAAAACACGGCAACGCTCACTTCCTGTTATTGACCCACTTACAGTGGGCCTTCCTTGGCCTAGGGGCACCTTTTAATGCCACCTTAACTTAACCTAACTTAACCCTCCGATAGACGGATCTTTGGACAGATACTGCGAACCGGAGACTTTTATCACTGGTGGATCAGTTGGTTTATTGCCCATCCTTGGCAACGCTTTTATCAGCTTTTTAAATCTGGTCCAATCACCATTTGCCATTGGGATCAAATTAACGTCACTATCACTGAGGTGGTCGACTATGATAGTAGTCTGACCAGCGATGCTCTAAGTGCCTGACAATGGCGCTGGCAGCCCAATGTCCCAACTGAATCTCGACCAACGACTCTTCTTCGTCGAAGACCATGCTTGGATACATTTTCTTCGTAGCAACTTATTTCTATATCTTGCTTAGCCTCTCAAGAATCTGCTGCAGTTTTCCACATAAGTCCATGACGCCATATGCCGCTTGATGTAGACCACCCCGCCTAAGCCTTGAAAATTAACAAATGCAGTACTAAGCGATGAAAATTCAAGTAAATATATTTGTTTTGCTTCATTCCTAAGTGACTTTTTTTGCAATTTTCTTCACTTTCTGGTCTCTGCATTCTCATCCTAGATCTCGACCATCACTCAGTACGGAAGAGCATCTCCCTCCCTACAGTAGAAGTCCCTCCACAAAACAAATACCATACGCCTCGCCCGGATGGCAGGCAGCTGCTAGCGAATAAATTGCGCAAACGCCAACCGAAACGGTCACCAGAGAGTGTCACCCTCACGATGATTCGTTCATAAGTGTCTGTTTTTCCTGGAAACACTGCGAAAGTAGGTCGACACCTCTTGACACCTTGACTCGTCCCGAAAACACAGAGAGTCCCTCTGAAGCCTACCGCAAAGGATCCGTCCTCCTGTCACACACCGCAACGCTGAATCGATGATCTGATCTGATTCCTATTCTCTGCGCAGGACAATACCCGTCCAATCCAATGTCCAAACAATGCGGTAATTTCAACAAGAGTTGCGAAGTCAAGCGTAATGATACCTCTGTCTCCTCGGTGGCTTCAGTTTCTCGGGCGGAGATCAAAGGCCTACCTAACCGACGGAATGCATCCCTTTATCTCGGCATCGGCTGGTAACCTCAAATCTGAAAATTGAGAATGGCACAAGCGATTCGCTTGCACAGACTACGGAGATCATCACCCTCTTAGCTCGGCACTGCCATCATCATTGGGCATCAGTTCATTGATGCAAGAGTTGCCGCAGGTGGGTTCCTTTGACAAACGATGCATTTGTTGCATAAGCTGCACCTTTCCTATGTACACAGAGTCATATCGTACTCGTTGCCTTCCCTCTCGCTCTCCTTTTTGGTTTGGATTGATTACACGACGCACAGGGATAGACACTCGTCATCCTTTAAAGAGGATCGCAAACAATGCGAGCTGGGTTGTGCGGGTGTTCTGCAAAGACATTACCTCTGCTGAATGCGCAGGAGTGCGGAGGACAACCTGCAGAACCTCGGGCGCATGGCTGTGTGCACACTCGAAAGTCCTTATTGAAGTTCACTCGTCAGGGTTTTGAGGTTCCACCTGCTTTCGGCAGTTCTGTTTGCACTCAAGGGCTCCCCCGTGCAGATGAAAAGGATTATACTGGCGGCTGGCAAGGGTTGCCGGCAGACGTCAGATGGTAATTGAATAAAGAGTTGATCGGGGGATCGGGTGCCATCATTAGACTCGTATTTGCAGTGATTGCAGGAAGTGCCGGAAGCTGGGCAAATGTTTGAGCGGAATCAGTAATCTTATTCTGTGTCGAACTTCCGGTGGGTTAAGGATTTGAAATGATCCTCTTTGGTGTGTGTTCCTGACAACAGTGTGGACCTTTAATTCACTTTCTTTGCAGTAAACATACAGCGATACAAGGCGTGGTGCGGCATGAGCGAGTAAGAGTAACTTATGGACACAAGGCGATTGACGACTGTTCGAGATTGACACCAGTGACTTCTACTGTTTAACAAGGACCTTCGAGATAACTCATTGTCGGAAGTTTTGAAGAATCCAAAAAAGCACCGTTGAAGTAACGGGATGTTCCATCTCTTACACTGAAGGGCAATATTGGGTCACATAAAGGGTGATTTTTCGGCTATTATCTTGTTGGCAACACTGGTTTAAACAGCTGACTTACGTTTCGTGTTTTATTTCACTGTGAAACATCTTCAGTTTGGTCTGTAATTTAACCATGAATCGTCTTACAAACGAACAACGCTTGCAAATTATTGAATTTTATTATCAAAACGCGTGCTCTGTTAAGACAGTTCATCTCGCGCTTCTTCCATTTTACGGTCAGTTTAATCGACACACTGAAGCGGCTATTCGGGCTATTGTGACTAAATTTCGCACCAAATTTACATTGGTGGACATTAAATCACCAATACGCTTACGTAGAGTGCGAACTAAAGAAAATATCGCAGCTGTATCGACCAGTATTAATGATGATCATCAATTATCGATTCGTCGCCGTTAGCAGCAATTGGGCGTCTGTTACTCAACAACGTGGCAAATTTTGCGGAAGGATTTAGGTGTGATGCCTTTCAAAATACAGCTGGTCCAAGAATTGAAGCCGAACGACCTACCGCAACGCAAGATTTTTGGTGGGTCCGAAGGTCCACTTTGTTACCGCAAAATTGTGTTCAGCGACGAAGCTCATTTTTGGCTCAATGGGTAAGTAAATATGCAGAATTGTCGATTTTGGAGTGAATATCAGCCAAAAGCATTGAAAGAGCTACCAATGTATCCAGAAAAAGTTTGGTGCGGTTTATGGGCTGGTGGTATCATTGAACCGTACTTCTTCAAAGATGATGCGAATCGTAACGTAACTGTGAGTGGTGAGCGCTACCGTGGGATGATATCCAACTTTTTTTTGCCCAAAATGCAAGAGCTTGACTTGCATGACATGTGGTTTCAACAAGACGGTGCCACATGCCACACAGCACGCACAACAATGTACTTATTGTGAGGCGAGTTCGGTGAACATTTTATTTCACGTTCGGGACCGGTCAATCGGCCGCCTAGATCGTGCGGTTTAACGCCTTTAGACTATTTTTTTGTTCGGCAATGTTAAAGCTCATGTCTATGCAGACAAGCCCGCTTCAATTGACGCATTGGAAGACAACATTGAAGCATTTATTCGTGAGATACCGGCCGAAATGTTGGAATGAGTATGCCAAAATTGGACTAAGCCGATGGACCATTTGAGGCGCAGTCAAGGTCAACATTTGCATGAAATAATCTTCAAACATTAAATTATATGGACCGTACTATCGATTCAAGTAAAGATTTCATGCATTTTTCTGAATTTTATGTGTTTTTTTTTTAAACTTCCCTATAGCTTTTTAAAAATCACCTTTTAGTTTTTTCTCCAATTGCTAGAGATTCTAACAGCTCCGGTCAATTTATGGTTAGGCTGTCTGCCCTTTCGTTTCCTTGGATTCCATTAGGTACCGGTACCCACTAGACCCTCACCGAGTTCATCAAGGAGATTTGACTGTTAATCTGTCTGCACAGCCTAATCAGCGTGGAAGTCAGGATTTCTGATGTTGTGGTCTTTTATGCCGTTGGGACTTTAAACGAAAAGGTAATCGATATGCCGCCTGAGTTGTGGTAACAGCCTCGTGTATCGCAGCCAATTCGATTTAAGAGATGCTGCAGTCGTCCTTTATTGGCAAGAAGACTGTCCGATTGACTTTTTCGAAGAGGGTTCCCGCGCCTCTATTTCTTGAGTCTTTTGTGTATAAGGCTCTTCTACAACTGCCATTTGGTTGAGCCAATTAAAAAACAAAGCTTTTCTTCACTTAAAATGTTGCTGCTTCTGGCAGATGACCTTTCGACATTCTAAGGAAGCTTCCTACAAACTTCTTCCCGCATTCTCCTCTCCGCTGCATTACTACACATGTTCTTCTTAAAAATTGACTTAATTAAGGCAACTTTCAAATTTAGCTGTCACATTTGACCTTTTAATTGCTCCCAAAACTCACACACGCGTCCGATGTTACTGACAACAAATTACCGCACTTTAGCAGCTACAAACCGAGCCATCCTCAACCCTTGCCTGCACGCAACCCCCACCACGTCGTAATGAGATAACAATCGCGTATATTTAATCAGCATCAAAACTAACATACGGCACAACACCCTCGGCCCGCGGATCCTTGTTGACATTTCACTACCAAATTGCCCATGACCGTGCAGCGCAACCCTTTCCTCCCCTATGGCTGCATTTGTTTCGAGAATTATTTAATTAGAGAAACAAGTTCCAACCCGAAATCGAATAAATAAACGAAAGTAACAATTTTCTTTCTGGAATGCACCATACCATGCCCGAAGGATAATGAACATGTTTTCGTTTTTTTTCTGGCCACTGGCGACCAGCATGATGACCAATAATGAACCCATCTATAGGCGTCCTAGAACAACAACTGTTCCTCACGGAAAAACAACACCAACCAGCAACAACAATCGATTAAAATACCAAAGGAAGGTCCTTTCGCTTTCCCTTCGGCGATGAGGCAGGCGAGTAGGACTCGCGTGTAGCGCACGGTGCCGTGCCTGCTGCTGTTCCTTATCAAATCGGTATCAGACAACACAGCACAAGACCATATGGCGGGTGACTGGATGGTGCACGGCGGCGGCGATCGTTGGTGTATTCTATTAATGAGCCAAACAGGATAATGATAGTGCCGACTGCAGGATAAATGATAATCAACTCAACGTTATATCCTAATTCACTTTATCTTGGCCAGCTCCTTGCATGTACCGTTGTGCTGACAGACGAAGGTGAACCTTTAATTTACCATTCCGACACCTGATGGTGGACACGATCGCTCAGCAGGATCCGATCTCGTCGGGCATCGGACATTACACCGCACTCGTCCTGATGCGGACAGGTAGGGGTGGGGGGAGAGCGATTGGATGGAAAAGGACTTGCGTAAGGTAGCCGGTGGCTAATATACGATCTGTGAGTTTATGAAGTGGATAACACTTCGTCCCGATCGGAGGTAGTCGCTGCATCATCTGTGCTGATATGGGTTTCGGGGAGAGGCTGTGGCTACACCCCATCCTTTGCGCAATTAAAAGATCATTAGAGATCGGGGCCCACGCGCGTGCGCCGTACTTAATGAGATTTATCGCGCACCACTCGACGACGACGACGACGACGGTACAGCTTATGGTAGTTGAACGCTTGTCGACGCACGCCGCCGTCATTGTTGCCATTGTGATGTGCTGTGCGGCAATTAAAGCCCACATTGGGGCACGTTTAATTGAGGCACCGCACTAGCACCACCACCATCGTCGTCGTCATCGCAACCATCCACCAAGGCGGCCACGCGATAGCATGTCTTCCATCATCACAAAAGAGGAAAGCATCGCTTGGCAATGGTCCGAGATAAATGCCCGTTCAAGTAAGTCCCGCCGTGCGTTGCCGCCAGATAGATGCATGAGATGAAAGCGCACGGATCAGGTTACTGCCCGATGGTATGCCGGTGTGGCGGGCGGTGCGGCTGTTGCTGGTGGTGATGGCGGAGCACTGCTAGATGCGGACAGCATCTAAAGTTCGTTAATGGCCAGATAAACGTAATAAATAAAACGCCTTGCAGATTATTATTAATAATAAATAGCAGCGCGCGCGCGCGCGAGCGAGCGCGTTTAGGCCCGGCTTCTATCTCACCGAAGCCCGTCCCCATGGCACGCATAAACAAATAAGATTTGTGTTCCACTGTCGTTGCGCCGGTTCGTGTGTTTGTTTTTTTTTTGGCCAACAAATCGCCATCTCATCAAGGTGGTACTTTAGATGAAACACACACAGACACAGAGAGGGGTTCCTTTTGATGTGCCGAGACCGCCCAGGTGATGGCGCTGCGCCAGCGAGGCAGTCTGGTGCACGGCATGGCTGGGGGTTTTGAAAGAAACGCGCGCCTGGCATGCGATAAACCGCTAGTGCCACCAGCTGAACTTGCAGGCCTGTGTGCGCCGAGCGGCGCGGCGATGTCAATGAGAGGAGTTTTGGGAGTGCCCTGCAGGCGCTTTTGGACGTTTTTCTCTCGTTTTTGGTTCATTTGATGGAGGAAGCGAATTTTCCACCAGATTGCGGACGATTTTGATCGCAGTGATTTGTAGTTGACCGGGTATGTTGGTCAACGCGTGGGCGGCGCGAGGCAAGGCATGGGTTGGGGAGAAAAGGTTCTCGTCGACGATATGCAAGGTGCGGCACTCGCACATACATTTTTCGGCTTACGATCGCAAATTGGTCTTGATTGAGTGTCAAATGAACGCCGCCGCTGGGTGAGTCAGGCGCTGGATTTCGGGCACGGAATTCCGTAACATCCGTGAGGGTGCGGAATGGACACTTTACCTGGCGCTGCTGCTAAAGATCCCCTCTTTATGCGGCTGACTTTCCCCTTGTCAGTTTTGACTTGATCGACCATCACCCACAACCCCATAGTCGTCGTCGTCGTCGTGGTCGTCCTCCTCCTCTCGGCGTTCAACTCCACCGCTGCCTCCACAGCAAGTAGGAAGTAATCGAAGCCAGTGCCCAGTTTATTATGCAATTCGATCGCTTGGAATTAAGATCAAAGAACTGTAAGTGCAAACCAC
This sequence comes from Eristalis arbustorum, assembly GCA_916610145.1. NCBI lineage: Eukaryota > Metazoa > Arthropoda > Insecta > Diptera > Syrphidae > Eristalis > Eristalis arbustorum. The sequence goes on from OU744317.1 coordinate 30,232,137, forward strand.
AAAAGGCGGAACGTCATGCCGAGCATTCTGTCGACATTCTTCCCGATGTCAAGTCGAGTCCTATGCAAATGCCCCCTGCGCACACCGACGGAGGACTTGTTACATGCTGTTGCCCGGTGTCGGTGAACGTATGGAAAGCCGACGAGAATGTACCATAAAACGAAAAAAAGCAACCATCTCAACTACTTGCAATCCAACAATGCTGTGGTCTAGTGGGTAGAAATTTTTGCTAGGGTAAGGTCCCGTTAAGGCCGCAACCGCAAAAGATGATATGCTCCAGCGTTGACAGGTTGTTCGCATGCTAAATAGATGCCGTATACGGTATGATCGTGGTTCCCTTTCCTTCTTCATCTTCTTCTTCTGTTTTCTTTTTTGTGTTTAAACTGGTTGCTAGGGATTTTCTCTAAGAGATTGAAGTTCGGTTCGATCGAGTCGATGGTGCGTTAGTGGATGCGTGCATTGGTCTAAGGGTGAACAGTGTGCGACAGCATACAGTTGAGGTAGGAATTAAGTGACATTTTTGAAGAGGAAAGGATTTTTGTGTTTTTAGATGAAAAGAACAAGAGGGTTTTATGCATCAATGCCAATTGAGGATAGTTTCATACCGATTGACGACAGCTAGCCTGGCTCCTTGAAGCAATAAAACCGGGATAAAGTCACTATTCACTCAAATTCGGTTTCCTGCCTGTATTACAGGAACAAGAAATGTAAGAAGAGGCTTTTTGTACAATACACATCCTCTCAATACGCTCTCTATTAAAAGCAATAGTAGCTGACAAGACTGTGCTGCCACATCTCTAAACCCAAACATAAGCATTCATTTCTTAAAGCCTAACATAAGTAATAGAGGGCTTGGCGTGAGTCAACAGAGACTTTCCCAACAACTGGCTAGTTTCCATTGGGTACTATTAATTGAGTTCTTAAGTTGAACTTACCATCACCATCATGGCTAGCATTGTCTTATAATCGATTCTAACTGATAGGGATCAATTCATCAGTTGTACCAAGGAAATCGTCGTAATTGGTCCAACAGGTCCTTCCTGAGTCTGTCAACAGGTCCCCTAACTGTTGGAGACGCAGTCAAACCCCGACTCAGATATTACCGATAATGGGGATATTCGTGCACCGTGACCAAACCATAGCAATTTCCGATCGAAGAAGTAGCTCCTCGTGTATTGCAGTGTGTCTTACTAAATCGCGGCGTCAGCACGAAGAAGTACCATCTCGGCAGCTTTCATTCATATTGCATTAGCATACCTAAGGAGATTAGAACAGTGCGCTGCAACATATTACTTACTTAGTTAAGGTGGCGTTACAGTCCGCGGTGGACCCGGGCTTCAACCAACAAGCGTCTCCAGCCAGCACGATCTTTAGCTAGCTGCCTCCAGTTTCGCAGGCATAGTTAATTGAGGTCCCTTTCCACTTGCGGGCGCCACCTGAGTCGCGGTCTTCTTCTACTGCGCCGTCCCTCGGGGGTGGATTCGAAGACTTTTCGGGCCGGAGCATTGGTTTCCATCCGCTCTGCATGCTCGTCATTATATCTCCTCCTCCACTCACCATTTATGCAGACGGGACCGAAAATCACACGAAGAATTTTCCTCTCGAAGCAACCAAGAGCAGCTTCATCGGCTTTTGACAAAGTCCATGCCTCCGCGCCATATAGTAGGACTGGGACGATTAAGGTCTTGTAAAGCGTTACCTTGGCTGTTCGAGAGAGGGATTTGTTCACCAATTGCTTTCTTAGCCCAAAGAAGCACCGATTGGCAAGAGTTATTCTATTTCAGCGCTGGTGTCATTGTCCGAATTGATAGCGAGTCCCAGGTAGACAAAGTTTTTGACTACCTCAAGGTTATAACTGTCTGCTATGACGTTCTGATCGCGACGTCGGTGTTGGGTGTCCTTTCTCGTTGACAGCATATACTTGGTCTTACCCTCGTTTACCATCTTTGCGACCTCCGTTTCAATACCCACAAAAGCGCACATGTCAATGGCCATTGACAACATGCAGCCTTGGCTTAAAAATGATCTGGATATGGTGTGATGATGAAGGCCTATCTATAAAGTTTAACAGAACCAACCTTCTTAGATTCGTCAAAAGAAACATAAATAACCTTCATAGTCTGAGTACCTAACCAAAAGAGAGTGGAATGCATGTTAAGTGCTGTACGGCGTAAACCTAGAATGTCTAGTTTTGCAGGTTTTCTTGTCCGTAAATTACAATTATAGCACCTTAAAAATGTGTATTTGTCCGAAACGTGGGTGTAATCACTTGAATCAACTTTCACATGGTAGAATTCATCAGTGCGATGTGTCTTCAAGACGGTTTGAGTGTCGCTACTAAAGACGCCCTAAACCAATCGTAAAAACACGTTTTCAGTTTTATGGTGTAACCGAAAGATTGATACACCGAACAATTTGTTTGAACGTCCTTATTACGTATATATAAGTACAAGCCGTTTAAAGTGCCATCGTCACCTTCCCAGACGCGCAAATTGTTTTATGCAGAACCCATATACCACATTTCATAACATAACTTCTGAAAGACTTCACGTAGGAACCTTCGGAAACTCATATTGCTGTAGGCTCTGGGTCTGTCAAGCTCTTAAAGTTAAAGAAATGAAACGATGGGAAAACAAGGCAAGTTAAAACTGATATGAATGCCAGAACCACGAGAGTAATGAAATTGCAGAAGGGAGCCCCTCGTGAACTTATCAACACCGACATATAGTAGGAGGTGTAAGCCTGACGAAAAGCTGACTCATATCTCAGACGGTGCTAGGTCCAGAAAAAGCTGTCTTGCATCCGTGCCATGTTGGAGACTCGGTCTTCCTATTTTCTTGAATCGTGGGGCTCAGATCCAAATAACTCTGTGTTGAAGCATGCGCTTCAGCGCTCAACCTGCCCGAGCCAGTGTAGGTTATTGTCATTGATGTCAATGTTGGAAATAGCACCGGCTGATGTTGTAATTTTAATTGACAGTCAAGCAGCTATTACAGCAACCCCGGCAACGGAAATAAAGTATAAGAGTTTTGCAAGCTTCCTCGAGGACCTCATGGATCCCAACGTGCAGCACTCGATTACTCTCTGCTACATTCCTGATCACAGAGACACAGGTGGTTGAACTTGGCAGGAAAGGACCCGAAAACGTCCAATCCCAGGCATGTATCAAAGCACCCGTAGAGATTGCCACGAAAGAAGTAAATGACCCGAAGCTAATAAAAGGCCTACTAGTCCACTCGGTACTCCGTCACAAATTTATTTGCTGATGATGATCAGTTGATTCAAGGCTAGGTTACGTTTTTGATTATTGCACACTGCACTTGTGGAAGTGCGTGGTTTCTTCTTTGTGTGGCGCTACAGTCCGGGGTGGACCTGGGCCTCAACCAACAAGCCTCCCCAACTAGCGCGATCTCTGGCTTGCTGTCTAAAGTTTCAAAGTTTTGCACACCAAGTTGGTTGAGGTCCTCCTCCACTTGGGTGCGCCACCTTAAACGCGGGCGTCCTCTGTTGCGTTGCCCGACAAGTTCGGATTCGAAGATTCTTCGGGCCGGAGCTGTGGTGTCCATCCGCTTTACATGACCTAGCCACCGTATACGTTGGATACGTAGACGCGTAACTAGGCTCATGTCGCTGTACAGCCCGTACAGTTCGTGGTTGAATCTTCTCCTGCAGAATTCAAACCATTTTAGCCGTTTCCGTCTCAATGTTAGTAAATGCTCCAAAGACGGCTCGCTGAGTTCTGCCCATCACGTCAATTTCATCGGCGTATGCTAACAATTGCATGGACTCCTGGAAGATCGTGCCTCTAGTGTTGGCGTGTGAGTTTCGCAGGATCTTCTCCAGGGCGGTGTTGAAGAAATCACATGACAGTACGTCGCCTTGTCTAAAAGCTTTTTTGACATTGAAGGTCTCGGCGAGTTCGTTACAGACCTTGATGAAGCAGCGCGAGTTCTCCGTCGTCATCCTGCACAGCCGGACGAGTTTGGCAGGAATGTCAAAACTAGACATGGCGTTGTATAGCAAACCGTCTTATTTCACTCATCTGCCTCACAATGCCCAATGAGACCAATGAGCCAATCAGTCACTTATAGGGCAGTATAGGCAAACTCGAAAAGTCTTTGAATCCACCCCCGAGGGACGGTGCAGTAGAAGAAGACCGCGACTCAGGTGGCGCACGCAAGTGGAAAGGGACCTCAACCAACTATGCGTGCAAAACTGGAGACAACTAGGTAAAGATCGAGCTGGCTGGAGACGCTTGTTGGTTGAGGCCCAGGTTCATCCCGGACTGTATCGCCACCTTAAGTAAGTACGATATGCAAACTCGACCCAACCTCGTTAAATGAGTCAGTGCCCGGCACAAGCATTTTGCATATCTCACGACATCACGTCTCTCGAGAATCTGACAGTGCTCTGAAGCTGTAAGCAAACTCCTGGCTCCCTGCTAGTTCGTGTACGCACAACCTATTTCAATAAAATACTTCGCGAAGACAGGCTCGCTTCGCGTAAGGAGTGGCTTAAGGACCGAATTCGGATTTTTTTTTTCACCTCGATCTGCACCTACAAACCGTGTGATGTCCGTCACGCATTGACTGATTTGCCACTTAACGTTCGAGGGAGGACATGAAACCTCGTTAGAAAACCATCTTGTCGAGTTGGAACAATCTCCTGCAGATGACTGTACTCAGCCCAATCATGGAGGTCTTCTGTAGGACACCATCACCTGCACTCAATTCAGCCACATTCAGCCAATAAATTCCACTTCACATTCCAGTGCAGCCATCCCGAGGCATCGAACAAAAACACGCGCGTAACTATTTCAATTAGCACACCGCAACGACACACAAATTGCGCACGGCCACTAATCGATGTGTTCACATTTTATAGCCGCCAGTGTAATCTCATAACGAGACATTTAATCGATACCGACATTAGCACCTATTTATCTCTCAACATAACAAATTGTCTACGGCGATCGTCTATTCTGCGCTGCGAGATGGTTCGCGTCGATAACGTTGGATAAACGAGAAAGCGATCTTCACCATCTCACGTGTGCGATAGGCGGACGAGACGGGACGTGGCGTGGTGAGGTGAGGCGCGGCAGCGCGACGAGTGCACATCCGGCGCGGGAAGGAGTCGGCCCGTGCGCCTCCACATGGGCGTACATGTGTGTATGTGGAGCAAATTAATAGTCAGTGAACTAAACGTAATCTGGAGATTAATAGAAAATCCACGCGACACCGCCGACTATCCGCGGCGCGCCGGCTCGCCCCAGCCTCGCTGGCATGACATGCAGACCGCGCATCATCGCTTCAGTGTTCCCCGGGACCGACGCGACGCTGTGCCGTCCGCCCCATTGTCGATGTCATCGATGTAACATGATTTGCCAGAGATAATGCCATCAGTCGGGTGGATTTGGTCGCTCGCCTTGCCTTTGGCTGGCTTTCATCCGCCAACTCGCGGAGTGGGTCTCCCCCCGTGGTAATCGGATCTATCGGATACATTGCCTGCCTATCCGTCCCGTGCACTAAAGATGCCACTTAACTGCTGGCCGCGTTTGTGCAGCGCTTGTCCGGATGGCTTGACATGGGTTTTCTCTCATCTCCCGAACGCTCGTCGCCCGATTGAATGGCGAATGTGGATCGATATGACTGTCAATGGGGTGCTATTAGCATTTTAATGCTGCCAATTGTGAATGATCTTTGCCATTGTGCCGGCGCGCCAGCGTACGAGAGGGTATCTCCTCGGTTGTATCTACTACACTCGCTGCTCGCTGTTCGCTGTCGTTGAACGCTGAGCCGAGCTCGTCGCCCTCCAGTGTCGATGGTGCTGATGATATGCAGCGAACAATATGACAAATGTGTATGACGGCGAACTCTTAACCCAGCCGAGTGTACCCGTGTAGTTATTCTTTCCGTTTAACAAAAGCACAAGACCCGTGATCGGGCAACTTGTTTTCATGTCGCTGTTCCGTGCGGTTTCGCTGTTGTGGTCGTGAAAAGAAAGTTCAACTCATCGCGAATACAGTTCAGGGGACGAATCTCCATTTGAATTGTTGACGGGCAACTGGTGATGCTTGACTTTGAAGCGCACTGATCGTGTGTGTGCCGCGTGATCGTGAACAAGTTGTTCGGATATCTTTATTAGGCCCACCCATGTGGGGGGTAGGAATTCAAACGGCGTCCATGAGCAATGGAGGTGATAAATACGGTTGCTGCTTCGAGATCTCTAAGGAGGATCTATCTGTGGAAGTGAAATGAATTTAATGCTGTGACCCGGATGACTGAAAGCGTCGCGATGGTTGATAGCTCAGATAGCCTCAAATTGAGACGTATCAAGGGGGTATTTGGACATGCACTGGGGAAGATTGTGGACTTCACGCCGACTTGTGGCCGTCGTCTTCGAGTTTCTGTGGCGTTACAAGCCGATGTGGGGACCAGCTTCTGCATAAAGTGATCATGTTGAGCTTGAAATTGTTTTCTGAGGAACGGAGCATTATCAGTGACTCGATTGAGGTGTAGTGGACCGGTAATTGAGTTTTCTTTTTGACAAGAACTGCTCAAGACAATGATGTTTCTGAATCATGCGCGAGTTGTCTTTTGTCTTCTCGAACCCTGAGTCTTAAATGCAGTTAAACACTTGCGATAGCGGTTTAATTAGTGGGTAGTTTTTATGGAAGGTCATGCAGGAAGTGCATTTAATAATAAGTGAGTTATATTATAATAATATGGGCCTCGCTACAGCCCGTAGAGCGCCTAGCTTCTCAGCAACCACTCGTGTTTTGCATGCTACTGTTGTCTCACGAGTGGAAGAGGCCTACAGTTTTATGCCAACTCCGAACAGCCAAGTTTGAGAAGCTCTTTGTAGACAGGAAATACTCCTTCGGCATTGTCAGTGACTCGAAAGAGATGAAGTCGCTAACATAATTTTTGTCACACAGAGGAATCGAACTGCGACGTCGAGGTTGGGATCGATGCACATACCCACAACGCCACGGGCTCCCACGTAAGTACAACTTTTGGGATGTCTTAGCGATTTAAATGGACTGGAGACAAGCTTAAAGATGTAACGGTGATCCAACTGCCTCGCGAGAAATGGTGAAATGCTATGTGGCCGGGGCATTCAAATGAAGTCAAAACGAAGGAAATCGCTTAAGAAACGGCACTTGCTAAATTTCCTGATAGAGGCTGGTTAAATATTAAGGTTGTTGCAATTTCAAATAATATGTTTAGTCAAATTCTATATGAACAAATGATCAGCTTTCCGACGATGGCGCATAAACTATTAACAGATTTGAAAACAAAATTTGGAAGTCTTCCGGTTCAATACAAATGGATTCTTACGTCCTTTCATAAAAGTGATTGAAGACTGGATAAACTACTACCATAAACGAGGAAAGAATCTCTTCATTCGCAACCATTGGAAGCTGGAATATCGTTAGGAAGGTATATCGTGCTGAAAGGAGAATTCGTCGAAAAACAAGTACAACGTTGAGCAAAAGACCAACATTTTCTTTCCCAGTCACTGACTTAGGGGGCAGTCTTCGTGTAACCGAAGTCGTAGTTTCGCCTTGTCGACAATGTCCACCTCGATGCACTAACAATAAATTTCGCAGGCTTCAAATTAGCGATGGGCAATTGCGAATAAAACTAATCGAGTAATTTGATTGTTCTCGCAATCGCAATTATTCGAATTCAAATTGGGCGGAGTCGATTGTTGATTTTTGATTCTTGTAGGTACGATTCCAATCGTGAAGGAATGTGTATATTCACCGATTCTTGAAGGCGGAGTGACGTTGTTAGATTGTATCATGTGTGTGGTCAGGTGTATTGCTGAAACAATTTTTTTTATTCGTAATTCCCAATCGGTTTTCCATTTCGTTTCGCTACTACAATTTAAACGTTACATTTATGAGAGTGAGAGTACACTCCTCTCACTAATTGGGTAAGAAGGATGAAGGATACAGTCGAAACTCAAAAATTCGAATAGCCACGGAAAATTTAAGGATGTTCCAATTACAGAGGTTTGGCTGTATTTCGATTCCCAATGTTCCTATTTTGGTAGGTGTAGTTTCTTATTGGAACAACTGCTTTACGCTGATTCGCATTCTTTTGGTTGTAGTAGGTACTGAGAATAAATTGTAGAATTCGATTCGATTCGATTATTATTCGTTAGTTTTCTCTTTGAGTATTGTCAGTGACTCGAAAGAGGTGGTGCCGCGAAAATGATTTGTGTCACAAAAAACAAGAATCGACCTACGACGTCGAGGTTGGGATCGACGCACATACCCACAACGCCACGGGCCACCGTGGGACAGAAGAAATCGACAATCGAATTCAATGTTCGTTCTACTTTTGGTGTAGTCAAGGACTTACTTTACATCGGCTTCAAACAGGAGGGTAGGGTGGTGTCACGAACACTTTTATCAATCGCTTAAGAAGCAATTGAAGAGTTTGCCCGATCCACAAGAAAGGAGACCCATTTGACTGCGCCAACTATAGAGGGATCAGTCTTCTTAACATCGCGTTTATCTTGTCCTCTCTGCCTCGAAGGACCAAGAAGATTTTATATAAGACACAGGAGCATGAAACTGCCAAAAGCGAAATCCTTCGAACCCTTCGTCCTGTTTGCATTGGAAAAGGGATTTAAACACGAACTGTACGTAGTGTAGGTGGGGTATAAGTTTAGAAAATAAATCAGCGACCCGTTTTTACTTGTAGTCCCTCTTTAGACTAACATAATGACCAAGACGGACATGTTTGTAAAAGTCTAGTTTCTGCACCCAATTTTCGACCGCTTTTTCGTATAAATTGGTTGATATTTCAGCTTTTTCACGTTCATTTTTGACTCTGAGCTCATCTATCGTTGGTGGCTTGTTGGTATAGAAAGGAAAGTAGTCTAAGAGCTGGATTCATTTTTACAAGATGTTGAATTGTTGATGTGGATCTTTGACCGTTCCTATCGAAAGAAATATTCTAAGATGGCATGGAAAACACCGGCTCAGAACGAACAGTCTTAGACCCCACACCATTGGTACAGTGCAATAGCGGGTGTGGTGTGCGCATTCTTGTTAGCTGAGATCGATTTCCACACCGATTTCCAATGTAGCGCCAGAAGAAAATGAAATCCTGGATAATGTCAGTTACAGCCTTTTTGTCATCATAAACGTACATACTGCACAAAAATGCTTAAAACTAGTTCGACGAACAATATTTCTACATCTAACTTACTGGCCCTCGGATGAACTTAATCTTATTCTATATCTTTCGACATAATCTAACATAAATTTATTTAGGTTGTGGTAGCTAAAATTCAGTCTTATCCAACGTTAGCCCGAGACCGACTGGGCCCCATGAAGGGGTATGAACTACCCTTTCTACCTCGGCTCTCAAGGGTTCGACGCTGGAGTTTCTTCACTCATCAGACACCAGCCACACGCACATCCCGACTCAAGACCCCTGTATCGAACCGAAGAAGACCTTCCTCAGCTCGTTGTGCGACGGAACGGTCTAGGGGGACGAAGCCACTGTGATGTACCCTTTCGTGGTACTTCGGATTGGGGTAGTAAGCTTCGGAGATCGAGTTATTAACCGAATTCATCGCTCTGGCAGTGTGGTCTCGAATCAACTTTAACTCAGGTTCGCCCTATTGTATAAGAACTCATTGGAGTAGAATTTTATGTACTGCGACTCTGGTGTTCTGGAAAGGCGAAGCCAAGCGCTAAGACAAGCCCCCTCAAACACCCGAATCTTTTCCATTAAAATTGCACTCACGTTGCACGGGACAGCCGAAGGTAACCATTGGCCGTATGAGGTCCATGTAGCATATTACCTTCACCCTCGCATCAAATTGGCTGGTCTACAACAGTGTCACAGCTTTTTCGTCTAGAACGTGGTCATGTAAATCGTAAATGAAGATGTTATGAATGCAAGATTTCACCGCTTTACTCATAACTACTCATCTCTGTCTTTTGTCCATTTCGCATGGAATTTCGATTTTCGAGTTGATTTGAACATCACTTTACCACCGGCCTATTCCCAAAAAATGATCAGCTCATGGGTCTAAAAGCGGCCTAGAATCAAGCCTCCAGAGACCAGCTTCCACCTCGTTGCCACCTTACACCACATTCACAGATCATTGTGTTCGATCAATCACTTCAATATTTTTCGCGTATGCTAGCAACTGAATGGAAGAAGATCGCATTTCAATCACCACAATCATCCACACTTTAGGGAAGTATCCTTCAACACTTAGTGACGATCTCATTCGTGGGCTGAAGTTAGTCAAAAACTAGACTCATACCGGAGGACTGAATTGAATGAACCTGCATAAAGCAGGACTCCTGCTCCTAAACAGGAAGTGAAACATTCCTGAGTTAATTTGTTAAGCAGCAAGCTTCACTATGACAGGAAAAGTGATAATAGCAGAGATCACCTTGTTGACAGTCATTCTACGACCTCTTCGTCCCTGGCACTAAGAACGACTAAAGTAACTTTCAAGTCCACATAGCAGCTAGCGTTGAGCGACCACAACTAAACAGCCACCATTTCTTCTAACATCAAAGCGGCAATAAAGGCCTTAGCACCAAACGTTCTCACACCGAAGCTGGTTTCGTCGTGCCTACAGAGCATGAGTCATCACGGATCACGGAACTCAGAGACCCTCTGATGGAATCCGATTTCGAGATTGTAACCAAACTTGACGCAGCGTCCACTATTTGACAGGAATCTGATATGACTTGTCGGTATGCCCCATCGGCGGAACATGAAATGAGCCGTCCCTATTGTCTCAGGAAGCCTGGAATTCGATTTACTAACTAGATCCAAAGATCAACTAGCACAATACCGAGCTGGATGGCGAGGCAAGTTGTGTGAGGCCCAGGTCCTCCCCGGACTGTAGCGCCAGCCAAAGAAACTAGACCCGAAAGCGTCGTAAAACTGGTGTGCTCTTGCTTAGTTATACATATTAAGCGCCTAGTTGGCGGGGAGTAATACGAAAGACCAGCTGCTGCTCACAACCGAATTCACAAGGCTAATAAAAGACTTGCAGATCTCAGGTCTCCATGGATCAGTACAAGCTTGTAGAAGATCGTTGCCTGATTTAAATACGTCACGACGATCTACACATGTTTTCTTCTTTTCTTAAGAACCTGCCCCTAGAAGAGGAACCACCGACAGAAGTCATCTTCTCATCCTAAGACACATCGTTCTCGAATGAACCTCTCATACCTTAGAAGTGACATCAAGTCAAAGCCCTCGCACTACCAAGCCCCCACATCTAATGCATGTCAAGGCAGCATCACACCCTTCGGTTACCAAATCGTCCGGCATGCCCGGCACCAGGTCAATTAAAGTTGAATGCCCATTAAAAACAACTCCATGCGCTTAAGACTTTCTGAAAGGAGTTGTGCTTATCGGCAAGTGAACCTTGCACTGCAGTCCTACCGGCATTTGCCATCACAGCGCAAACACAGCGCAATCGCAAGATACAATTTTAGAAAGGCATCTAAACCGCCGCCCGAGCTGCTTACTCATGTCCACCTCCGTCGGCCGTTCACTTAATCAGTCGGCTAAATAAAAACCGCTTAAGACCAAGCCAACCAAGCCGACCAAGCCGACCAGGCCGACCCCCGTGCACTTGGGCCAACAACTAAATCAATAAAATCTTATCTCGGGCCATATCAATAACCGAAAAAATTAATTTTCAATTTCAATAAATAAGTTCGATCCGAACGGAGTTGTGTGTTGTTTTTGTTGCCAAACACCTTCCACGACACTCACACTCGGGGAGGCCAATTCTGATTGCACTTTACCACGCCACCGTCAGCGCAGGCTGCCGGGACAGACATCGGCAGCTAGAAATCTCGACCGAATGTCCCATTTGACTAAATTTGCACCAAGTGGCCATAATTCATCACCGGAACTCTGCGCAGCCGAACGCGAACGGGGCCGCGAGTGCGTTGCGTCGCGGTCGTCGTTTTCCGTGTAGCTGAGCGGAGTGGCGCGGCGGCCAAGCCCACAATTGGTATGCAAATGTGTACTGCGCATATTGCCACATGCCACCGCTAATCCGATTCCGTTTCAGATCATTTCAAGTGCTCCGCAGTCTCGGGGCACCTAACGCCCAGCGCGAAACAAGGAAATCAACTCTGCATCGGTGCTTGTTGCTCACAAAATGGAAAAAAAAAGAGCGAATATAAACTGATTCCGTCGTCGTTATCGGGCGCATGGACTGCCAGCCGATAAGACCTGCCGACTTCGGGGATAATAATTAACACCACTGGGGTGTCAATGGAAAGGGGCGGTGGGCCGTGGACCGTGGACGGTGGACCGTGAACTAGGCACCGTGGGCCGTGGGATGGCATCGGATGCCAAGTGAATTGCGAGCTCCATCCTCGCCAGATTAAATCTACGACCATGTATAACACGATAGCAATCAACAGTCATCGTTGCCATCGCCCAGCGCTTCGGTCCGGCACCGACTGCCTCCTGACTCGATCACGTTCTGAATGAAACCCCGTGTATGTGCGCCCGGCTAAACGGTGCTGGGCTCGGATAAATTAATTACGAGCCCCGGACTGGTGCTTTTGATAATTTAGCACGTGCTACGTGCGCCAGTGCCACAAATCCCGAATTCGAATGGCCACGCCGCACCGGGGTGTGAGTTTATGCGCGGTGATCGACCCAGAAATGGAGTCGGTCTAGCGCGGCGCTCAGGTGTGCAGGCGCGCACGCTCGCTCTGATGAATCACACTCTGGCCGCTGGGACATTTCCGTCCCACAAGTTGCTCTCCTTCCCGCCGATTCTCTCCCAGCCGATATCTAATTGAGATTAAATTAATAATTATGTTCTATAACGACACTTTTATGTTCTTTAATTAATCTGCCAGCGAGTGGACATAAATTTGAATTAATGCCAGCACGGTGCGCCACGCCGTATCGCCACGCTCTGCCACGGTCTGAGGTGTAATTGTAAACTTTTGCGGAGATTTCAATCGGTGTGCGCTCGATTTGGAGGTGCCATTGCGCTGGCCGCTGGCGGAGGACTCGAATTCAGTTGGATTTGCGCTCGGAATTGCCTTCGATCCCCCGTGTGCGGCATTTCGGTGGACAAAGTGTGACTTTGTTCGAGTAATTGTCGGTCGGGTGTTAAGTGGTTTAGATTTGAATTTACAATGGCTTTGCGATTGCATGACGGTTCATTAGATAAGGGAGTGCAATTGCTTCATGCGAGTGCCGTTGGCCGGCCTGTGTTCGGCGGTGTTCTTGTGCGCAGATCTGAACGGGCAGATTTTCGTGTTCATGTTGTTCTGCTTGCAAGTGTCCCCAATTGGTAGGGTAACACTTGTGCGGGTGCAAGCCGCGTGATAAGGGAAGTAGGACATTCCGCCAGTTGTGTCGTTTGTAAACTGTTTTGCACTGCGCTGATTCAACGGAAGAATGTCGGGTCTGTGGGATGTGTTAAGCTTCGTTAAACTGAAAAGCAATTAGCTTCGTCTCTGGAAGAGTGGAGTTCAGAGTTCACTGGGTAGGCTACATAAGGTAGAGGAGGCTTAAAGAATGTACTTATACGCGTCGGTGAGTTGTCTAGCCACAAGGCATCGGTTAATTGCCACAGAAACTGACTGCTCCTTATGAGAGCATACGCACTACCTTTACTAACCGGCGGCTTAACAGTTTGACAAGGGAGTTCCCTCGATCTTCTGTCAGCAGAATTTTGGATGACGCATAGCAATGAGCCACACGCCGACTGGATTCCAGTGTACTGAACTGAAGGCTGTTTGTGCGACGGAAGGGTCGTGGTTCTGTCGCCCGTACACAGTTGAATGAGCGATGTGCGGTCTATTTCTGTATAAATAAAGAAAAGCTACTGGGGGGATAAAGGCACCTACCCTGTGGTGGTCTTCTGAGAGAGAGAAATGAGATTATTGACCGGGTTCATCACTCTGGCGGTATGACTTCGTATCATCGTCATCAGGAAGTTGTACACTATCAGGTTTCCCTGCTGAGGGGCCTCCAAAACACCTATTTCATCAAGCTTGCACTCAAGTTGAACCACACGGGACAGCCATAGGTGAGCATTTGCCGGATGAGAGTCATGTAGCAGTTTATTGTAGAACAGTCTCTTCGTACGTGAGGAAGCACCTCGTTCTGGTCATATCAGCGTCATGGGTCAATACAGGTACTAATCAAGACAGATCTACATATATCTGACGGAGCCCTTTGCGCGAGTGTTTGTGTCGTCCAAGAAATTAAGAACCTTCGCCAATTCTTTCCATTTCTGCCGAGGCATCCTGAACAGCAGTTTCGCATGAATGAATCGTAGTCGGCCTGTGCGACAGTAGTGATATGGTCCATCTTCAGACATTCTACTCGATCAAGATGTCGACGTACGCAATCCCTTGAAGAAACGTTGAACGGCATCGTCGAATTTTGTATTGTAGACAATAGGTAATCCAATACTTTCCTAATGTCCAGCCAATAGTGCTTGAAACGACATTATGCTTGCTGTATAGAGACCTGAATAGCAGAAGATTGTGACTTGCGGACCTGCAAAACTTGGAAAATCACTAACCAGCGAAGTTCGACTGATGGTCATTAGTCATTACCTCCAAGCGGTTGCTGCAGAGGCTATCCAGAGGGCGTCACTAGGAGGCTGTATGTCAACTTGATCGCTGCTGGCATCTCGCCAATTCGAGAGCAATCACCAACTTTGCCAATCGCTGTATTTTTTAACTTGGAAGGCCACTGAGGAATAGGGCTCTCTTGAAGAACCAAGATATCACACATGATAGTGATATGATAGACAGTCCTGCTGTATGGCGCAGAGCCATGAACACTGAATAAAGGTGAGTTGATATTCTTGGTCGCTTCGAGGAGCAAGTCCTTCGAATAATCTTTCATCCCGTATGTACTGACGGTGTTTCGAAGAGGAGACTGAACGACGAACTGTACAAACGAGTTCGAGTCTCACCAATGTGCAGGCGCAGGAAGTCTTCGCTCCAACCCCGAGCGACAACGTGGTATAGAAAGACCATGCCTCCGTTGGTGCAAGCAGCTAGAAGCGGACCGGAATAAGTTGAACGTGGGTGGTTGGAAGCAACCAGCACAAAACCAGAGTAGATGGAGAGCATGTTGGCTAAGGCCTAGTTCCACCACGGACGTAGCGTCGGCCAAAGAAGAAGAGGCCATAGTTGGGCATTGTCCGAATGGGGGCCATGTAGCAGGTTATGGCTCTCATCACCATCAGACGGTATTGTTTGTTGTAAACTCTGGCCAGACCAGAATCTACATGTTTGTTAAAATAAAGATATTGATCTGGCCACACTCCCACGGCTCTGACCAGGCTGTTTTGCGCCAGTGGTTGCCCTTGTCGTCCAACATTTGAGAACTTTTGTCAGTTCTTTTTTGGTGTCCGCTGAGGCCATATACAACGACTTCGTGAACAGAATTGTTTCCGACTTTTGAAAGACGATATTCAACTTCCAGCCATCGCAAATTCTTATGAATGATTCGAAATCCAAAATGATTGCTCGAAAAATCTTGAACAGTATTGGCGAATTGAAGGCACCTTGTTGGAGACGAAATTTAAACTGACGTAACATCGTCGTCATTCTTAGCGACGAACCTTCTACAGGTAACATGTTAGGCATTACGACTGTTCTGTTTGTTAATGCCTAGCTGTTTCAGTTCTCAGAAAAGTCGTTCTAATCATAGGATAAGTGTGACGCGAAGAGACGCTCGAAGTTTTAAGCACATGACCTGAGCTCTATGACCAATGTATTTCGAAAACTCTGAAAATCAATCAAGTCATATTTAGGCGATGCACAAGTATGTCTGACTGCTAGCCATTCGAACGTTGTGTGAAAATATAATAGAATCAATGATTAATATCATCACTAACATTGACGGGACCAAAAATAAAGCGTGTAACCTTCCGAAAAAGGGAAAATAAGAAAATGAGTTAACCTAGGTGGAGAATACCAAGAGACCAAACTTGGAACCGATCGCCTGCTACCCCAATCTATCGAGAAGAAGTTCTCCACCAGCATTCCTTTTCGACAATCCAGTCTGATCCTCTGAAAATTAGACGCTGAATGATCCCCTCCTGAATGAAACATTGCGACAACTGGCATTGCGGCATAGCTGTTCAGACTGATCTTGCAATTTAAAATACAGAGTACAGCTACCTGTCCTCTTTTAAGTATGACGATTATCTTACTTCCTCGATAGTTTATTAGATCACAGGTTGTGGCAGAAAAAGAAGCAAAAAGGGAACCGCTTGGCTGTTCTATTAATGTGGTACGGTACCGCTTCGCCAGGAACGTTGCGAAACGAGAGACGAAACAAGGGAGGGCGGAGATCGCTGAGATCAGTCGATGCCACCGAGTAGGGAAGCTGACAAGGTGTGGGCGTAAGAAACACCAAACCGGCACAGTAGGACCCCGAGTCAGCGCCCACCATCTTATCAGCAAACGGGCCCAGTACTGCTCAAAAACCAACCAGCGGCCACTGGCCCATATCCCACCATGCCATAGGGCAGGATGAAACACCGGGACAAGCTCGCCCTTCTCAACCTTTGCGAATCGCGACACAAAATTTAATGTTGCCTTTTTTACAAATTGTTTCTTGAAGCTAACTTAAACCTCAACAATATTCTTCTTTTTTTTTGTTGTTACCCTCCTTGGAAGCAGTAGTTAAATAACAGAAAAAAGCATTGCTTTGCCCTTCCGTCTCGCTAGAATTTTAGTCAGCTTCTTCCAACCGTATCTACCACAACTCCTTGCACACTCTTCAGCGAAAATCTTTCATGTACTCTGGACAAAAAATGCTATGGGCTTGAGAACTTTACTGTGTAATTTATGATTGAGTGCATAGCTTATCTAGAAATACTGGAGGTGCATATGTTGTTTGGCTGGAAAGATCACGTGGAGGACGATAAAGAATTAATTTTAGTGTTGCGATGGTGTGGTGGGGAAGCACTGATACAGATGTAGAATTGATTTTTCATTTTTCCATTTCCTCCAGTATGGGCCATCAAATGACCGCATCTTATATTGGAATCAATCATTTGTGGTTATTAATGGCCCGAGTTTCTGGCCCAAGCATTTCATTTTGCTGTGGCAAAGACTACACAAGCTCTATCAGTTTTTCGTCCAGTGTGAGGCGAAACAATGTGACAGTGTCTGAGAAGCTAGTACCCTTTATCTACTTATGTTCAGGATCTGGACCTTCCTAAGGAAAACTACAAATTGCCTGCTAAGGGTAAGGACCCCTTGTTCGATAAGATTCCACAAAACCAAAGGATGCTTACAAAGTTCACTATCATTGCAGCAATATCATCCGTTTTCTTCGTGGACAAATTAGTTTGTTGGTTACTACACTTCGAAGAGGAGACAGGACAAACACCTACAGCAACCCAAAGATTCCAAAGAACCAAAGAACCCAAAGGAGACCTTAAAGGAGATCATATTCCATCTTCTTTATAAGCTGGTACTATGCCAGGATAGGTAGATAACGCTGATCGTGACCAGCAAGTGAATCAGTGTTATGAATTTCATTCCGATTTCATGTGCCGAGAGTGCTCTGTCTATAATATAATGGGTAAAAACTCTTAACACACCCGCGTTGTCATTGCCCATTCTCTGAAGGTAATTGACTGCTGACCTTAAGCTTCTCTCTGCCATAATGCCTCGAACCATGTTCTGTTGCACCCGCTTGCCTTCGAAGTCGAATGGAATGCCAAGAAAAAATTCCAGTGACTTTGTAATTTTCACCTCGATGGGCATGTCTTCTTCAAACAACACACACGTGATCATGTCCATTTCGAAGCTAACTTGGGCTCACACTCGCACAGCACCATCTGTGGAAGTACAAATAAATTAACACGACATGCGAGCACTATTTATCCGCATTTATGAACCGTAACAAGTGACGAGCAGCGTTCCCCCGCAACCCTTTCAAAACACCAATCCACCCTCTCACACGCGGCCAGCCCTCATTGTGTACCGCCCAACAGAACATGAGGCGTAAAACAAAACAACGATAATGAATCAACTCTACTAGTCACGTGGCACAGCCTTGTCGACTACTCGCCGCACCTACACACTCATCCATCGCCCATCGCGGAGGAAGTCAATAAAAACGCAAAACTGCTTCAGGACATATCCTTAAGAGAATGGAACAACCTACTGCCACCACACTCCACACGCCACTTGAACTCCCATCCAGCAGATGCGTCCAACATCCTTCGATCCTAAATCATATTGCGCCCGAGAAAATTGACTCGACGCAACTATCACCCGGGGCGTCTATTTTTGGTGCCCCCCGTGTGCACGCACATATTTCCAGAATAAATCTTCCGTGGAATACGGAATACTAAGGGATGCCGCGACCCACCAGCCATACTGTCGTATTAATCATCGAAAGTGTAAAATTCGGATATCCTCCTAAGGTGCACTTTACACGGCCGACTAGGAGTTTTATTCCGCACAGCTGCAGGCCGCGGCACCGACATGTTCCTCCTCGCGCACACACACCGGGGAGACACAGCGCGGCGCAGCGGCATGTTTGGAGTCTTTATGGCCTCGGGAATCAAACAGACACAAGCATTTTCGGGTGGTTTCTCGAGCATCTCCCTCGGCAGCTAATTAAATGCACTCGATCGGCCCATCCGTCTCTGTGATGGGGGTAATAATCGTGTCTAATACGGCGACACAATCATCGAAATGATGCGGCACCGATCCCGAACCGATCCCCAGCATCAGTTCGATTCGATCCCGTGCGGCATGCTGCATGCCGGGGTACCCCTTTTCGGTGACGGCTTGTTTTGTTCGCCTGCGTCCATGTCGATTGACTGAATTCCGTCAACAGTGACAGCCCATCCAGTGGGGAATGCTGCCGCGGCAGGCGGTGGCGGTGGCCCGGCACACAATAGCTTGCGTTGTTATTGTTATTTACGAGCGAGTTTATCGCTTCCGAAGTATCTCTTGCGTTCGCTCTGTGATCGCCGCGATCGCTGCGATCGGTGTGATCGGTGTGATCGTCTGTGTGCCACTGGGTGCATGATGTAGCGTGCTCCTTGTCGAACAGGAGGTGCTCCCCGGGAATTGAATTTAATGGAGATACACGATGTAACGCATTAAGTAGAGATACACTTTGTAACAAGGTGGCATACGTTATGAATTTAATCGTCCGTCCCTGGGACGACACACCGTAAAGGGTGCACTGCGCCAGACCGGTGCATTTCGGTGGCTATTTTTGGGGATAGCTTGTAATGAGATGTGACTACATGATGCGGGATGCTGCAGGCGAGTCAATTTGGAATTTGGTGACATCGGACGGGCGCTGAAAGGTGAATTTAGGAGTTTTACGAATGTTTAAGCATCAATCTTGGCTTGGGGCGGTGGGTGCTCAGAAGTGAGATGTGGACGCAGACCTGGGAGGAGGCAATTGAGCAATTAAGACCAAACGAGCTTTCGGAGGTTCAGACCGGAGTTCTTAAAGGCAGAAGCAACTGCTGTGAAGGTGAAGAGATCACAGTGGACCCTAGCGTCGGAAATTTTGAAAGCCGACGAAAACTGGACAACCTAGTGCAAAAAAATGGAAAACGTCTTGCTCACTTCTCAGGACCTTCTGGCCATATTTCACCAAAAACTTCCAACAGCTTTTACAACGAAACTTCTGTATAGCGGACACCAGAGCGATTGTCCGTTGTGTTGAGGTGTCCGCTGAAGAGGGATAAGGTATGTCATTTATGCAAATTGACAAGTAAGTGACATCTTTGCGTTCGCCTGATATTTTTTGCTTAAGTCTGTGCGACGATTCTTGGACTTTGAACTGAAATAATGTCTCCTGCCCACCCAAGCTGGAAAGCCACTCACAAGTCACACGTTACTACCAAAGACTTATGACAAGTCAATCTTTCTCTAAGAACTTGCAAGGATCTCAATATTAGGACACACAATTTCACACACGAGTTTTTCAGCACACCCAACGCGAGTAAGTCCTTAGGCACTCTGTGCAAGAAGCGAGAACTCAAAAATTCCTCGAGAATAATGAAACAAATTTGGGATTGTCTAGACTCCGATGAATTGCTTAATCACATTAAACTCAAGACATCCACTCCAGTGCTTAATAAACCAACCGACGGGGGAGTTCGCTATCCAATCTCTGCATGAGTAAGCTTTCCACTTAAAGGCTTCACTGAACTGCCAGTTATTCTTGATGAGGTGGCCTCTGTCGGCATTGGGCGCTGGGTACTTGTATTGCAGAAAATTTCGAAACTCGCTTGATATGATCCAGATCATCACTTCGTTAAACGTAACAACCATTCATGCATCTGGACGAGATAACTTACTTCTCAGGCTGACAACGCATGATGGGTGTGTGTCTGAGCTGCTTTTCATTGCGGTCTTCGTCGCCCAATACATCCACAACTTGGAGCTTGTCTTTTTGTCCTTTACTATTCTCGCAACAAAACGAAGGTACCAAGAATCAGCTCTGCAGTTCTACTGATCGTCCAGCTTAAGGCTTCATATGGCTGGACCGGATAAATGAGGATTCTGTACAGCATTTGGACACGATTTAATATCATAATTTATAGATGTACTCTAAGCGCCCACATTGCCTTGGGGTCCGGGTCAAGGTACAAACTCGCGTCGGCATTATATTATATGACGGGCACGTCCTTAAAATGAACTTCCCTTAAAACGACTTCTTTTGATGTTGCACGGACGATGACTTTCATGTACCGATTTCCCAAGTCGAAGAATAAGCGATTTTAAAATTAGCTTCTTCGAAGGTAGCCCATGCCGTTGTGGGTATGTGCGTCGGCCCAAACCTCGACGTCGTAGATGTGATCTCTGGTCTGTCCAACAAAAAAAAATGTCACGCCTTTACCTCTTTCGAGTCATTGCATAATGCTCAAAGAGTACTAGAGACATGTAAGCTGCTCAAACTTGGCCGTTCGAAGTCGACATAAGGTGTGTAGGCCCCTTCCACTTGTGGGAGAACAATAGCTGCCCAAACATGAGTGGTTGCTGAGAAGCTGGACCATGGCTTTTTACGGGCTGTAGCGCTACCCATATTCTCCCACAATTTAGTCGAAGTTCACAGTGTCATCGGCCACATATTGCTACGAAATAATTTAGTCAGTAGAAGTAAATGTAGAAGAGTCTTCCACTCCGAACCAGTGGGACAACGCAATAGAGGACGACCACGAACCCGATGGCGCACTCAAGTGGAGAAGGACCTCAACCAACTTGGAGTGCGAAATTGGAGGCAGCTGACTAAAGATCGTGCCAGCTGTAGAGAATTGTTGACCGGGGCCCAGGTTCACCCCGGACTGTAGCTCCACAAGAAGAAGAAGAAGAAGAATGTAGTCGGATTACCTACGTACCTCCAATCTAGCTCCGAGACAAACAGTCCCTCTACGATCCTCTAACCGAAATTAGAAAAATAATCAAAAAAAAAGTGGTGGTCCATGGCATTGTGGGCATTTGCGTCGACCCCGATGAAGTTGTTCAACTTGTTCAACTCGACGCTTAGGTTCGATCCCTGGTTTGTACGACTAACAAACAAAGCAAATTCCACAGTCTCACCTCTTTCGAGTCACTGACAATGCTCAATGGTTATGGAAATACACGGCTGACTTTAATGTGAAATAAGAAACTAGTAAGTGAAATTTGGCCAGAAAAAAATGTTTTCAGGGCTGTCTTCACCTGCTCTGCTTGGTAGTACAGTATAAACTATATATCTGTGGGGGTTTTGCGATTGGATTGACACTGAATCAGGAGACACCTCCGCTCTAATGAAGGCAATAGAATCGCTTCTAGTGAGCCATTTACAACACCAATCGGGCTTTCTTCTTCTATGATTGGTGCTTCAGTCTGAGATGGACCTAGACCACAACCAACATGCCTCTCTAGCCGGCACGATTTTTCGCCATCTGCCTCCAGCTACGCACACCAAGTTGGTTGAGGTCCTTTTCCACTTATGTGCACCATCTCGCTCATCTTAAGCGTTGGATCGGAATACGCTTAACTAGTTACATGCCGCTGTAAATAGGTGGTCGGAAATGGATGCATGCACATCATCGAAAAAATGTGGTCTGCTGTAAATTAAAAATGACTATTACTCTACTGGGATTAGACGGGAAACATTCATCATTCTAAACTTGTAGGCATAATAAGGGAACAGCATCCAACGACTTCTGCAGAAGGTGCAGCGATAAGGAGGGATAAGACAACACTACACAATCTTGGAGCATGCCCTACGCTTGCAGAAACATGAATAATACTACCTGGCTCCTATCACTTCAAATACCTCTCAAAAAACCACGACATGGCTAAAAAATGGTCAAATAGGAAACGTCCACCAAATCCAGAAAGGAAGCGTAATAGGCTCAATGGGATAACCAGGTTATAACGAAGTCAGATAGAGGTTGTACGCTGGACCACAATTGTCTAAGTGGAGTTTGCTCATACGTTTTAAGCGAGCAGTCACCTTACCTAGCACAGATCAACGTCAGCAGGACTTGCCAAACATCAGATGAGGACAGAACGATGCGATGCGCTGTCAGTCATAAGCGAGATGTGCCTTCCTGGTCACTCGTTCGTACACCACCTCCTCCAACCGCAAACAGTTACCTCTCGGCACAGACATCCCCATCTACCATCAACCATTTCGAATCCACCTACTGTCTAACTGCCTAACCACTTGAACTCAAATGTCCCTCCTCCTGCCGTGGTGTGTTCCTGAGATGTTAATGCGTCTCATCTGCATGTACTCCATCAACCATCGAGGGGATCACGGGATACACCTACCCATCACGGCACCGCAGATGTCTCTTGCTTGTCGTCCCACGCACTTCAGTTCAATTCCGGAAGCTATTAAGCTAGCGCCGCTCAAGATGTTTCACAACAGCACACAACCCATCCTTGTCGCTCGTCCCATCACGCAAACAACACCACAAATCTATTAGCCACCACCGTGTTTGAAGCGTCCCTCGCGACTACAGGTTGCTCCTCACTCTGATCCGGCTAAGTGATGTCATTTATTACAGATGCATCCAGATACCTGCAATTAATTCCCGTCCAACTCACTGAGTGAGTGCCAGAGCCAGACGCCGTGATAGATGCTTTCCTCTCAGCCATCGGCTCAACGGCACGATACCCAATAACGTCACATTATTGGAATGCCGTGATCTTGCAACCGCTCGTAATCAAGACAATTTTTTTGCCCGTCCAGTCCCCCGTTCGATTTTCGAAAGTGCCGTCCTGACGTTTGTCCGACGAATACCCGTGGCCAGCCCACATTCCGACGGCACGGTGGTGGCCCTGTGCTTATCATTCCGCGCAAAACAATTTATTGACAACGTATCCAGATTTCCGAACGGAGGAGCCACATTAACAGCCGACTGACCGACCGGCCAAGTGTGAGATATTTATTCTGTTCGATTTCATTTTGATTGACCACGGCAGACTGAGCCGACCGGCGGCGCATTGATGGGGCAGCGCGTACGCCTTTCGCTCGCGTCCGACGGGGACGGGGAACCACGAAAAACAACCAACACGCATCGCGGACGCGAAACGAAAACAAATTCGCGTCCCAATCATGGACATAATTAGCCGCACTGACAAGTGCCAATGGAATTGGTGGCCTGAGTTATGCGACTTTCGGTTCGCTCGCGGATTAACCTCTTGCGCGAAAGTCGTTTCGATGTCATGTGCCGTACGTGCTGTTCTCAATATTCTGACGGTTTGACCCCGTCCTCGTCGGCTGGGGAACGGGGGATTTTTCCCTTTTGGGGTCACCGTGCAGACAGGTTTACAGGCGTCCTCAGTTTCGGTTTCGATTCGGGGTTATTAATGAAAAACTGATAGAGACGCGCGAAACGCACCCGCAACCGTGTCCCACCGGCCGGCCGTTATTAATGATGGGGCTGACGGTGCGAACATTTTCGCTTTTAAAAGCGCGTTTAAATTAACAACGCCATTGTGGAAGAGTGATTTTCCGCTGAATCGGTTCATTTGTCTTTGATTGGCGATTTCTCCCGTCGCGGATGCGTTGCCTGTTTTGGCAGCCTGCCGGAAGGAGGGCACGCTTTGACAGAGGAATGCCGCGAAATGCGGCCGCGGCGGGGGTGATAAATCGATTCGGCGCGAATAGGATCTGGGTCTGGTCACTTTCGATCGGGTTTTGTGCAATACCACGTTCGGAGAGAGCTACGACGAGACACAGTAGCAGCCCGTACCCGTACAGTAATCATTCCGCCTTCAAGATGACTGAACTATTCACGGACAAAGCCGGCAACCCTGAGGCATTCCATCACGAATGTGCTTATCCGCGGCATTAGCAATCTATTCACGGCACAGTATCGACCATTCATTTCACAGAAATCGATTCCCGACGCAGACACTCAGACATAAAGAGAAGATCCTTCACCTTCTGAAGTGGCTGCCACCTCGCATTCCGTGAATAATCGCATCGGCCCTCCACCAATGAAGAGATAACTAATTCCACTCAAATCAACACCGGCCGCTGTGCAATTCATCATCCTCCGTCCTGTCGGCCATTATAGCGGCTAAGAGGGAGATTCCATTTGTCCAGCTCCACGGCATGGTGAATCTAATAAATTTCTTCTGCGCCCGTTAATGTGGCCCAGCCACTCGTGAGGACATGTGGAGATCATCATCTTAAGAGCGCCTGCCACTGGCACAGCCACAGCGACTGCCACTGCCACGGCAGACACATGCTCGTGTATGCATTCAGCATCGCTGGATGGGCTTTATCAGTGAAAAATTATGTTCCTCCTGCTGGTCGCGCTGCTGGTCGAATACTGGGGCGCGATAGAAACAAGTGCCGCTGTGCCGGTGACTGGGCTGCTGCGCTACCGGAATTTATCCACGCAGTTTAATTTATGAGTGTTCCCGAGACGTTTGACAGCTATTAAAGGAGATTATTATGACCACTGGAATCTGACCTTCATTTGCGAGTGTTCTCCTCAGTCGCTCTCCCTCTGTGGCACTGCCGGTGACTTGGGGGCAGTCGACGTTGGCGAGGGGCCTAATGGATGTCCTTTCTCGTGGCTTCAGGCATTTTGACTTCGCTATCGGCCTGGTATTAACCTGACCAATGGTGAATGCTAACAAGTGTCTGACTGGCGCGGTGCTGCTGGGATTTGTAATTTAATGGAGTGCTAACCAGAGAAAGCTGAATGGGAGCGATGGTGTGCCCGTATCGTGGTCGAAGGAAGGAAAAAATCAAATTTATGAGGTCGCCGGTTTGTTCTCTTAATCGCGGGGCTTTGCAAATGTCCTTGAGAAATACAAGACGCTTGCGGGCTTGTGTTGTGTACGAGTTGATTTGGTGAAAAGGAGCCCCAGGAGGGTATATTGAGGCTCATAATTTGGGACATCCTAATGATCTGCATTGTCTCACGAGAGCACCGAGTTGGAGGTGACCAACAACGAGAGCTGTTAATGAGCTCTATTAAATGTGCGAAGAAGAAAAAGATTCACGATTGTGAGAAATGTTTGTTCGTGTAGATGAAGACATACATTGAATGGACCGAAAATTTAGTTGGATGCGTGAAGGGACGAAAATGGAAAGCTTTTATTAGATTTGCAAGCGAAGGAGATCGTTTTTGGATAAAACGCCGCTAGTAGTGTCGCTGCCGACATTTGGAATGCCCAATCCACGAGGGAAGAGATCCTTCTAACTGAGCCAATGTAACGTTTTCCCGATAGTATAATCGATCCTTATATCCATACGTTCTCAGAACAAGGAATACTACAACGCATTATATATTACCAAGTCCTATCCAGAGTTAAGGAGTTTAAATAGATATTCACCACCTTTTCGTTGAAGTCAAGCCCGCAAATGACAGCGTGCGAAGAGACAAATTATGCTTATACCGCCCACTCGTCAGATGGCGCAAGAGAATTACAGCTGCTCCTTCTTGGTTCGTAACGCACTCACCGAGACATTCTGAAATCTAAAAAAGATTTGTCGACAAGGCAGCCCGCCCTTATGTGACTTTCGGCGCTGAAACTGAAAGCACACCCGCAATTGAGAAATCAGCACACATATCACACCATCATACTAAACTCATACCGATTAACAGAATACCCTAAATTCTACTTAACTCCGGTGTAAGACTTTGATATTAAATATAAAACCAGAATACCGAGTCGGCAACTATAGGAGATCAACTCGATACTGAACAATAAAAACGCCAAGAAAAGCTACAAAGACCGGCAGTGGAGTGGGAGCCGGTATTTACTAAGAACTCCTCCAGACCAGCCGCTCGTTTAGGCTACCAGATTACTGTAGAGTTCTCCAGGCAGAAACATCGGTAATTCGTAATGTCGATAAATGGCTTCTAATGAAAAAAATAAAATAAAGCAATTTCTATTAAATCCGAATTCATAATAAATTCAAGCTAAACAGTATGCACCGGTAACACCTTGAATCCAACTGCATCGCCGAGTAATCCGCTCAATGGCAATCTGACAATATGAAACCTAATGATGGAGGCATTACCTAATCTAACCTATTTAACTTCTTGGTTCTCTAGTAAATCGAACAACACTACTAGAGCAGAAAATGACACCATTTTTGGTAGGCGGCCCGGGGCGTTGCGGGTAAGTGCGTCGACCCAAACCTCGACGTCGTAGGTTCGGTTCCTGCTCTGTGCTACGAAAACAATTTTCTCGATCCCACTTCTTTCGAGTCACTGACAATGCTCAAAGAGTATTTCCTGTCTAGAAAAAGCTTCTCAAACAAAGCCGTTCAGATTCGGTATTAAACTGTAGGTCCCTTCCACTCGTGAGAGAACAATAGCACTCACAACACGAGTGGTTGCTGAGAATCTAGGCCCGGGCCCCATACGGGCTGTAGCGCCACCCATATTATATTACATTATATTATATTATAAAAATCGATAACATCGAGTCAGGAACTTCCTCTACCTCGGAAAACAGAACGAAAAACATCAGTCATCTAGGCGAACTGCTCCTGCTCTACTACGATATGGCCACCTAATCTGAACATGTCCTTCATCTATTCAAAATAATACTTCTTCTTTCACAGTTTTGGTGTTCGTTATAAAATATAAGCCAGCCAAATGGCCACAAACCATTTCGGCCCAGTTTAGATGTCAACTTCACACAGTCTATGGTAATGACACTCTGACTTTCTACAAAGTATGTTGCGGCAATAATTCCCCATGCAATATATTGTCTTGAAATAAATTTCAGAAATTTACTTTCTTTTTAAGTCGTTTCATCTAATTTCGACTAGTGACTATGCGTAGTGTCGTTTATTTTTAATACTTATTCTGCTATTCGGGACACCTGATCAGCTGGTAAGATAAAACACGAAAAAATAATGTTAATAAATGAACAATTATATTATGTGAAAAATTTAAAATTATGAAACATTCTAATAGTCACTAAAAAATCACAAAAAATATTACAACTTCAGATTTCTTATTATGATACCCAGACCTACTTATTATATTTGATTTTCATTTTTACTTATTCGAAATTAAGTTTCATTCTCATTGTAGTAC
Organism: Eristalis arbustorum; assembly: GCA_916610145.1. NCBI lineage: Eukaryota > Metazoa > Arthropoda > Insecta > Diptera > Syrphidae > Eristalis > Eristalis arbustorum. The sequence goes on from OU744317.1 coordinate 30,259,710, forward strand.
TTTATGGTACATGATATTTTTTGTTTGATTACCTGGCGCGTAAACAAACAGAGCAGATGGTTTCCAACACGGGAACAGGCAACATACAATTGACCATACGAGAAACATGGATTTTCTAGATTATTACGACAAAAACTTAATGACTGCTCTGGGATTTGTTTAAAGTCATAGCCAAAGTAAGCCGTAGCGGAAACGACAGTCCTTGGAACTCGAATGGTATGTACGTCAGTCGCTAATCGTGTGCCGTTACAAAGTCGCGGTTGGTGAATACTTCGCAACATTATAACTATAGATTTAATTTTTAATTGAAGATTGTGAGGCAGCAATACTGACAAATCTAGTGAGTTTAAGAATTCTGGTGGATTGTTCACGACATCATCTTTATTAGTTGCCGTGTCAACTGTCCTTATTAGGCCAGGAATGTAAATTTTTAAATTTAATTCATTTACTTCATCATGAGAGCCAGTACAGCTCGTTCGCCCAACCAATCATGGAAAAAGTAATTTTGAGCAACATTTGGAAACACTTTTTGGATGAGGTCAGCCTTTGATTTCGTTAACTGCCAAAAACTCTCTCAATCAGTTGCTTAGAGAATATGTCTCCAGAATGATCATTTTACAATGGGATTTATCATCTTGATTGAGAAATCATAGCCACTTTCACTTTGCCAAAATATAATGGGATATTGGAGTGCGTCATAGACTATGATTTGTTTTTGAGTATTGTTACCATGGCATTTATCATGCTTATACGATACTCGTAAAAAAAAAGTCACTCAATTGTCTTGCCTTTCCTGAACCTCTCCATTAACAACTTAGCAACACATTCAGCGACTCATTTTTATATTACAGACAATCCAATATTACTTTGAGAGCTTGGTAGATATTGCTCAACTTTTCTTTCTTCTTTGCTACGTGCTACAGTCCGGTGTAGACCCTGGCCTTAACCAGCATGTACATCCTACTTGCGATCGCTGTCTAACTTAGCTTTCCTTTCTATCCTGGTTGGAACGTGATATCCACCCGCGATAAATGTATCTTTACGCATATAAATTAAGTCCCTAACATCGATCTCTCTCAACTCTAAAGTAGTCGTAAACTGCCGATCATCTCTGAACGAGATACTGTTTTTTGGTACCAGGATATATCATGGGAAGCCAGTCGACGAAATCCCCTGACATCCTTCTTAACAAACAAAAAATGCATGCCAGATCGAAGAGAGAGGTATCGCCTGCCAAACCTCCAAGCAAATCTGGCCCAACCTTGATCTTAAAAGATCTGATCGCCTGATCTTCCTCAGAAGATCCAATGTTAGTACTGCAGTGGGCGCAATTACCGGACACAGAATTTTAAGTCTTCATGCAAAATCACTAGGACTATTCTCATAGACTTTTGAAGATGCTGGCCAGAAGAAAATATACAACACCTACTCTGTAGCTGCCGAGCACTCGCCTCGATCAGGAAAGCCACACTAGGCTGCCACTTTTTCGGCAAGCATAGATGATCATAGCGACCTCAGCAAGACAACAGTAAACAAATACTCGAGTTCACTGACAAAACTGGCTGGCTGTCATTGAAAACACGCCCACACGAATATTTTAGCCTAAGTACACCACTTTAACCTAACCTAACCTAAGATCAGAACAGACGATCCAACGCACTCTGTCACATGCCTGTCATGTCATCGATCATCTGTCACGATAGCGAGCAACATTCTTGCCAAGCGTAAGGCACTCACATTCTTCAACGCCTCGAACGCGATTACTTCCTTACTGATCTCCAAAGATCAGAAAATCGCCAAACCTTTCACCGAAAACCGCACCGCAAGTCGCCGTTGACTCACTCACTCACAAGACAAGGCGCGTAAATATGTGTAACCACCGCGAAAGCTCTCAACCGTGTCGCTCCTTCAAGTTTCCGCGAAAGATGGGTGAAGCCCAATCGTCCACTCCTCGATATTTCTTAATTGTCCATTAAGTAATTTAAGTGTAACCATCATCGGTGCGCAGAGACACGGCGCGGCAAAGACAATTTCATGCTCCCCTAAGTTTCGATTCGAGAACCCTACCCCCCAGCCTGCCTGTGGTGATAGCTGGTGACCGGGCGACGACGAGAATAGTGCGCCCACCTTAAACTCGACTCGACGACGACGCAGCACTTGTTTCGCTTGACTTGAGCATACGGCAGAAGACGACACACAGTACTTGCTTGCTTGGGTGGACTCCGCCGACGTTCCGGCTAAGGAAATCGATTTCGATATTTGTGTTGAACCGAGGAATCTAAGATTTAATGGCGCGTAAACGGATACACCACATGAGCCTGCCCCCATTTGCGTAAGATGACGCAGAGCAGAGCACACAGCGCACAGCTCCACGGTAGGTGCTCTGCCACCGCCTCGAAGGCTGACGCGGTGCGCCAAGCCAAGCTGAACAGGTAAAGGAATATCGAGCGCTGAGTATAAATCTAATAAAGTTCAATTAAAATCCATGGGAATGTTTTATTCATGAGAGCCGACGCAACGAGGATGACGGGTGCGCCACCAACTTACCGAAACCTGATTTTAATTGCGCGGCCGCCAATACGGGCCCCGTCCGCCGGTGAGGTCGGTGAGGCCTAATTGCGTTCTTCTGAGACGCTCGCAGTGCCGCCGCCGAGCTTGTGATCCGTACTGGGGATCGATGAGTTATTGTGGGAAGGGACTGGTGCGTAACGGGCATTGTTCCCGAAGACGCGTATGGATCGCATTTTCAGTGCGAGGTTATGGGAGAGCGCATTCGGGCAAGAATCCGATGTTGAATGAGTTCTGGGACGCGCGCTGACAGCGCCTGCGAGACGTGTGCGTGCAAATTGGCATATTATCCCAAATGACAACCATTTCTTCGTCAGTCAGTAACTCACGTCCAGCATCTCTCCATCCTTCTGTGGACCATCCGCTGAATCGAAGTCGACGTTCTCCTCCTTTCCACGGCAGCAGCACCACCGTCGAAAGCAACTCACGGAAGCATCATTCCTCGGCGAAACCTCTCCCACCACGGACCACGGGCTGGTGGTGAAAATTTTCTCTATTTGCACATGGCCTGAATCCTTCCGAATGGATTTCATCGCTATGCTGCATGTGTCCACTTCATAATTTCTAGTGATGACAGCGCACACCAGAGTGAGAGGTGGACCCCCATCATTTCGCATTACGATCACAAATGCACTTAGAAGCAGGTAAAAGATACTCCTTTGCTTGCATCTAGCTGAGGCGCACACGCACACACTCGCCCCTGCACGGACGCCTTCTCGTTGTCGTCGTCGTCATCGTCGTCGTCGTTGCCGTTGTCGTCTATCTCAGCTGTTGTCTTCTCATTTCCCAGTCGCCATCGGAAATTCGATATCGCACTCCGCATGAAGTAATCAAAAGCAAATACAACTAATAATTATTTTGTCGGAGGTGCACCAGCACGTATAGCTGTGGATTTAGGTATCCAAAGCAGGTCAGCACTCGGTGCGCCATGGGCCACGAGCTGTTCGCGGATAAAAAAGGATTCGCGTTAGCGTTGGGGACCAGTTGGGCTCGCGGGGCCCGTCCGCCTCGACCGGCCTCTTCAATTGAATGATTCAGCTCTGCGATTCGGTTCGGTTTCTTGTCTCGGGGCATTTAATACATTTTGTCACGATATCGTTGGCGGAGCCAAGTGGCTGCGGTGCCCATTGACCCGAATTTTGTGTGTGATTTGCCTTCCCATATTAAAAACGAATAATGTCGCATTTGCCGTGGAACACGCGCTCCGACTGGGGGCCGCCTAGACTCGAGCGGCAACAAGCCAGTGAAACATGAACAAATATTAATAAAACTAATAAAAGTTATTATCTGGGGCGGGGATGGGGGCGGCCGTCAGGGAGCCCGGTGGGTGGACTCTGACTTTCTACCAGAAGCAACTGCGGCAGCCCGGTGCTGGCCGCCAGCGTCTACCTATACAGCAGCGGAATTTCACCGGGAGACCCACTTGTTGCCGGTGTGTGGTGTGCTGCTGCCGCGATGGAATGGTAATTGCATGGGACAAGTTGATGTCGCCCATGTGCAACTGGGGAAAAAACGATCACGATCGGTCGAGTGTAATCGGTTTCTATCTCAATCGGAATGGATAAGTGGAATTGGTTAGCGAAGGGTAAACGTTTCCGCAAAAAAAAAAAAAAAAAACAGTGGACACACGCTGGCTGAGGTGGGACAAGCAAGGATACTCGACGGGCAATGACCGTGGTTGGGTACGATGTGTAGCAAGGATTGCTTTCGCTTGGCTTGGGAAAGAGACAGAGGCTGACTTTGGACAAGGTCAAGTGCAGAGAATCCTGTGGGGTGAGGAATTTTCGAGTCATTGCTTCGGGGACAAAAGTGTAACGAACTCAATGTGAACTCAATGTAACGAACTCAATGTCAATTGGTCGTAGATCAACCGCTCCTCAGTCGTCTCGGATTTTGTTTTGAATGTCTGGAAGGACCAGTCTCCCAAGATCTACCAAATTTCGTTCGATTAACGAATTTGTAAGTCAGTCGATTACAACATCGACTCAGAAGGTTTCAACCTAATAAGAATGTAACGACTTCTTCTGCACTTTTTAGCTGCAAAAAGGCCATCGGATGCAAATGGGGCCTACAACCACGCATCGCTCACTGGATTTACACCTCTATCGTCAGACCGACACTCCTGTATGATGTCTCAGTTTGGTGGACAGCACTAAACAAGGCTCAACCGAGTACAAAAACTGGCCTGCCTGTGTATCAGCGGGGCACTGTAGAAGTAGGCACTGAAGCACTCCGTCAGACGCACTGAATATTCTCCTCCATCTCCCACCTTTGGAAATATTCGGGATACAAGCAGCAGCAAGCACAGCCCTGAGACTCAAAACACTTCGATTGTGGTCCGAACTCAACACTGGCCACTCAACCATTCTCAAGGAATTCAATTTCCTACCTAGCGACACTGACCGCCTACTACCCCAGGCCATCTTCGAGAAGAAATTCTCAATCAGCATTCCTTCCCGATCGGACTGGATGGCTGACAGGCAAACGCTGAAAGATCCTCTGCGCATTTTCACAGATGGATCAAAGACAAAAGTAGGGGTTGGAGCGGGTGTCTATTCTCAAGACCTCAACATTTCTATCTCCGTGAAGCTCCCTGATCACTGTAGCGTTTTTCAGGCAGAAGCCATAGCGATTAAAGAGGCGCTGCGTTGGTCTAAAAAACAATGTGATATCAAAAAGGGATATCACCACCTGTTCCGATAGTCAGGCCGCCATAAAATCCCTGGACAATGTCATGTTCTACTCTAAAACATCCCTTAATTGCAGGCAGTCTCTTAACGAGATGGCCGAGCATTTCAACATTCTTCTCATGTGGGTGCCGGGACACTGTGACATACCAGGAAACTGCAAAGCCGACGAACTCGATAGGTGTGGTACAACCTCATCCCTATCGATGGCAGGGGTACCGCCTTCCATGCCGATCGCTACAGCTTACCATCTTCTTAAGATCTACACAACTAAAACCACTAATGACAAATGGCTAGAAGGCACCACCTGCCTTAAAACAAAAGAAATCTGGCCATCACTTAACCTAAAACGGTCACTCAGTCTACTTGGACTCAGCAAGCCCTCATTAAGGACCCTCATTGGAGTCATAGCCGGACACTGTGTAATTGGCACTCATGCTCGCAGGATGGGTGCTCCATATAATGATTTTTGCAGAAGCTGCATGGATGAAGAGGAGGAAGAAAATACTCATCACCTTCTCTGCTCCTGCAGTGCTCTTGCCAGTCGTAGGTTCCTGCACCTAGGAGCCTACTACTTCAGCGGCCGTAACGAGCTAAAAGGTGCCAGCATTGGCCAACTAAATCGGTTCATCAGCAGCACCAACTGGTTCCAGCGTTAGGAGAAGTCAATCCGCGTGGTATCACAATGGGCCTACTCTGGCCTAAGTGTGACTGCTCTGCAGCAGTCAGCCACTACTACCTTACCTAAACAAATATAACGACTTGATCGACAGAATGTTAGCATCTCATAAAGGTAGTCAACGTATTTCCAATGAATTATTTTAAAGAGTTGCATGCATGATATGTATTTTAAAAATGCGTCTAATTCACATGCTAGGAGAATGCGGCGTTGCTCCGAGACATGATCAAGTCTTTGAAGGTTAAAGACATACCGTGCAGTCGCGTTTGCATTGAGCAGTTATCACAGTCGGCGAACAACACACAGTCATACGTAAATAAAGGCACTATGAGTGCTTTGACAAGTTTTAGTTTGACACTGATAGGAGGCTACGTTTGCTCAAACCTCTAAGGGACGCATACATCTGCGACACTATACTGTATCCATGTCAGTTCACTATTACACATTATACCAAGATTTTTAACACACGTTACATATTCGACGATATACGAGTTTAATTCTATGGGGGGAAGTTTGAAAGAAAGGGATTATCTTTTGAGAATGGCATGATGACTTTGGTTTTGTAATGATTGACAGCATTTTCTTCAGTCCACTTCGTAATCGAGCACATATCCTCGTTTAATTTAGCAACTGAATCTTCAACCATACCAAGAGGCAAACAAAGGTAGATGTGAACATCATCTGCATACATGTGAAAATTGCAATAAGACAACACGCTAGGAAGATCATTAATAAACATTGAGAATAATAGCGGACCGAGAATAGAACCTTGAGGTACTCCATTGTGGATATCACATGAGGACGACAGTTTTGAGTTATGTAAAACAGCTTGAGTACGGTTAGTAAAGTACGAGAAGATAAATTTATTAGTAGGACCACATACGTTGAATTGGTTTGTGGCATAGTATTGACGGGCTTACACTGTCGAATACTTTCGAAATGTCAAGTAAGGCTAATAAGGTTGTTTTATCTTCAGCGATGGCGTTTGTCGTCAGTTAAATCTAACTGACAGCAAGACTGTAAAACAGCTACAGCTAACGAAATAATAGGGCTTTTAACAATGTAACCCTTAATGTCTCGACGTTCGAACACTTTTGACAAAAATGGAAGGATCGCTATTGGTCGATATTCCTGTTGGTTTGCTGTTTTTTGGAAATGGGATAATCTTTGCTTCTTTCCATAGAGGTGGATAAGTCGACGTCATGATTACTGTGACTGACATATGACGGAGTCGGAGTCAAGATTTTGATAAAGTCGGGGTGAATATTTTTTTTTTTATTATTTGCTCGTGCTCAAGGGGCTATTAATACCCTTAATTGTCCGGGGTCAAGACACAGCACGGGCCGAAGGTATAGAGGGAGAGAGAGAGAGGAGGTACCTGTGCACGTTGGTCTTAAACATCTGCGGATTGTAATCTATGGGAAATATTGAGCTGGGAAGAGCATTCCATATTCGTGTGGTGCGGCTAAAAGACGAGTCTCTAAATTTCACTGTGCGTCCGAAAGAAGGCTTAAGGGTAAACTGATGTGCATTCCTGGCGAGACGTGTATTGCGGGTGAATTCAAGGAGAGGAGGAATGCAATTGCCTAGCTCACTTGAGCATCGTTTGTTAAAGTAACGATAAAACACGGACAAAGAAGACACGGTACGTCGATGTTCAAGCGAGCCTAATGAACCCGCGATATCGTTGTCTCCCATAAGTTTTATCGCTCGCTTTTGGATTCTGTCTAGTAGGTGCAGGGTGGTCTTGGGGCACCAGACCAGATATGAGCGTTATATTCAAGCTTAGGGCGAATATACGCCTTATAGATCAAAGTCAAATCAGGGGGGTGAAGTATTTCTTGCATCGATTAAGGAAACCTAAACATTTCGCAGCATTTTTGGCGACCTCGAATATATGATCGTTCCAACTAAGTGTTGTGTTGATGCACATACCAAGGATGGAAAGCTTTCCAGTTTCGTCGATACAAGCGCCTTTGATGGATAATGGCTGATTATCAGGGATTCGCTTTAGAGACAGCAGACAGCATTGGAATATACTCCAGTCCAACAGACTTTGTCTTTATAGAGAATATTGCATCACCGATTGAGTAGTTATCCACTCCACCTATTTCAAACCCAGAATCTTGAGCGTTGTTTCTCTATGATACAATTTTCTATATGTCTGGATACAGCTTGTTTTAGCTTCCAGAAAAACTGCAGCTGTCCAGTTCTGTGTTTTAAAACAAATAAATATCTAGTATTTATCTCCGCAGTGGTGGCCAGTTGCGTATAGGGTATTTGCGTCGACCCCAACCTCGACGACGTAGGTTCGATTCCTGCTCTGTGCGACAAAAATAGTTTTCACGGCCCCACCTCCTTCGAGTCACTAACAACTGCTTAAGAGTATTTCTTGTTGAGAAAAAGCTTCTCAAACTTGGCCGTTAGGAGTCCGCATAAAACTGTAGGTCCCTTCCACTCGTGAGAGAACAATAGCACGCACTACATGAGTGGTTGCTGAGAAGCTAGGTCCTGGTCCTCTACGGGCTGTAGCCCCACGCATATTATTATTATATCAAATCATCCGGTGTAATTCATTGATCGGTAGTTGCAGTGACTGTTCGACGGTAATAGTGTCTGAGATCAAAGATGCGCCAACCCACATCTGTCAAGACAATGAAAGCGCCGGCCTGCATTATTTTTTATTTATCCTACACAATCACAAATCCTACGATACACAATTTTCGTGAATTCTTTGCACATTACTTCATTTTTGATGTCCCTTAAACCATGCAAAGACGATCACCATGACAGCAAAATCAGCTGAAATCAGGTTCAAATAATTCATAAACTCGGCCTCACACCTCATCACCTACCCACTCGCACAGCAAACACAACCAATGACATCGTATGGCGAGGCCAGAAGCTAAGACACCTTAACATCGCAAAATTCAGGTTACTTTACTCCACGGCACAGGTCGTAAAACAAAATGGCAAGACCCCAGCTATCACCCTGTTTCGATCAAGGCGAGTGCACACCTCGACGGAGCTCCCAATCCGGCGACCAGTCAGTCGAAACATGAATTCCCAGAGGTTGACCATGAATAACAAACGATTGACATTAATTGCCATCCATTCCGGTCTAATGTAAGGCATCACATCGAAATAATTCTAATTCCCGTTTCGCAGCCAATCTCAGTGGCGGCGTCGATCCCATCCACCCCCATGCAGCAACAGGTCTCCCAGCTAATAATTCTCAGGTTCAGGTATGCACCGTCAGAGCCAGCACCGCCGCGGCCGCCATAAACCATAAATTTATTTCGCTTGCACAACGGTATAACGAGATTTTCCACAAAAAACAAATTAAAATCGTAAAAAGGGTACCTAAGCTGGAATAACCGCGGCGCGCACCGCGACCCGACAGAACTAGGAAACAAGATCCAATCGTTAAGTGGAACGCGAAACGATAAGACCTCAGGTGAAACGAAATTAAATATTCGTGATTGGATGATCATCGGTTGATAAGAGCGGTACCGCACCGCACCGCAGCACACACACAAGCGGGTCGGAGTTTGTCAGGAGCAGCCCAGTGCCCATCATCGCATGCAAAGCAGATGACGACGTCCAGCCAAGGCGATGGCGATGATGATGAAGATGGAGACGATGATGGCTGTGCGGCGGCTGGTGGTCAAGTTCATGAGATCTGATCCAAATCAGGTGTAATAATTCTTTCGAACCGCGCCACACATGCACGCCGCACAGCCCATCTCCGGCGCGCTGGGAAGGTGGTCGGCCGGGCCATAGACCAAACTGGGGGGCTCGTAAATTGAGCCCAGCTTCACCCGTAGAACACCACATATTCACGATTTTGATTGATCGTGCATTGTAAACTATAAATCCATCGTGATACATTGGGGCTATCAGGAGAGCTGTGCCAGACTCGGGTCTCGGCTCTCCGTTGCCGTCCGCAGCCAAATTAGGTGGGCACATGAACCGATGCAGCCACAGCGCGGCGGTCCATGGGAGAATGTCCGTCGCATCGAGATGGATTTGTATAACCTGCAGTTCAGCGTGGCCACTGCGAGAGGGCACTCGCTCACTCTGGCTAATCTGAGTGATAGGCAAATCAATTGCCCACCATAGCCCGGACTCGCCGCCACCGCTGACCAGGGACCCCAGCCAGCTACGAGTGGTATGAGGTAATTGAATTTGGAACGACGATGACGAGCGCGCTGATGATGATCACACTTCTGGCGGACTCGCGGTACGATTCGGTGCCTGTCTCCCCAGCCAGTGCTGGTGGTTGCATACCGATCTGACCCACGACCTGCCGCGGAGCTTTGCCAAATCAATAAGTTTACAGCCGGTGGCTGTTATGCTTTTTCGAGGAGAATGTCGGGTCTTGCCGTAATTGATTTGATTGGAAGTGGAAGTTTGCTGCGCGCGTCTAGAAGTCGCCAGGGTTCGGGCGAACAAAAATTGAGACTGGTGGCTTCGCCACGATTTATGGATCTAATGAAGGTTTTTGATTTCAGCCAAAATGGGTGACAGTTGCCTTTTTAACTGCGCCAGTGGGTGGTTTATGGGGCAATGGCGTGTGTGTTGTCGCTTGCCTAGCTTGCCAGTGCTGCATTTTTTGGAGAAGAAAGTTGTGGGAGCGTTGGTCTGTGACTTTTTTGGCTGAATGGGGAATAAGTGGCATGACATCATTGATAGTTGAGGTTGACATGTTCTTCGGCTCCTTCGGTTGAACTGTGACTTGAGCTAACTTTGGCTGTAGCAGAAGACGGCAAAGCGAAGTGTTTCGACGTCACACCGGAAGTGAAACGCCGAAAATAGACTTGTCACTCGATCGGTGTATAACGGGTCTCCCGTGTTTATGTCGACGCGATCTCGGCACTGATCACGAACATGTCTTTCAGCCATAGTCTCAACCGGAATACAGATCAATTGTTCAAAAGCATGAATTGTGTGTCCATCCAGAGACGAAATAAGTGCCCATCTGGACCCACATGACCGCTTCGAAAAACAAGATTACAAATCTGGGCCCCCATTTGATCTGCGGATTGCACACAGAGCCCGGAGATGTGAGAAAGAAGTGTACAACCTAGTCATCATCCTCACTTAGATTTCCTGGCTGCATATGGGACTGTCGCGCTGCTGAAATGGTCTTACCTAATTAACCGCAGTGCAAGGATTTTATTCTTTCGTCGACTTCCAGCAGATCAATATGCCGTCAGCCTGAGTCGATGGCAATTCGTATCAGTACCGAGATCCAAAGCAATATAGCTCTTGTCACCTTACTTACTTGTCAGGCCGGCGACCATGCTGAAGCCTTCCATTGTTGACGGTCCTGGGCACGCTGCTTCCAGTCATTAAGTCCAAGCGGTCTTGAATCTGCGAGGATTTGATCTGTATACTGGATGTTCAGCCTTCGGTGTCTTCTTCTTGAACCAGGAGGCGCGGATTCGAAAACCCTCTTAACTGGAGCATTGGTGTCCATGTCCTCGATGTGGCCGAGTCAGTGTAGTCGACGAATTTTTGCTTTCCGGACCACGTCCTCATCCCGGTACAGCTCGTAGAGTTCGCAGTTGTGTCTTCTGCTCCAGTTACCTTCCTCCCAGACGGGACCATACATCCGACGTAGAATTTTTCTTTCGAAGGCACCAAGAACCATCACGGCAGTTTTGCTTATCGTCCATCTTTCAGCTCCATAAAGCTCCATCAAGGACTGGCAAAATAAAAGAGTGAAGTAGAGCAGGTCCTTCGAGTCAGGAGTCCTGACCCTCGTTGTTTCGACAGACCACAGTAACCTCGGTTGCCAAGGGTGGTTCTACGTCGAATCTCTGCTGTGATGTCTGTTTGTGGAGTAAACGTTTGTCCCGAGGTAGACTTGAGATATTTTGTCCAAATCCTGTGAACTTGAATGACTATTGATCAACGCTGTGCTGCCGATGAGCAGACCCAGCAAATACAAGAGTTGCCAATGTAATCGGAAAAAAAGCCAAAATGCAAGAGCTGAACTACTGCAAGCCTTCAAGTTCCCTTCAAGTCAGGAAGACCTGACAGACGTCTACTATGTCCCCTATGTACTGAAAGAGGCTGGTGCCAAAGTCATTACCAATGCGGACGATGTTGCCATGCGACGTCTGGTAAGTTCGTTATCACTCAGGTCGATGGATCTAGTTCTATAAATAGTGCCTTTGATAAGCTACTGTTATGGACAAAAAGCACACGGTCTTGGCGTTAGCCTGCAAAAGTCGGAACTTGGTGAAGAGTAACCAGACCATACTTAGTCGACCACTTCAACCCCATCACGCTGTGCTGTGAATTTTCCAGATCTCATGATCGATCATAAGCCGTAAGAGTTAGGAAGGCCACTTCGTCGCTATAAAAAGCAATTAAATGCAAATGGATATTACACCCACTTATCGCTTACTAGAGCACGATTGTTAGAGCGACACACCGTATAGGATCTCAGTGAAGTGGACAGCACTAAACAAGGCTATCAAATGAAAAGCAATCCATTGTTCGCATACAATTGAGTGCAGACTTGTCTCTATCAATGAGCGCTGAGAAATACTCCGTCTGATACGCTTGACATACTTCTCCATCTTCCTCTGCAGGAAACTGTTTGAAAAACAAGTAGCAGGCGGAACCGCCATGAGACTCAACACACTTTGACTGAGCTCCGGTCACTCAAGCGTTCTTAACGAATTTAACTTCCTTCTCAGGGATAGTGATCACCTGCTACCCCAACCACCTTCGGGGAGAAATTCTCTACCAAAGTTAATTTCAGATCGGCTTGAATGTTTGACATTGAGACGCAGAGTATCTTCATAAGTAGATCGAAGAGGAACATGGGCATTGGCGTAGGTATGTACCCAAAAGACCGCAATATTTTCCTCTCCCTGGTTTGTGATAGTTGGGGTATAAGACACAATTGGTATCCAGAAGACAATGTCCTGGATACCAATATCTCTTCAAAAGAAATCAATTAAAACAATATAAATCACTGGACAGCATCGTCTTCAACTCAAAACCACACATGTTATGAGCCGAACACTACGAAATACCGGGTAATTGAACTCGTTTGGAGTAACATTACTTCTTTCCACAATTTTCTAAACATGCACACATTTAGAACGATCATCCACAAGTGTCTCGAAGCCACCACCTGCCTTAAAAGAAAGACAATACAGCCAACACTGAATATTATGCGATCACTCCGCCTGGACGCTCATAGGCTTCATAGCTGGACACTGTGCAACTGGCAAGATGGCCGTTTTGTTAAAGCTCTCCAACTGTGACAAGTATTTATGGACTTACATGAAGCGTCCTACTATTTCAACAATTTGCACACAATAGCTAGCTTATGATGGTATCAGACTAGGCCCACCATGGTCTTAGTGTGCGTACCTTCGTTAGTCTACCATTCCAACCTAAATTAACCAAAAACTTTGCATAGATTGATGGACCAATTGAAAAATTCACTCTATTGCGTTGTCCCACTGGTTCGGAGTGGAAGACTCTTCGGGCTGGAGCAGTGTTGTCCATGCGCTCAACATGGCCTAGCCATGTTAGGCGTTGAATCCGTAGACGCCTGACTAGACTCATGTCGCAGTACAGCCCGTACAATTCGTGGTTGAATCTTCTTTTCCAAGAACCTTCAACGGAAACAGGACCAAAGATTGAACGAAGTACTTTTCTCTCGAAGAGACCAAGTGCGTCTTCATCCGCTCTTGAGATGGTCCAAGCTTCCGCGCCATACAGCAGGACAGGGATGATCAAGGTCTTATATAACGTGAGCTTTGTCTTTCGAGAGAGGGCTCTACTACTCAATTGCCTCTTGAGCCCAAAGAAACAGCGGTTGGCAAGAGTTATTCTGCGTTTAATCTCGGTACTGATGTTGTTCGTACTATTTACTTGGGAGCCAAGGTAGACGAAGTCCTTTACTACCTCGAAGTTGTAGCTGCCTATGGTGACGTTCTGACGGAGGCGTCGATGCTGAGTGCGTATACTTTGTTTTGCCCTCATTCACCGCTAAACCCACTTTTGCCGCCTCCGTTTCAATACAAGCAAACGCTTCATTGACGGCTCGCTGAGTTCGGCCAATCACGTCAATGTCGTCCGCGTATGCTAGCAGTTGAACGGATTTTTGGAAGATCGTCTTATCCCCCGATAGTTGGCGCAGTCAAAGGGGTCTCCTTTCTTGTGGATCGGGCCAACGATACTAAGATTCCACTCGTCGGGCATGCTTTCCTCCGACCATATCCTACAGATGAGCTGGTGCATGCGCCCAACCAGATCATCTCCAGCTGCTTTAAACAGTTCCGCAGACAATCCGTCCGCTCCAGCAGCTTTGTTCGACTTGAGTCTCGATATAGCTACCTTGACTTCGTCTAGATCGGGGGGACGGAATTCTGTTCTATCGTCGTCCATTGCGTGGAGTGGAACATTCTGCCTGACAGCGGTATTGGTGTCCTCTTCCTTCCCTTCCCGTTAAACAGTCTGCAGAAGTGATCCTTCCAGATTCTCAGTATCGACTGCGACTCTACTACGAGTTGTCCCTCTTTATTCCGACAGGCTTCTGTCCGATGTTTGTACCCTTTGGATAGTTGTTTCACCCGCTGGTAAAACTTTCCGACATTATCGCGGTTTCTGCCGCACCACCTCTCCATTTCCTCGATCGCGCGCTTCTCATGCTCCTTCTTTTTCTTTTTGAGAAGCCGGTGCACTTCCCTTCTTTTAAGTTCGTAGAGCTCACGAACCGCTCTCGTCCTTCTATCCAGCGTCGCCTTATATGCTGCTATCTTCGCTGAATGCGCCTGCCGACACTCGTTGTCAAACCATGGGTTTTTTCTAGGTGGCATTTTAAAACCCAGCACATCAGAGGCAGCTTCTCTGATGGCGTTTTGACAACGGTGCCACTGTTCGTCGATTGTTTTGCCTGGCAGGGTTGGATTCTCTGAGAGCTTCAGGGAGACTCGATCGGAGAAGTTCCCAGCGGTCGATTGCGATTGTAGCTTTCCAACATCAAACTGTTTTGGTCTTGTTCCACTCCGTTGTACAATCGATATACGAGTTCTGACCTTGGCTACAAGAAGGTAATGATCCGAGTCGATGTTGGCACCTCGGAACGTTCGGACATCGAGGACACTGGAGGAGTGTCTAACGTCGATCGCAATGTGATCAATCTGGTTGACGATTGATTGATCAGGGGACCGCCAGGTCCCTTTGTGAATGTTGAGGTGAGGGAACCGCGTGCTGGCTACAGTGAGGTTTCGCCCCGTCACGAAGTCCAACAGCCTGAGTCCATTGTCGGACGTGTTGTCGTGTAGGCTGTGTTTTCCGACGACTCTAGCAAAGATTTCTTCCTTGCCCAGCTTTGCATTAAAATCTCCTAGAACGATCTTGGTGTCGTTGCTGGGGCATTGATCATATGTTCTTTCTAGGAGATCATAGAAGTCATCCTTGCTATCATCGTCTTTGTCCTCCGTTGGGGCGTGGGCTCACATTAGGCTGATGTTGCCGAATGTTGTCTTGATGCGGATTGTTGTGAGGCGTTCGCTTATGTATCTAAAGCCTAAGACTTCTCGCCTAAGTCTGCCTCGAACAACAAAACCGCATTCAAACAAGCGCTGCCTTCGCTCTTATCGCCGTAATATATGTCGCAGTTTTTCATCCTCTTTTTGCCCGGCCCATCCCATCGCACCTCCTGGATGGCGGTGATGTCAGCCTTATTCTGGGGCCTCCGCAAGTTCATCGGCTGCACGTGGTCTGTTAAGTGACCTCACATTCCGAGTGCAGAACCGAAAATCGCTGTCCTTGTTTCGTTGTCCATGGTCGTCAGCAGTAGGGTCATTCGTATCCGAGGCTTGTTGCCGTCTCTGAACTAATGCGTGTTTTACACGGTGGGGAAGTTAACCCCACGCGAAACCCCCGAACATGGAGGACCAGGTCTTGGTTTAAACCCGCGGACAAGGGGTCGCTGTATACATTGGTTCACCTCTAAGCGGCTACAGTAGAGTTTATCCAGAGGGCGCCGCGAGGAGGCTGTATGTCAACTTGACCTGTGCATTTACAGGGATCGTTGCTGGCATCTCGCCAAGTTGAGAGCAATCAACAACTTTGCCCTGGATGCACAGGCCCAGACCGTCCATCGTCTACAACTAAATGCTTAAAAATACATATTTAAATGGACTTGATATAGCATTTACACTAGCCTCACTGCAGTGTGCACAGACTACTTCAGTTGGAGTGGCTTCAGTGTTGATATGCAATTGAATTTGGTCTGCAGTCTGCAGTATATTCCTCCAGTATTTAGGTGAACCGTGCGTACGGGTACCGGATTGGACTTAATCTTCAAGCGGTACGAGCTTGAAATTGTTGGATGATGCCGTCGCTGAACTCGAAAGTTCACATGATCCAGCGCCTGCTATCCCAATCGAGACCGCAGTTACTTATCACGCATGTATTCCAGCTCCTGCTCTAGCTATTTATTCTTTAAGATGCGGCCTCACAGCCCACAGTCCTACGTAAGGTGTTGTTAGGCTACCTTGAAAAGGGATATACATTTATAGCTCCTGTAAGAAGTGTGATTGATTTTTGTTATATAGCTAGTCGGTGATCGGTGGTAGCGCATTCGTTTTTATTTCGCAAACTTTCTTATTTCCAGTCGATGCTACTTGATTACGAAGAAGCAAGCTATGTCAATACAAAAAAGCACTACCATCGGAATCTACGTTCACTGGGTTTGCTCAAGGACAACTCCCGCTCACTTCACTCAATCCCTAGTGAACCATCTTAAGCAACACCAGAGACCTTGCTGTCGCCCCACTTTAGAACTTCGGACGTCTGTCAATCCATCGGAAATACCTTCCGTCAAACACAAGTCAAAGTTCAGCTGCGGCAAGCCTGACCAGATCCGATCCATCACGCCAGTGCGACTGCAATAAATTAGTCCGAATTCCAGCTGGACTGCTCACCCAGTTCCCACGGAACTAGGAACTGGCCCCTGGAAGCTCCACCACCAAACCGTCGAACCAGAAGACGAGAGAAAACGATCAAAACCGTTTCGTAAACAATGCCAACCACACAATTCCACAATCGATCCGAGCCTCTGGAGCCATCTCAATCATAACCGAAAAGTCTGCGACCCAACTTCGCATCCACTTGCATAGCGGATGGCCCGATCGGCCGGCCAGGCCGTAATTATTCGTTGCCCAAGATGCCCCCGAAGCTCCGGCTCCCAGGTCCGCAGCCGGCACCACCGCGCCATTAGAGTTTCACGGATTAATTCCCAGGTACGGACGTTTGGGGGAGAGGCACAAAACAAACCGAATCCATCACACTCAGATGGCAGTGCCGATAGTGCACTATCGGCAGCAATCGGCTCGGCATCCGCGGCTCGGTTATGTCTCATTTTGAGAATCAAACAAAGCTCTACGCGCCAGATGAAGACCTTAATTCTCGGCTATAAATTATAATCGCAGCTGATCTCTAAGCGCTAATCCAATTGCTCATCATCGAGTGATGGGGAGAAAAATAAACAAACGCCGGAGTGGGAGTGCGACGACGGTGGCGGAGCGGCGCGGCTGCAGCGGAGCCGGGGAGCCAAGTCTTGGCAATAAAACTCCCGTCAAAGATGATTAACTCGGGTCGTTACTTTGTTCTTTTTTTTCGGAAACAATTCCCCGATTCCAGTGAACTTCACCCGAACTGGCTGCCGGCAGCGTTGCCCGGTCGCGCAGGCAGCTCCAACTGCTGAGAAGCCGAATTCAACACCCGTCGCAGAGAGCGCACCGATTGTACGGCGGGGGCCTTGTGAAACGTCTCATCTGGACGGATGGCATTTTAATGTTTTGAAATTTTACTGTCGGATTAGCGAGGCACTGCGCCTGGGAGTCGAAGAGCGTGAATGGTGTGCACGTACGGAATTTTTATGGAGATCGGAAAATGAGTTATGGCCCAGATTTCTGGCTGGACACACCGAATGCAGAGCGAGTCTTTGACATCGCGCAGAGATGGAGCTGGAGCGGCGGCGTCGCGAATGCGATTGTCAGGCGGACATGTGTTTCGGCGGAGCAGCTCGTCACGACATCAATCACGGCCGGGTGACATTGATGGGGCGCACTTAATTGTTCGTCGTTCGACGTTAAGTGATAATCGCAGTGCGTCTGGGCGATCGCTTTGGTCTTGTCTTTGAGTCGAAATTGGATGTCAAACGAGGGAAAGGAATGATCTGCGATGAAATACTGTCGTTGGGTGTGTCCTTATTGTTGGTTAATTATAAATTTAAATCCTGCCGAGGGGAGGCTTTCTACAGACTTGGGTGGTTGCAAGATGTAGGTAGTGTGTTGCACATGAGACAAGCAAGGCCAGTGCGAAAGTTACTTGTTCGCTGATAGTAATTAAAAGAAGTGGTGGTTTACTTCAAGGTAAGTGGAGTGGTTTTCGTGGTCGGTTCGTTTACCTACAATGTTGAGGAGGTGGACGATTATGTTTGCACGGCCCCATAAATTGGGTGGTCATTGTGAAAGTGCATCGAGAGGCTGTGCCTAACGACTTTCGACAAGAGATACAGCATAGGTCTTATAGGTTGATTTGAGGTTTGGACCTTCTTTCGGATTTAATCCACCTACGAAGCAGTACAATGACACTACTTGTTGGTCTAAGCGCATCAGTGCCACTTTCTACATTGCTACTGTAGCAGGCTCAAAATAAGCTCAAACACTTTTCCTAGAAATAAGAACAAGTTTGTGGGGGATTTTGGGAAGGTTATTCCTTCGATTGTGAACGCTTGCCTAAGAGAGACGTGAAATAAAGTATCTATCTATATTTAAAATCGTGAATTTTTTGTGTTTGGTAAAATCGGCTTTATCTTCGGACATTTAGTGCTATCCAGAAATCCTCAATCCATGGTAACATGAACACTATAACGATTCTTCTATACATCAGCTTAAGGCCATTGAGCTTCTGTCTCTTATGACCAAGATCACGATCTACAAAACTCTTATTTTACCAGCCCTGATATAGTCAAAAAGCCAGAGCCAAAAGCTGGACGGTGGACGAACCAGCAGAGCTGGTTCTTGTTTTTTTTTTATAACTTGCGCGTGCTCAAGGGGATATTAATACCCTTAATTGTCCGGGGTCAAGACACAGCACGGGCCGAAGGTATAGAGGGAGAGAAAGAGAGGAGGTACCTGTGCACGTTGGCCTTAAACATCTATTAAATATTGAGTTGGGAAGAGCATTCCATATTCGTGTGGTGCGGCTAAAAGACGAGTCTCTAAATTTCACTGTGCGTCCGAAAGAAGGCTTAAGGGTAAACTGATGCGCATTCCTGGCGAGACGTGTATTGCGGGTGAATTCAAGGAGAGGAGGAATGCAATTGGCTAGCTCACTTGAGCATCGTTTGTTAAAATAACGATAAAACACGGACAAAGAAGACACGGTACGTCGATGTTCAGGCGAACCTAATGAACCCGCGATATCGTTGTCTCCGATAAGTTGTATCGCTCGCTTTTGGATTCTGTCTAGTAGGTGCAGGGTGGTCTTGTTGGCACCAGACCAGATATGAGCGTTATACTCAAGCTTAGGGCGAATATACGCCTTATAGATCAAAGTCAAATCAGAGGGAGTGAAGTATTTCTTGCATCGATTAAGGAAACATAAACATTTCGCAGCATTTTTGGCGACCTCGAATATATGATCGTTCCAACTAAGTGTTGTGTTGATGCACATACCAAGGATGGAAAGTTTTCCAGTTTCGTCGATACAAGCGCCATTCATGGATAATGGCTGATTATCAGGGATGCGCTTTAGAGACAGCAGACAGCATTGAGTTTTGGAAGCATTGAATCCCACTCTGTTGTTCTTACCCCAGTTAATTATGCTGTCCAGATCGGAATTCAATGTGCTTGACATACGCTGCCGTTCCAATACTACGTCCGAAGGGCAGGGTCGTGAATTTTGGAACGAATATGAAAAGCTGAGGTTGCTGTCATCAGCGAAGGAGTGAATTGGATTAGAAGTGGCAGACAGGAGATCGTTTATAAAAATGAGAAAGAGTGTCGGAGACAGAACAGAGCCTTGGGGGACACCAGCATTTATTTTGTGGATATCAGACTTGAATCCATCCAATACACCTTGGATTGGACGGCTCGAAAGGTAATTTCTAATCCATAGAAGCAGAGATTCATCGACACAATAGGCACGCATTTTCGACAAAGGAGCTTGATGCCAAACTCTGTCAAATGCTTTAGAAATATCAAGCGCAACTATCTTGCTTTCGCCTGCATTGTGCAAAGATTGGTTCCACTTTTCGGTGAGATAAGCTATCAAATCACCAGTGGACCTGTTGCTGCTGAAGCCATACTGTCGGTCGTTAAGAAGCTTCCGCGATTCAAGATATTTCAAAAGCTGACGATTTATCAGCGTTACCATGACCTTAGAAAGAAGGGACGTAAGTGCTATGGGTCGGTACGAGGTGGGTGACGAAGATTCGCCCTTTTTAGGGACGGGCTGGACAAATGCTGTTTTCCATCTACTCGGAAAGAGACCTGAAGAGTAGGATAAATGAAAAAACTTACGCAGTGGTTTCGCCAGCGAAGAAGAACACCTCTTCAGAAGTATTGGGGGAATACCATCCGGGCCAGCGGATTTGTGCACGTCGAGATCTTTAAGTACTCTTGCAACTGTACGAGTGCGGAAGTGAATTTGTCCCATGGTAAAACCAACGCTCTCGAGGGTACAGGTGGGGTCATGTTACAATCTGGCAGTGTTGAGCTGGCTGCAAAATGCGCCGCAAGTAGATTGGCTTTGTCCAAAGAGTTGACAGCTGGGATGTCATTGTAAATGAGCGTGGGAATTGAGGACGAGGCGGAATACTTTATGTTTTTCACAAATGACCAAAAGTTTTTGCTACCCTTGGGACATTGTAGCACTTTTTGCCTCAACTTTTGTTCATGGGAGAATTTCACACGTCGGATTATTGCATTGCAGTCATTTCTTGCCCGTTTAAACTTATTCCGGCTTTTCTCAGTAGGTTTGGCTTTGTATAACCGGAAATTCAGCTCTCTTATTCTGATAGCCTCTTTGCAGCTCGAGTCATACCATGCATTTGGTCTGGGTTTGATACACTTCACTCTATGCGGAATGAAGGATCTCATACCCAGCTGAAGAATGTTTGTGATCATATCAGCAGCGGCATCCACGTCACTATCGAGGAAGCATAGTGACCAGTTAAAATTCCTAAAGAAGTTGTTGAGTCCGCTCCAATTGGCTTTCTCGTATAGCCATGCTGTTCTTTTCGGAATTTGTTCTCTAACTGTTTGTGGCGAAAACGAGAAATTGGCTGATACGACACAGTGGTCTGACGAGCCTAGAGGCGACGATGATCCCTGGGAAAGAAATTTACGTCTGGTATGTGGGCCCGTCTGCCAAGACGATTGGTGGAGGAGAAAACAAGTTGTAACAAGACGTAGAAGCAGTCCGAAAAGGAAATAAATGTCCCATGTACTACCTCGCCTAGACACCATCGCTCCAGCTAAGAGGGTCTTCGAATTCGAAGCTCCTGGGAGAAAAAAAAACCGCACCTCCCGTATAATGACTGAGTAATCTCGAACGAACGCGCGCTATGGATCGCAGCAATTCCTCATTCTCAGAGATAATGTTGAGGGATGAATGCAAATTTCGTGTCATGACACTTCATACGATTATGGCAAATAAGTGTTAACTATCAGCACCTAGCAGTTGGACATCGCCAACAGAACGTTTGGAAACTGACATAGAAAAGCTAAAGATTACAGTGTCGATGTCGACTGAAGACTAATCAGTTGGTCGAAATGGGCTTTCCACTGGAAACTTTAAAACACCTGGAAACTATCTGCAAGGGCGCACGTAATAGCGAGTGTTTGGTCTGCCCAATCGACAAGAAGGGAGACCTTTACCATTACATTCAAAATAATATTCTAGGTAATTTTCTGTGAACGTCTGCAACATGAGGAAAATGAGACGATCTACACAAGCCCCTCTAATTGTCGCTATCTGCGCCAGCACTGGAGAACGAAATGAAACACACGCCAACCGGGTCTGCGTCGACGAGACTCAGGGAAAAGTGCACAAAAGTTTTGTGTTTTTCACAGGATCCATGGCTGTGTGTGTAGTTGTGGCCGACTGCACGGCGCGCCACCAGGAATTGTTATTTTTTAGATTCGCTCTAAGCTTGTACGATTGTGAGGGATTACAATGGAAAAATTCTCGCTGATCCATCAACGCTGCTGGCGACACTGCGTTTCACGCACAAGAAGGGTTTTAAACAAGGCGACGCTCTGTCCTGTGACCTTCCAAACTCGTCCAAAACTGTTCAGCTGCTTTCACAAGCGAGTGGTATTGACACTGCATTCAAACAAAAACTCCTAAAATTGATCTGGCGAATAAAGAGAAAAACGAAGTTTCCGGAGTTCTCAATAAAAGCCCTGCAAGTCTGCCCCATTGACAGACATTTTTAGCATGCAGCTTCGATTGGTTGCAGGACTTCTTCTACCTCGGTAGCTCGAGGTTAATAGCGCATTGAATGTGTAGCGAGATCAAACATGCGATCGGTCTGTACAGCGTCCAGCTGTCTACAGCTCTTTGTTCTCGACTCTAGAACAACGCAATAAAGGACGTCCGCCTGTAGAGTGGCGCACACAAGAAGGACATTAACCAACTTGGTGTGTCCGCAACTGCAGATCGCGACAATGAGAGAGGCTTAAGAGACAACCAAGAATAGAAAGGACTAGGTCATAGGCGAGCACAAGTTGTGATGCTCAAGGTGACCGAATAATGTCTATAACTTGGCACATAAACCATGTAAATTTAAAGACAAGGCTAGGCCAAGAATGGCCACCTCAGGAAAAGCTATACTGTTTTGACAGACTGCCCACATCTTACGGTGATCACCAACTCTTGTCAATTGCATCCAAAGGACAAAAAAATTAAGCCAAGCAGCAAACTCTCCAAAAACGAACCCAATCACATTGATTAACCAAAAGTAATTGATTGCCAACCCATTTGCAGTGGAATCTTTTATCGTCCCTCTGCGCCACACTTCAATCAATTCAATTAAGTTCCATCCAATTATTCTGCGCCAATTAGCATCGTCAAATAAATACCTCTCACGCTACCAGTAGCATCGCGCAGGATGTCGGCTCTAATTCCACTCTAATTTCGTTTGTAAACTCGAGCACTTTCCCACCGCCACCACTTCACGGTTGGCATTATCCCTCGCCGACTTGAGGCTCGCACATCAATCGACTCGCATGTCCTTCCTTCCTGTTCCCACAACTGTCACATCAGAGAAGAATAACTGCAAGTGACACACAGCATATTCCACAGCGAGCGTGCGCCACCGCCGTCGCCGCCGCATTCGATTGATAAGGCAGCGACAACCGAAAACGAATTCACACACAATCGACTTCAACAAGGACCACGGACGGGGGAATCAAATTAGAGGGCAACAAAAGCGAAAGCGAAAGCGAATTACGCCGTCAAAGGGATGAAGTGATTCACCACCAGCAACACCATCATCGCGCCGACTGGGTGCAGTCCGCAGCGCTCGCACGCATCAGGTCACCGAGCGGAACATCAGTCAACCACTTGCTAAATGCACCCTTTTAGCTTGAATTAAAAGGTTCCAGTGGCGTCTGAGGGTGGGCGCAGTCTGTTTACGCTTCCTCCCTGTCCACCCTCATTATTACGGCACATTTATCTAATGCAGGACACGTGACCCACACCAAATATCACGTGAGTGCGTGCGCAGTGACATCAGATGCAAGGCCAGTGCGCCTCGACCGGGTATCCCCTTCGTGCGTGCGTTCGCTTATCAAAAGGCTTGGCAAGAAGTCATCCCGTTCGCGCGAGGGTGACAAACTGGGAACTTGTCGGAGTTTCGATTTTCTTTATGTTTCTGTTTCTGTTTGACTTGTCGCGACCAGGCACTCGCAGCCGATCCCCTTTGACAAGGATTCGTCTGGTACGTCTGTGTTTCTTGAGGAGAGAGAGATAAATCAAAATCGATAGACCAGCAGAGTGGCGTCTGCGAAGGGTGACACTGGAGACGTATGCCACACGACAGCTGCTGCTGGCTGACCGTTGACTCCTACATGATTTCGGAAAAATAAACATCGTCTCTGCCTGGTATCGGTGGCGTAGGTTCAGATAAGGAACGCGACAACTGCACAGCAACTGCTGGATGCCCGAAGAGAAAGGAGTGATTGACCAGAAAGGGCCTGCTGCCCAGTGGATGTGTGCAGGGGACGCACGGAGCAATGATGTGTGCCCGGTGTGTGCAATATGATATCCTGTCGTGTTTGCTATGGAACCGGCGATGGTTGAATCCCTTCACCTGCACAGCTGCGTGCACGGAGATGTGTGTCGATGCTGTCGGCGTGTGGACGACATGCGTAACACCGGGTTGTGTTGCGGAAGAGTTTACTTGTTCCGGCAGATATTTCAATTAAATGGGCAAAGATGGGAAGGCGATGTATTCTTAGATGGAGTAGTTCACCAAATCAAGGAAAAAGGAAGACATCTGTATCGGTGCTCAGGGAGGCGATGCGGACTCGAAGGGTTAGGCAGCTGACAGGTAGTCCGCAGCCGGGGTCGGGGTTTGATTCTGCAAAGTAAGCCAGTTATGCCCTGTAACATCCTGCCACTCGTCTGATTTGACTTTCTAAAGTAGGTTCATAGAGTTGAAAATTAACTTTATTTGTTAAGGATTCCTCTTGTTGCCGTGGTACCTCAATGTTCAGTATTCGGTCCTATATTTTGTTTGTACGTGAATCGTTTGATGAGACGCCATTTTTTGCGACTGATGTGATTTTCTGGTAGGTAAGGTTAGGTTATAGTGGCTGACTGCTAAGGGCCGTCACACTTAGGGCAGAGTAGGCCCATTGTGATACCACGCCGATTGAATTCTCCTAACATCGGAACCAGTTGCTGCTTGTAGTAAAGCGATTTAGCTGGCTTTTGTTGGCGCTGTTTAGCTCATTGAGGTTGTGGAAGTAGTAGGCCCTTAAGTGTAGGCACCTACGACTAGCCAGAGTGCTGTATGAGCAGAGTAGGTCATGAGAGTTTTCTTCCTCCTCTATTTGGCACCCATCCTGGGAGCATAAGTGCCAATTGCACAGTGCCCGGTTATGACTCCTTAATGAGTACTTGCTCATTAATCACTTAACGTGACCGTTTCAGGTTAAGTGATGGCCAGATTTTTTTTGTTTTAAGGCAGGCTGTGCCTTCTAGCAGTTTGTCATTGGTGGTTCTAGTTGTGTTCGATTTTTGGTTTGCTTTCAATTTAATTTCATCTTAGAAACAAACAATCAATACCAAATCTTGGAGGATGTTCTAAACACTGGTAAACTGAAGAAGTCTCAGTGTTTGAACACGAAAAAATAAGTGATGCTTCTTGCCAAGTACCAGGCTAATTTAGAACAACCCTTGAAGGGCCTGAGCTTAAGCAGAAGCTTCCATCGGTGGCGGTACTGGGCTCGCTGCTTTCAGCCATAAAGTTGTCTTTCGTACTGTCTTTATACCGTGCGCTTGATGATGCCCAACTGCATCCACATCTTAGTACAGCTCGTGGAGGGCTGCGCTTGTGTCTTCTCCTCCCGCTGTCTTTTTAAACATCCAGCTGTCGGCACCATAAACAGGACTAGCAAAATAAAAGCTTTGTAGATCATTATTGTTTGAGCGCCTGGAACCATACGTCAACAACCTGATTGGTCAGTATTAGTGCGGGCTATCTAGTCTACCATTGAATAATCACAATGCGGCAGATCTTGGAAAAGATCCAGGAATTTCAACAATTTATCGACCCAACAGCGCATTGTCTAGTTTTGGCATCCCTGCAAGACTTATCCGTCTGTGTAGGACAACGATGGAGAACGTCCGTTGCTCCATCAATGCCTGTTAGGCTTTCATTGAGACTTTTGTAATCAACAAAGGGCTTAAACAAGACGACTCACTGTCATGAGACTCCTCTTAACACAATTCTCGAGAAGGTCCTGCGTAACTCAGACGTCGACAGCAGAGGCACGGTCTTACGCTCCGTGAGGAAAATCCTTCGAATTATATTTGGTTCCGTTTGCGAAGAAGTAGAACTTGACTAGGCCAAACGGACTCGATTGTCTCGAGTCAGATGGGGCGAGAATCATGTAGAGAGAATGAACACGCCGCTCCGACTCGGAAAGTTTTTGCGGCCAACCAGCTGAAAAGATACTTTAACCCCTTATCGCATACGAAGCCATATATGGTTTCCTTCAATTTTGAGCTTTTTTTTTCGTTGTTGTTATCAATAATTTTTTTTGGTTAACGTTCTCTCTACAAAACATATATTTGTGTAACGGAATTCCGTTATTTTTGTCGATGCAACGCACAACTTGTCAAACTATTCGAGAATTTGTGAACCGTGTTCGGTGGCTAAAGCAAAGATCAATCGAAGGTGCATTTTAAAATTAAAAAAACTATAGAAAACAGTGAGTAAACGTTAAAAAAAAAATATTATATATTGTATAAATATTCAAGAACTGCCAAATATAATGGGTTTTGTGTTGGTGCTTTTTTTACTTGATTGTTGATGGTTTTTTTAAACTTGCCATATATGGCTTCGTATGCATTCCCCACAAAACCCGGCCGTTCACATATGGCTTTATATGCATTCGAGGTTCTTTCGTTGTTTACAGAAATGAAAGCTGTTGATATTTACAACAAGCATATGGGGGGTGTAGACTTGCTTGATTCCATGCTTGGATATTATAGAATCCATCTGCGTTCCCGCCAATGGTACAAACGCATTTTTTTTCATTTCGTAGATATGAGTCTTGTAAATGCATGGGTACTTTGGCGCCGAATCCACGAAAACGAATACATGCCGCTGTTCGCGTTCAAGCTTGCAGTTTCCGAACATTTGCGTAAATCAGGAAAGGTTATTATGGCCCGAAAACGTGGTCGTCCTGCCGGTACACCGACCTCCAGTACTCCAACAACAAGTCGAGCAGCTACTCCACCCAGCTTGTCTAATTCACCAATACCCAACAAAATGCCACGGAAAACTCCCAACAGACATCAAGACCTACCTCTTGATACGGTGCGATCCGACTGCTTGGATCATTTCCCAGAATGGAAGAAAAAACAACGCCAATTATGCCAAAATTGTAACAAATATCGATCCTTTATACAATGCCAAAAATGTGAAGTATTCCTGTGCCTCAATGAGAAAAGAAATTGTTTTAAAGATTTTCACAAGACATAATTTCCGGTTTTGTCTTTAATTCATACGAAGCCAAATATGAACCTTTTATTTTTTGCCACAATGCATACGAAGCCATATATGGATTGTTTATAAAATTAAAAGAATAAAAAACATTTAATATTTTTTGTACTATAATTTACTTAATAAAGCCTAATAAAAGAAGTTTTCATAAAAAAAAAAAATTTTTTCCACACCTTCATAATTCATGCAATAAGGGGTTAATCAGCTGGGTGTACGTAACTGGAGGTGCCTAGCCCAAGATCGTGCTAGTTGGAATGAGCCGAGACAGTCAGTTTTGAGACCAATCATATCAGCAAACTGAAGTAACACAGGTTGCGAAAGGAGATTGTACTTTGCTGTCGTTTGTGGAATTTGCCTCGATGTAGACACACTCCTTTACTACCTCACAATGTCAGCCATCGAGCATGATATTTCCGTTGTGGTGTATGATTGAAAATTTCTCTTATTAATTGACTTTGAGACCATTTCGCTTCACCTATTCTTCAAAGCCGTGAAAGTTTCCATTACGACACGTTGGTGTCCCGCCCAACTTTCGGACTGACTTGTAGAAATAGTCTTGTGGTTCAAACAGTCTGGTCGTCCTGGAATCGCACTGCACATTCCATCGCTAGCGTGGTGCGACACAACCAGATTAATTTTTTCTCGATATCCCGAATTCGATGTTAGCTTCGAATACCTCCTTACAAAGAATGCTGTTGTTTGCGGCTTCAAAATCGATAAAAGATGGGGTTCATCGACTTGAAGCTCTCTATAGTCGATTTGCTGATTCGGAAGCCGCACTGGTTCCCCGCGACGAGTGCCGTGTGAAAAAGCTATAGGCACAGTACGTCATCGGGCTGGTTTTCGTCTTCTCAAATTCTGCAGATGATCTAGTGCAGAAATTGTGTTCATATATTATTGTGCCTCGGTCCTTTTTATTGATTTAAAACATGGCGCCCTGTACAAATCTTTGGTCAGCGACACCGCATTAAGCCAAGGATGGATACTGTAATCTACCACATTGTCGCTAAAGCCGTCTAATAACCTGAAATATCTTGGCATTTGCTTGTTGTTCCAGATCGACTGACAGTTCGGAAATCCGTTTTTAAACAAGCAACCAGTCATTCAAGGTTTTTTCTGCATGCTCCATTCTTATAACAATGCCGTGTATTATCGAAAATAAGGTCCACGTCAAAAACATTCTTCTTCCGAGCCTTATCCACCAACCCATTCTTTGTCTGTAACCATCCATCAAGCAATCGTTTGACCAAAAGAGCTGCGTTTTCGACGGAGGGACCGAATTCACTCCTCCAACTCTAGCATGGTTTCCAGACAAAATTATATGCAATCAGCATGATCAACGTCTCGAATTCGTCCTGATATCGGTAGATTGGTGGATACTTTGATGGCTTTTTGACAACGTTTTCATTCTTCTTCTATTTTATGTGCAGACAGCGTCGAACTTTCAGAAAGTTTCAAGGTCTCGGTCGGCAAAGTTCCTAGCGATCGATTGCGATTGATTCTCTCGTTATCCTCATCTCTACCTTGGCTACAAAAAGAAAACTGTCCGAGTCAATGTTGGTGACCCGTGGCGTTGTGGGTATGTGCGTCGAACCCAACCTCGACGTCGTAGGTTCGATTCCAGCTCTGAGCGAAAAAAATAATGTTCACGACCCCACCTCATTCGAGTCACTGACAATGCTCAAAGAGTTTTTCCTGTCTAGAAAAAGCTTCTCAAACTTGGCCGCTCGGAGTCGGCATAAAACTGTAGGTCCCTTCTACTCGTGTGAGGACAGTAGCACGCACAACACGAGTGTTTGCTGAGAAGCTTGGCCCTCTATGAGCGCCATATTATTATTTTAATGTTGGCTCCTCGGAACGTTCGGACATCGAGAATATTGGAGAGTATCTGACGACGATCGTAATGTGATCAATCTGGTTGGCGGTTGAATGATCAGGTGACCGCCAGGATCCAGTATGGATGTTAAGGCGTGGGAACCGCACCACTTAAGTTCTATTTTCGGGGATCGTTGAAAAAAAATACATTTTTATTTTCATGACCATTCAGTCTTAGTATTAACACTGAACTGACTGATAAAATATTGATTGCTTACTAGTAGGGCTTTTGCTTGAACTTGAGCATGAACTTGCGACGGAAATGCTTTGGGTCGATGTGCTCTGTGACGGTGTTTAATATTGATGTCCAAGGGAAGTATTAGGTGTCGGCGGTGAGGAGAGATTATTGGTGGTCATTGTGGGTCATTGAGCGGATGTAACTCGCCATCATCACAGAGGCGCTACGCCCCTAGGCGAAACCACCAATCCGTGTCCGTTTCAGGATGTTGTCGTGCAGGCTGTGTTCTCCGATAACTGTAGCAAAGATATCTTCCTTGGCCAGCTGTGCGTTGAAATCTCCTAAAACGATCTTGGCTGGGGCATCGATAGTATGTTCTTTCTATGACATCATTGATATTATCCTTCTCATCTGTGGGCGTGATCGCAAGTCAAACTGTCGTTCCCGAGTTTAGCCCTGATGCTAATTGTTAAGAGGCTCTTGCGCATATTATATCTGCAATGAACAGCTGTGCCCTCCTTCTCTGTAGCAATCGCTACTGGCTTTCTCATCACCTTTTTGCCCGGGATACCATCCCATCGCATTTCCTAGATTGCGATAGTATCAGCCTTGTAGCAGTCTAGGGCCTCCGCAAGTTCATCGGCTGCACGTGGTCTATTAAGAGACCTCACATTTCACGTGCACCATTGTCCTTTAATCGTTCCGTCCGAGGCATGTGGTTGCTTCTGAACTTGAAATGTTTTATGTGGTGCGGAAGTTAACCTCACGCACAACCTCCAACTGGGAGGACAAGTAAATTACTTTAGCTATCGGGCAGAGAATCACTGTTTGTATTAGTTCACCACGCAACGGTTATCGTGATTGCTATCCAGGGCCACGAGGAGACTATGATTCTTGTACAAGCAGGGATCGCGCTTGCATCCTTCCAAGTGTGGTGCATTCAGCAAATTAATCCTGTGTACATAAGCCCATGCCCCCGTTGTTCCAAGTCGAAGACCAAAATCGAAATGGCGCCCGGTACAGAGCCGCAGTAAGCAACGTTTTCCTTGTCAAGTACGTGGACATGGTGTGTATGGGGTTATGCCACAGAAGGGTGGTGTCAGTCAGTTGTTGATGAAAACATCTAATTAGCTGAAATGGCTGAGCATTTGTCCGTCAGATCGAAGTATGCTTCTGAAAGTGCGGGACTCAGGTCTAATTCTGCGACATGTTTTCAGTGCTAGCCTTGTACATCAATCCATTTCTCGTCATGTCCAACGGGCGAAATCACTCTACAGAGTTACAAACAGCAGAGATCGTCATCAACGCCATTCCAAATACCTAGGTAATTCCATCTGTTCTCTCTAATTGGAAAAAAGTAAAAAACACATTCCCATGTCCACCCCTCCACCGTTCAGGCAAGTTCGTGTAAAATTTCACAGATTGACTGATGACCCCACAGAGTCAGCTGCCAATGCTGCCATAAGCCATCACATCACCACATCACAGAGTGGAGGAGAGAATCTCCCAACTGCCAGCTGGTAATCCTCGATGAAATAAAAAAAGAACAAAAACTTATTTCCCACAACCCAGTCGTTCGCAGATTACTACATCCACGTCTTCGGCGTTCTCACACATAAAAATGTACGAGTGAATTTAATAATCCGAACGACCCTCTCATGGGTGTCGGCTAGGATTAAAAATTACACCCACCACACACATGGGCAGCCATCTCCATCTGCCTCCCACCCCAACGGCCACCCTCAGTGATGGCAGAGTCCTTCACGCGGTGCACATAAAAAAAACTGAAGTCATCTTCCAGAAATAGACCGCGCTTGACTGGAGCCAGAGCAAGAGCAAGAAAATGTATCCAAACTAATTGCGATTGATAATTGAGAACACACAGCACAAGTCTGTCTCCCGATTCCAGGTCCCAGGTGTCAACTGTCAACTTGAGCGCTGCGCATGACAAAGTGCCTAAAAAACCTCATCTGGAACTGATTACGGTGCGTTCCGTTTCCCTTCCTGTCAATCGATTGGATTTCACCGGCAACCCGTCGAATCGGTGGATAACAATAATTGCATAGAATATTTGGCGCCAGAATGCCCAGCACGGCACACGTGCTAAGGCGGATCGTAGGCACATGCCAAATACCTGAGCACATCTGCACATCTGCTCCCACAATCTGATTACTCGGTGTTTATCATATCAATGGCGAAATGGGTTTCAAGTGATTTACCTTTACCTTCCGCCACCGGAAGATGAACAAGAAAACAAACTCACTCGCAGCCTTTTATCAGTTCTGACAGCCCTCCGAAGGTGTCCAAACAATTGGTGACGATTATTCACGTTCTGGTATCATCACTGCGGCGGGTACACCTTTCCTTTTGCTGTTAAAATCATTTCCCTTCTTCTCGTACGTCTCTGACCGAACACCTGGAGATTTCGTTCAAGACCGCCCTTCCCTGGATGTGGATGTGGTCGGTTTCCCCTTCGTCATTTCATCATAAGGTACCTCGGCATATCGGGTATTGGTTGCTATGTGTACACAGCACAGAGCACCAATGCAACAATTATTGTTTCTTATGAGTTACATCGAGACGTTGCCGCTCCCTTTCCCGCCACCAGCTCGGCCGGGTGTGGACGGCGGAAGGGAGACACAAGTACACGCCAGCCATCCAGCCATCCACCTGGGCACCGCGCCGGGCGTTGTGTGATACTCGACTAGGGTAGAGTGGGTCTCCCTCTTTGGAAATCCAGCGTAAACGGCGAAGACGTTGTGTGTAATTACAAGGATTTTCCAAGATCCGAGATCTTGTCGAACAATCCTCTGGTGCGGCACGTTCGGGTGAATATTTAGAGAAACAAGATTCTCGGCTGGCATGATGCAATGTGATCGGTGATTTGGTGATTTGGTGATTTGGAATTTCAGCTGCTTGTTGGAAATTGAATTCGAGCACACTTCGGGCGACAATAGCCGGGGGTGCCAAGTGCGGTTGGAATCCGTTTTTTTCTTCACTCCAAGAGAGACGACGGAAATGAACGCATTCGTGAGATGGGTTGTTGTGGTGTCGCAGCTTTCATCTTCGCCTTGAGGTGACAGGTTTGTGTTTTTCGGGAAAATTTGTTTACGGAATTCGGAGCTGATGAAGGCGGGAGAAATATTTTCGGTTTACGTCGTGTCTTTGGAGGAAGAATGTAAACACATGCCGGATTGTACGGAATCTTACATGAGGTGCTGTGGAATCCAGTACTTCCTTGTCACATTTTTTTTGCAACTTCTTGTGGGTGGACTTGAAATGTGTTTGAAAGTCTCATTCGTTTCCAAGACGATAAATGAGAAACTGGAGCCAATGTTAACTAACAGTCCGTGGACAAAAAGCGAAGCAAAAGAGCTCTGGAAGAAATTATATTCCATGTCGATATAAAGTGATGGGAGAATGACTATACACAACTTGTTTCAACAATTTTAAAGACCCAGGACAAGGTGGTAGGACCAAGTTCGAAAACTGTCTTGCTGGCCCTTAGGCATAAATTCCAAAAACTTAGAGGCGATGTCGAAGGGTGGAGTTGCCTGGGGATCTCTAGCGCCTGGCGTAAGCTCTGCATTGTTGGGGACACCACAGGGACACCCTTTAGATGTGAAAAGTGTAGTTAGGTATCTCGGCATTTGATTGGATCCATATCTGTATTTTGACAAACTTAAAAAGGGTGATTTTTAAGGCGAGCTGGATAGAAGGACGAGAGCGGTTCGTGAGTTCTACGAACTTAAAAGAAGGGAAGAGCACCGGTTTCTCAAAAGAAAAAGAAGGAGCATGAAGCGCGCGATCGAGGAAATGGAGAGGTGGTACGGCAGAATCCGCGATAATGTCCGAAAGTCTTACCAGCGGGTAAAACAACTATCCAAAGGGTACAAACATCGGACAGAAGCCTGTCGGAACGAAGAGGAAGCATCACTTCTGCAGACTGTTAAACGGCGAAGAGGACACCAATACCGCTGTCAGGCAGAATGTTCCACTCCACGCAATGGACGACGATAGACGAGAATTCCGTCCCCCGAACTAGACTAAGTCAAGGTAGCTATATCGAGACAGAAGTCGAACAAAGCTGCTGGAGCGGATGGATTGCCCGCGGAACTGTTTAAAGCAGCTGCAGATGATCTGGTTGGGCGCATGCACCAGCTCATCTGTAGGATATGATCGGAGGAAAGCATGCCCGCTGAGTGGAATCTTAGTATCGTTTGCCCGATCCACAAGAAAGGGGACCCCTTTGACTGCAGATCTTATCTGCCGTACTGTGTGAACGCCTAAAGCCATTCGTCAAGAACCTGGTCGGTCCATACCAGTGTGGCTTTAGGCCAAGAAAATCCACCACCGACCAAAGTGAGTATTGCAACGGAGGCCACAAAGATGGGTTTAGCTGTAAACGTGGGTAAGACCAAGTATGTACAGTCAACGAGAAAGAACACCCAACACCGACGTCACGGTCAGAACGTCACAGCAGACAGAAGGTAGTCAAAAACTTTGTCTACCTAGGAACCGCTGTCAATTCAGACAATGACACCAGCGCTGAAATCAAACGAAAGCAACCAGGTTTTCCTGAAACACTTTTTATTTCTATATTTTTGTCGACATCGTTCTAAAACAGATTGAGAGGCTGCGATACAACACCAATAAATTTCGAACATAGGAGGAGTGCAGGACGAATACGCGTTTGTTTACGAATTGACATCTAAAAAAACACTCAACAGTTCTTTTTGAAAATGGGATTTGACAAATTCTAGGAATATTATTAAGAATTAAAAATACGGCTTATTTTTGGTCTGGTTTGTATGAAAATACATTTTTGGCCTTTTAGCTTATTTTGACAAAGTGTTCAGTTAACAACGATCTGACAGCACGCCGTGAGTGCCTATAGTGCAGTGTCCAGTAATAACGCCGATGAGACTTCTGAGAATTGGCCTGTCCACATTGGGTGAGCGTTTTGGATCGATAATAGGCCATGACTGTTTTGTGATTAGCCACTCAACGCAGTAGACTACTATTTGTATGAAGAAACGCTTAAAGCCTCAGTAGATGTTTTGCAGGAGCGATAAACATGAATGGCGGATCTCCGGAAGGAGACTCCCGGCACCCACATAAATGGGATTCTAAAATAATTGACCATCTCGAGATGAGTTGACTCAATGACGTCTTGTCTAGAGCTGAGTTCGTTCTGCAGAAAGGGTTGATTTTAACGAACGACTGATACATACGCACGCCATTCTTTGCGCTCTTTCGACCGATTTGAAATGAGTACGTCCATCTATTGCAGTCCATTAGATCGCTACTCTATACAGCCGGTTAATCAAGGAAAAGGCCTAAGGTACTACCTCCAGGCGCTGCTCACCAAACTCGATGGAGGGCAAGAGTGATTTATTTTTTTATTTAAAATATGCTTCTGTAGGCTTTGATTGAGGGCTGCTGTTACATAGTGACAAGTCTTGGCTGCAATTTTCTTCATCGGGGAAAGCACTTAGACAAGATTTGAGCTTTTGAAGGGCAGAAGGGCTTTTGAAACTTTCGACATGACTACTTGAAAAGAAGCTCCATTGAATGCTTGCCAACTCGTGGAGGAAGAAGTCCACTTACCGTAAGCACTGTAACCCATCCAAGGAAAAAACTTGCCATCCAAACAATTTTCTAAATACCAACAAATTGACACAAAATTTGGAAAATAATAGAGGATATGCTCAATAAAATGTCGGCCTTATGGCTTGCCACCTAACGACCACAACCACACACGCCGCAGATTGTCATTCAAAAGAGACTTATCGAAACATTATAAATCCAATATTGACTTTCCACCCACGGAATTCGCCCTTCGGCCCTTTTCTCATTAACATGCCAAATAATCAGCCCCCCTTGCGAGTGTGCACAGTTTGCATTTGATTCAAGCAAACAATCACCACAAATCCAGTGATTGGCCAATTCCCGGCCCATAAATCTACCATAATGCAATCGAACGAATGCAATTACTATTTCGAGAGATTTTCCAGAGATTATATCACACGAGGCAGCCAGAACCGCGGCCAGAGCCAGCACCACCAGCAGAGTACCAGTTTGCAGCCAGCGCTTTATCCCGAGGGCTTCTGTCAGCCACAATGCACTTAACCCAAAATTCGAATTCGATTTCATTCAGAGATGTGGAGTCAGTGTCGGCGGCGCAGTCGGTCCATTTGTATCTCTGACCGATCGAGACGATGACTGCGGCAGTGGCGCTAGGATACACTTCCCCGGTCGCAGCAACCATCACGGCGCTGATATCTAATATCAAATCGATATCGAGGGAGTGCAAAAGCAAATGGACTTCAGGAATCAGACAACAGACAGCAGGCAATAGGCAATAGGCAGCCGGCAGCAAGCAGCTAACAAATACCGCTCGCTGTGGCTCGCCGTGGAAACAACCTCGTCCATTTATTTATGAGCCATTGTGTTCGGCGGTACTCGTAGCACGTGGTCAGTACACAGTACACAGTTGTCTTGAAGGTTGACGGGTGGCGGCCGGAGTTTCGGAGTGTCTGGGATTATCGAAGATTGGCACCACCTCAAAGGCCCGCAGAGGGAGTTGCAAAGTGATGGTTGATTAGCGCATTTGATGGTGTAATTATGTCTAGCCGTCGAGACGCGAGATGAGTCTTGCCGCATGTGCCCGGTTCAGTTGAGCGCTGACGTAACAGAGAAGCTTCGGGGGATGAGAGAACCACTCAAGGTTGATGGGGCTTTGCACAATTAGCGCTGGAAACAGTCTGCTATTCAGTTTTGTGATGCTCCTACGATTGGTCTTGTTAAGACGCACATCGATTTGAGATTGTTGAGAAACGAACCTGGGTGGTTAAAATTTTAGTAAGTTAGGGAATTTCAGAAGGTCTACTGCGAAGTCATGCAACTGCAGCATCAAATAAGAAGGAATCATCCGAAGCATGAGGACGTTGCCATCAGACAGGGGAGCAAGGCGTCACAGGACCGAAATTGAAAAGAATGTCGACACACTATTCAGTTAAAACTCGTCTAGTCTTGATGCGTTATTGTTACCTAATGCCGTCACTCCAGAGTCATCCATTTCGTAGTCCTCATTAGTTTCAGTCAGCACAGACATCTGAGACTGTTCATGCTTTGCTTGAGACTAGCCGTATGACAATAAGGAACCCACGAGAGTGGCTGAAAGCCCTCAAATTGTAAAAATCTACCATTAAACATACTGTAGGAATATTGCACGCCTCTGAGCGGGTTGCCTCGCTCAAAGATGTCTTAAAGCACTCCCATCAGTACACTGCCGTGAAAATGTCTCGGGATTGTTATCCGCACTTGACTGACCTCGAGTGTATTTCCTTGTTAACATCTAAAATGCTCCTAGTCATTGAAGATAACTTCAGGATCCGCTTTCAACTGCTCTAGCTCGTGACCCCACAGCACTGTCTACGTTAGTTTTTTATTTATTGTTTGAGTCAGCTGGTCCTTGTACGAATGCAAGCCCAAGCCATGACAACCTCAGGTGCTTTTGCAGCCTTTCAAAGATGTGCCATTACTCATAAAAACTGTTTGAATTTGGCTACCAACCATTGAATAGTTGACTGGAACGGAGTACCGTGTAAGCCTTAAAGCAAGTCGTGTGACTCATTATTTAGCAAGCCTCGACTATGAAAGTTTTCCTCACAAGTAAATACCAAAATGAAATGTGTCTCGTGTATGGTGGCACCGTGATGCCGGAACTGCAAATGATGTGGACCATCCAGGGGATGTGGGATGTGTCCTTTAAGGTCAAAGAAGAAAGTTGTGATCGTCCTGGAGACGGATGCCTGTCAATCCAACTTCTGCAGATTGTGCTTAACCTTCCAGTGACGACGTCCACTATCACGATACTGAGCTTGATCGGTGAAGGGTTAAGATTTTAGAACAAATATTTCTAGAGCGTCTTCTCATAAAGCCTTGTCTCCATTGACCTGTGTTTATCCAGCGTATTCGTGTGACATTGCCCGTAGTGAGCTACTCCCACTGTTCCATCTCGCAAAACTCTCCAGTTTCCCAGAGCCCACTTCATCTTAAGCTGGCGATTCGAATTAAAAAATATTCCTCTTCAAAACATCCTTCCTTTGTGCGACCATCCCCAACTCTCACAATATTTGCAAAGTACCTTCAATCGATGAGGGACTGCAAATAATCGAAACACAGACTCACTCGCCCTGTTGTTACCTCACATGCAGCCCAAACATGCTGGCGTCGCAGTCGGCACTACCCTCGCAAGCAGATACATTTCACGGTTGCGTCGCCCCCCGCCAGATTCCCACAAAAGTGTTTGCAATTAAGAAAGATACACACAATCAAGCCACGCATTGATTGTTCTCACTTGAGTTCCCAGGATCCCTCGCACAAAGTGAAATTCCAGCCCAATTGCGAAATCATCATCTGCATCATCACCAGCAGCACCGCCACCACCGACCAGCAGGACGAGCGCTGCAGTCCACTTTGCGAGCGACCCATGATTCAGCAAAACAATCCCGCGTGAGAACGCCGCTCTCTAGGACCCGGCCGGATCCGATGTGCCATTGTCTTCGCATTTACCCACGCTACCGCACCCAGAAGTGGAAGTACCTTTCAACGTCATCGGAAGTCACAGTCGCTAGACTCGTTCCCAATCGCATCGAATGCGGGCTATTTGAATGCACCCTCCCCGCGGCGCGGTGGTTGAATTAAGCCCAACAAGGGATGATCGGGCCGGCGCTGGCCGCAGTGACACAAATCATCCCACGGGATACCTTTTACGCATGACCACTACAATCGATTGAGCACCATCTCCGCCCGATGTTTACCCACACATCGAGTGTGTGTGCTCGGAAACATGAGATCCTTTCACGCTCAAGGGTTGCCCTTGCCCGATGGGAATCGTCATTAGCGAGCACACGGAAGAAGGAAGTGAATGCGATGTACGCGCGGTGCAGCCAGCCCATCATCCACCCCAAGAGGAACGCTCGCACGGGGGTTGAGGACCGGAGAAACGTATGCTCTGCGTTCGCGACTGTGACAAATGCGCACTCATAAGTGCATGATTGTGTGCCGCAGAGTCATGATTAAGTTGGTGCATGTGGATTATGAACGGATCCCCAGGGCATTGCGCGCCGCACTGCGTAATACGATCCTGCGACGCGCAATCGAAGCCCGAACACGCAAATAACATTCGAAATTAATATTGGAGTGTATTTCATGGCCGCCACGGCTTGGATAGACCTTGCCAGGTGCACAGCTGGGACGGTTGTGTTTCATGGGGAGGGTGTGATTGCTGCGACTCATAATTCGTTCACCAGGGGATTCATTAAAGTCATATTTTTTCGTTTGTTTTCCTCGTTCCTGTTCCCGAGAGCGAAGAAATTCAATTTGACTTGCTGATGGAGTGGCACTTGTGCAGTGGGGGAACGAGTGGAGATGAGAATGGGATCGGGACGCAACTTTTGTCTCATCTTTCGTGGCAGTTGGAGAGAATGCTTTCGAAAATAATAATTATACTGATATGGGTGGCACTACAGCCCGTTGAGGGCCATTGCCTAGTTTCTCAGCAACCACTCGTGTTGTGCGTGCTATTGTTCTCACACGAGTGGAAGGGACCTACAGTTTTATGCCGACTCCGAACGGCCAAGCTTGAGGAGGCTTTTTCTAGACTCGTAGAGCATTGTCAGTGACTCGAAAGAGGCGAGGCCTTGAAGTTTATTGTCGTACAGACCAGGGATCGAACCTACTACGTCAGTCGACGCTCATACCCACAACGCCACGGACCACCACAGCAAGTCTTCGCAGTTCAGTCAAAATTCCTTCGGTTTGCTTTGTTTCAAAGCGTAAGGAATCATTTGCATAACTATTGCAGCAGATTGTTTGTGTCTCCGTTTACAAGGAATGGGCAAATTGTTCACTCTTTGCTCAATAAATCCACTGAGTGGGAATAGACTCTTAACGAACAGCCAGTAGCGATGAGCTTCAGTCATGATGGAAAAGAGCATGACGCTCTGCAAGGAAACTAGAACATCCTCCTTTAAATACAGGGTGACGCTCCAATTGTGCTACAATAAGAAAATCAATTCACGTTTTTTAAAATCAATATATTTCATTAATTTTCTGTCAATTTCAATTTAATTTTATATTGCTGGAACGGACGGATTGTCCGCGGAACTGTTTAAAGCAGCTGGAGATGATCTGGTTGGGCGCATGCACCAGCTCATCTGTAGGATATGGTCGGAGGAAAGCATGCCCGACGAGTGGAATCTTAGTATCGTTTGCCCGATCCACAAAAAAGGAGACCCCTTTGACTGCGCCAACTATCGGGGGATAAGTCTCCTTAACATCGCCTACAAAATCTTCTCTGCCGTTCTGTGTGAGCGCCTGAAACCATTCGTCAACAACCTGATAGGTCCCTATCAGTGCGGTTTCAGGCCTGGGAAGTCCACTATCGAACAAATTTTCACATTACGGCAGATCCTCGAAAAAACCCAAGAGATGCAGATCAACACCCACCACCTATTTGTCGACTTTAAACCCGCATATGACAGTGTGCATAGAGACGAGCTATACAACGCCATGTCTAGTTTTGACATTCCTGCCAAACTCGTCAGATTGTGCAGGATGGCGATGGAGAAATCTTGCTGCTCCATCAAAGTCGGTAACGAACTCACCGAGACCTTCAATGTCAAAAAAGGTTTTAGGCAAGGCGACGCGCTGTCATGTGACTTTTTCAACATTGTACTTGAGAAGGTCGTGCAAAACTCACACGCCAATACTAGAGGCACGATCTTCCAAAAGTCCGTTCAACTGCTAGCATACGTGGACGACATTGACGTGATTGGCCGAACTCAGCGAGCCGTCAATGAAGCGTTTGCTGGTATTCAAGCGGAGGCGGCAAAAATGGGTTTAGCGGTGAATGAGGGCAAAACAAAGTATATGCTGTCATCAAGAAAGGACACACAACATCGACGACTCGGTCAGAACGTCACCATAGGCAGCTACAGCTTCGAGGTAGTAAAGGACTTCATCTACCTTGGCTCCCAAGTAAATAGTGCAACAATATCAGTACCGAGATTAAACGCAGAATAACTCTTGCCAACCGCTGTTTCTTTGTGCTCAAGAGGCAATTGAGTAGTCGAGCCCTCTCTCGAAAGACCAAGCTCACCTTATATAAGACCTTGATCATCCCTGTCCTGCTGTATGGCGCGGAAGCTTGGACCATCTCAAGAGCGGATGAAGACGCACTTGGTCTCTTCGAGAGAAAAGTTCTGCGTTCAATCTTTGGTCCTGTTTGCGTTGAAGATTCCTGGAGAAGAATATTCAACCACGAATTGTACGGGCTGTACAGCGACATGAGTCTAGTCAGGCGTCTACGGATTCAACGCCTAAGATGGCTAGGCCATGTAGAGCGCATGGACAACACTGCTCCAGCCCGAAGAGTCTTCGACTCCGAACCAGTGGGACAACGCAATAGAGGACGACCACGAACCCGATGGCGCACTCAAGTGGAGAAGGACCTCAACCAACTTGGAGTGCGAAATTGGAGGCAGCTGGCTAAGGATCGCACCAGCTGGAGAGGAATGTGGACCGAGGCCCAGGTTCACCCCGGACTGTAGCGCCACACGAAGAAGAAGAAGAACTTGTTTTTAAGACCGCTCATCCACCATCATATGCGACGGCTGATAAGTAAATTGTTCATTGCGGCCTGAAGAGTGGAAGTCGGGATCGCCTCAATCATTGTTGTGATGAATTGCTTCAGTTCAGTCCAATTTGTTCGGTTTCGTTTTGTACACCTCTTACTTGACAGGAGTGTGGTGCAGTCAGATTAGGTGACCTCGGGGCCAGCAAAAGGTGGAGTTTCTTTCAATTAAAATGATGGGGAATTGGCATTGGAGCTCCGCCATAACCGGTCTGGCTATGCGTGCTGTTGCCTCATCTTGCTGGAAGCAAATGCTGCTTACAAATCCTTCTTCGGTGCAGTTCTGCGTAAATAAAAGTCCTTCGACATCTTTCAAAAACGGTCTTGGATCTTTGTTAGCCACACTGTACAGGCATCGAAAAATTACATTCGACATGGGGTAAAAGTCGATTTGTTTGTGTATTTTATTCCACTTTAAGGCTGGTTAACCTTTCTTACAGCTTTTCTAAATAAGACCATATAATGTGCAATTACATCATGTACACAGTTCCTTTGTTGGGACTCCTTTATTTTAAAAATGAGTCGTCTTTTTAGCTTTATAAATAATTTAACTAGGATAACACAGGACTGAATATTGAAAGATTGTCAATCTTCATTAATATATAAAGAGGGGTCCCTCATTGTTTTCACTCTATGTCAATAGCGTTTTTGGTAAAACGAAAGCAAGAACGCCGGCTGCAATATCAGCTCCATATGCCTCATAAACAAAAAAAGGCGATCTTTTCTCTGCAAAAGTATATCCCTGCTCAGCGTCCACTACAAGATCTTGTTTAGCGTACCGTCTCAACGTTTAAAGACGCTTTGCACCGAAGTAGTCAGCATGTAGCTCTATGGACCAGATTTTCACAACGATTCACAATGAGACAAATCCTGAAAAAAAAACAGATAATTTCAAATCGATACGCGCTAGCTATCCATCGATTTCAAAGCATCCATCGAAAATGACAGCATTCATGGCAAGAAGAAATTCTATGCGATGGCCGAATTGGGGATGACAGGCAAATTGATCCGTTTGTGTCCAACCACGCTAACACAGACGGGGAGATAGGCGAGAGGATTCCGAGTCGTTCGAAACCTGCACCGTTTTTTGGCAGGGAATTCGCTGTCATGTGATTTCTTCAATGTGGTACTGACTGCTACAAGTCAGCTATGCGATTATGCATGTGACTTTGACATCATTGCGCGTTCCTACCATGGCGTAGTGGGAGCATTTACGGCAATCGAAGAGGAGGCTAAGCGGGCTGTTCTTAGATCAATAAGACAAAACAAAATACAAATAAAGTCAAGACCGTTTACAACGACATCGCGTAAGCGGACCAAATTCGTTAGTCCCTCGAAGGTTGCTATAACCCGGTTTGACAGTATGCTGTCGCTACAATTTTAAGGTACTGAAGAAGTTTGTCTACCTGAACGTAAAGTAAACGTGAAGTGCAACAATGACATCTTAGTGATTGAATTCGCAGCAATCGATGTTACTTCGGTCTGTCTGGACTCACAATAATTGAATCGAATGATCAAAATCATGCTCTACAAGAGTACTATTTTGTTTGTTTCTTGAAGACTTCGAAAGACATCCAGTATATTCTCCCGACTGCGAGGAATTTGAAAGGAGAAGACAAGCTGTACCAAGATGCGGCTTTTGCCGTCCGTCGACTGCACTGGCGCTTGGCCACATAGAGCGTATGGACATCAACTCAATACACCAACAGGCGACGGAGAGCTAATATCCGGTAGAAAGTCCAATTAATCACGAATGCAAGACAGCTTGTTCTGCTGATGTAGGGAAGCAGTGTGGCAAATACCGTCATCGATGGAAGGCAGCAAATGCTCAGGCTTGGACCCTCCACGGGTCGCCGGATTGGTTTTATATAAAAATTTGGTCCAGTCGCCAGGGATCGAAGCCGTTGAAATCAAATTAAAGGCACCATTTCTGGAGTCGTATAGTAGGGTGACTGCGAGTATCACAATGGACCAACATGGTCTAAGTGTCCTGCCAATTTCGCTGGCAGCCCACTAATCTAACTCGCAATGATAGGATGAGTATGCCAGGAGCTCAGGGTTAAGCTTTGCTTCTTAGAACTGAAAAGGCTGTGCCTCGATCACAAAGGTTTGTCTCCGTGCTACAATTATCACCATCATTACCATTCCTAGGCGCTTTGATCCAGGACATGGCTTGAAAGACCCAAGAATCCTTTTGTATACTCTAAGCATTTCTTCCGATAGTTCATAGTCGATAGCTACTTTCTGTTTTTTTTTTTTTTTTTTATGCGCGTGCCCCTTAATTGTCCGGGGTAAAGACACAGAACGGGCCGAAGGTATAGAGGGAGAGAAGGAGAGGAGGTACCTGTGCACGTTGGCCTTAAACATCTATTAAATATGGAGCTGGGAAGAGCATTCCATATTCGTGTGCTGCGGCTAAAAAACGAGTCTCTAAATTTCACTGTGCGTCCGAAAGTAGGCTTAAGGGTAAACTGATGTGCATTCCTGGCGAGACGTGTATTGCGGGTGAATTCAAGGAGAGGAGGAATGCAATTGCCAAGCTCACTTGAGCATCGTTTGTTAAAGTAACGATAAAACACGGACAAAGAAGACACGGTACGTCGATGTTCAAGCGAGTCTAATGAACCCGCGATATCATTGTCTCCTATAAGTTTTATCGCTCGCTTTTGGATTCTATCTAGTAGGTGCAAGGTGGTCTTGGGGGCACCAGACCAGATATGAGCGTTATACTCAAGCTTTGGGCGAATATACGCCTTATAGATTAAAGCCAAATCAGAGGGGGTGAAGTATTTCTTGCATCGATTAAGGAAACCTAAACATTTCGCAGCATTTTTGTTCCAACTAAGTGTTGTGTTGATGCACATACCAAGGATGGAAAGTTTTCCAGTTTCGTCGATACAAGCGCCATTCATGGATATTGGCTGATTATCAGGGGTTCGCTTTAGAGACAGCAGACAGCATTGAGTTTTGGAAGCATTTA
Organism: Eristalis arbustorum; assembly: GCA_916610145.1. NCBI lineage: Eukaryota > Metazoa > Arthropoda > Insecta > Diptera > Syrphidae > Eristalis > Eristalis arbustorum. Next base: position 30,303,676 of record OU744317.1, read on the forward strand.
ATCCCACTCTGTTGTTCTTACCCCAGTTAATTATGCTGTCCAGATCGGAATTCAATGTGCTTGACATACGCTGCCGTTCCAATGCTACGTCCGAAGGGCAGGGTCGTGAATTTTGGAACGAATATGAAAAGCTGAGGGTGCTGTCATCAGCGAAGGAGTGAATTGGATTAGAAGTGGCAGACAGGAGATCATTTATAAAAACGAGAAGGAGTGTCGGAGACAGAACAGAGCCTTGGGGGACACCAGCATTTATTTTGTGGATATCAGACTTGAATCCATCCAATACACCTTGGATTGAACGGTTCGAAAGGTAATTTCTAATCTATAGAAGCAGAGATTCATCAACACCATAAGCACGTATTTTCGACAAAAGAGCTTGATGCCAAACTCTGTCAAATGCTTTAGAAATATCAAGCGCAACTATCTTGCTTTCGCCTGCATTGTGCAAAGATTGGTTCCACTTTTCGGTGAGATAAGCTATCAAATCACCAGTGGACCTGTTGCTGCGGAAGCCATACTGTCGGTCATTAAGAAGCTTCCGCGATTCAAGATATTTCAAAAGCTGACGATTTATCAGCGTTTCCATGACCTTAGAAAGAAGGGACGTAAGTGCTATGGGTCGGTACGAGGTGGGTGACGAAGATTCGCCCTTTTTAGGGACGGGCTGGACAAATGCTGTTTTCCATCTACTCGGAAAGAGCCCTGAAGAGTAGGATAGATGAAAAAGCTTACGCAGTGGTTTTGCCAGCGAAGAAGAGGCCAGCAGATTTGTGCACGTCGAGATCTTTAAGTACTCTTGCAACTGTACTGTGAGTACTTTGCCCCAGCGACCCCATTAGTGGAACATAGGACCATATAGGGGTAATGGCATTAGTTGCTAATTGCGTCGGGCCATTCTCTCGTTGGTTAGATAGTACGGAGGAGAAGAACTTCTATCCGGTCTACAAACTCGAGGGACTGAAGGGTGCCCTGCTGCAAATTAATTTACATCGTTGTTGCTGATTAGCCTAACCCCTGTGTTAAGTGCCATTCATATGAGCAGGTTCGCTCGTACACAAAACTGCGTCTCCACAAAGAGACCACGCAAAAACAAAATTTAATCAGATCAAAGTTCAAATATTGCTTAAGCCGCCGCGCCGTCTACAAGCCCCCATCATCAGTCGCATTTGCATTTGCGTGTAAACGAGGACCCTCGTCCTCGCTACGAGTAACCTGCTATATCACCAGCCCGATCCGGGCTCACCTCATCGCCATTAACCTTGCGAGTTCAACTCTTGTCTCTCTTCGCCCCCAGTGCGTGAGAAAATTTCAAAATATCCACGCGCAATAACTGTCAGGCAGGAAGTCCATTCCGACAATAACAGCCAATAATTCCACTCGAAGCCGAACTGCACCCCAGCCCCAGTCCAGTCCCAGCCTTTCTCAGAGATTATGAATGTGACCTGGAATTAATTGCGCCCCACATACATTACCCGTGCAGCGGCAACGAACGTGTAAATAAAAATCAATTTCCTCGACGAGCCACCTTCCGAGCTGCACTCTCTCTACCCGCGAGAGACAACGCAACGGAAAAGGATGATCCTTTTTCACAGGGCCAACTGCATGTTGGCTCCTTTTGTCACCGTCACACACGCACACACCGAAATTAGCATAATTTATTCGAAATGAGCTACACCCGAGCCCAGGTTCAAGTAATTTCCATTACTTATGGATATGTGGACTGGCCTGAATCTCATCCGGTCGTAAAGGTAAGCGGTTCCCCAACGGAAACTCCAGACCAGCGCAGCGGTGTGAACACGCAATTCAAGGGTAGTCGCACCGTCACCTATCGCGAGACAAACAGCCGAGAAGACACAACAACAAAAGGCAAAATAAATAACGACGACGACGGTGAGTTACTGCTGCGTAAGACGCGGCATGAGTATCCCACCCAACCAGTGCAGAGGATCGTATTCAAATCGAACTGCGGGCGAGTGAGTGAGTGAGTAACGCAAATGTAAATAGCAAGGTGTGCGCCATCAAGTAGGTGCGCAATTGTACACAATGAGCTGAACTGAGGAGCGCATATCGAGTCATCGATGCGAAGGGTGAGCTCTGCCTGTGGACATGAGCGACCCCTCAAGTGAAATCACTTGACAAGCGTACGTCGAAGGCGAAGTAAACTTGATCCTCTGAGGACAGGGCAAGTACACTGTACTTAGTACAGTGAATGTGGAAAGTTTGGCGACACCTTCATCGTAGGAGTGCAGATGGGGTGGTGTTACGCACTCAAAATTTGTTTGATATGTCAAACGACTATTAATATGCATCTTTAGGTGCTCAAAGGGGTAGTATTAGAGCTACGTTTACCCAACAAGAGGTGTAAATTTAAGTCCAAATGAAAACAAAACATTTTATATAAGCGCGACAACCCATAGAGGGCCATTCCCTAGATTCTCAGCAACCACTCGTGTTGTGCTTGTTCTCTCACGAATGGAAGGGACCTACCGTTTTGTGCCGCTCCGAAAGACCAAGTTTAAGCAGCTTTCTTAAGACAGGAAATATTTTTTAAACATTGTCAGTGACTGGAAAAAGATGGGGCCGTGAATAATGAATTTGTCGTACAGACCAGGGATCGAACTTAGATGTCGAGGTTCAAATGGGGGTTTGGGGTCGAAGTATGTACACATCCACAACGCCACGGGCAAGCTTTATTTTATTCTAATGTGGGTTATATTCATTGCTGTAGCCAGCCGCTAGAGAACTCTCCGTTTTCAGACACAATCCCAATATTTTAACACCAAGCGAATCTTGAATCTTAATGGGTGGTGCCACTTGGCTTGCAGTTTGACAATTTCAATTCCGCTTTGGATGAAATAGATAATAGCGTGGAAATAGTAAACATTGATACTACCATCATTCCTTCACTCGAGTACGGAATATTTTGCGAATGATCAGAAATTAATTGGAACATCGAGACAATTGACAAAAAAGAAATGGCCTATTCCTCCCAAAGAGGAATTGGCTACCAGTTTGATGAGACAAATGAAATGCTTTTGGGCACATTGAGAGACCACACAAAATATCAGGAACAATAGCCAGATTGAAGCCTATGATGATACATGTGTCAAGAGGTGGTATAATATGCAACTCTGTAACCTACAACATGATAATGAATGCCCGTTATTGCCACGATCAGTTCGTCTCAACTTACTATATTCAAATAAGAATGTAAAGGGAGGTGGTAGTGGTGGAACCTATTCACAGCCAAGATGTCGACATCCTAACAAAGGCGATCTTCTAGATTTCACAAGAGTTATAACACCAGATTTTTTCAACCAGGGGCAGTCTAATCCAAATACAGGTGGTGATGTAGAAGTCAATGTAAATGCTGATGACCGATTTTGACTCAAATATGTGGGTTTGTTCTATCACAAATAAAGAAATTTGAAGGCATGGGACTCATAGATTATCACAAAATTATGATTTTCGGAACTGGTGGGGTGTCTAGAATCCCCGAGAAAAGTCTGGTAGTCAAGCCGATCGAAGTTGTCAAGGAATTCAAGTACCTGGAGTTTCTGTTCGAATCAAACATCGAAATGAAATGATGTATTAATGCAACGACACTCTCTACTAAAATATTTTTATTTTTTTCATTTTTGTTTTATTTTCCAAAAGATTTACTTACATAATAATAATAATAATAATAATAATAATATGGGTGGCGCTACAGCCCGTTGAGGGCCAGGGCCTAGTTTCTCAGCAACCACTCATGTTGTGCGTGCTATTGTTCTCTCACGAGTGGAAGGGACCTACAGTTTAATGCCGAATCCGAACGGCCAAGTTTGAGAAGCTTTTTCTAGACAGGAAATACTCTTTGAGCATTGTCAGTAACTCGAAAGAGGTGGGGTCGTGGAAATTGTTTTCGTCGCACAGAGCTGGAATCGACCCTACGACGTCGAGGTTGGGGTCGACGCACGTACCCACAACGCCGCGGGCCACTTACTTACTTATATGCTAGACACAAATGCTTAAAACTAGCTTAACTAACTTGACACACGTTCTTACATCTAACCTACAGACCCTAAACAGGTACTCTAAGCTAATACTAACTAAATTTAACAGTGCCTTTAGGCTTAAGCTATGTTTTTTTGTCAGTCTTTTGGAGACTCGGTTTTGTAGATTTCTTTGGCCAAGAAAACTGTTAAAAAACATGGCTTTTTCGTATTTATTTATCTGACACTAACTTAACCTAATCAAAATCCTTAAGGTACTATCTTAACTGTGTCCGCCATGCACCAGGGCGTATATGTTATGTATATGCCTAACAAATAATATTCACGCCGTGGTGCACCCTGTTTTTGGGGGATTTTTTTTTTCTTACTACTCACTTAAAACCTATGTAAGTTGGCCATTATGGTCAACTACTACTACTACGTCAATTAAAAAAGCTATCGGCGGCGGCCCAACCTCACAACTTACGGTCGGGTTGACCACAACCAATTAATTGTGGAAATTCAGTTCAGTTCGTAATCGGCGGCGGCTGGGACTTGTTATGGTGTAACCACCAGTAAAATTGCCGTTCTTTGGCAGACTCTCTCCTGTCTCGAGCAGAGATCGCTCTACTGAACCGGAGGAGATCGTCATGACTGCGAGTGACATCCCGTTCATATTTAAGTCGCCTGTCCATTGTTCGGGGTACGACGTGGAAGATTACAGGACATCGGTGTATTAGGCCAATTGTTTCAAGATAAAGAAACGCCTCGGAAGGAATAAAGCCGGTTAGGCGCACGCTCTCATGGTACATAACGTTGGGGTAGTAAGCCCCAAAGATGAGACTGTTAGAGGAAGTCATAGCAGCCACAATTAGGCTCATTGTGCTACAACGTGCATATATGTCTATTCTGCAATCGAGTTCGTGCTTTTGATAAAGCAAAGAAGATTGCTGTATTTTACATTACGTAGTTCAATCATCTCCATCCACCTCCTGCTGAGGTCGCCGTAGGGAAGGCCAATTATAGAGGTGTGAGTTCCTATTTCCTAACTCCCTGTTATGACCACCATGTGGGTTCCGAGATTATCCCGAGTAATATTGATCAGGCTAAGTGATCGTTGAGGTTAGGCATGGGTGGTGCGTCGCCATCCAGAAAAAGTACAGAGTTTGTACCTCTTCTAGCGATTTCTGCAATGTCACAATGTTTCCGGCACGCAATTAGAATATTAAAATATTTGGTCACGTCGTTGAGATACTGGTGGCAATTGAAGATTACTGAATTCAGACATTTGCTTGCTGCCTGACTGTCAGAAATGACGATACTATCTGTTGCTTATATTTCCTTAGTTAGAACAGAACTTCCTCGCTATAGTTTCAGCCTGAAAAACGAAACAATGATTCGGGAATCGGGAGGATCTTTATATGTAGAATAGACGCCACCATTCACACTTGTGTCCATCTTCGATCTACATGTGAAGTATAATCAATCACCTTTCAGGGAATGAAACAAAACACGAGAGGTTGGCGTACAGTATTACCACAGGGACTATATAGAGCCAAATGGACTCATATTTTTTAGCCTGACTCGGGGACTCATAATTTGTTTGTTTGACTCATTTTTAAAAGAACAAAATTAATGTAATTTTATTTCACATTTCCATTTTCATAAATTTGCAAGGTGTGAACTACGCTTCAATATTTCCTGAACGCATTCATTTAAAATGCCTGAGCACATACTAGTACTGCCCTCAGGAATGGCTCTGGCCCGACTTCGAGCTAGGAAAGAAATGTATGTAATCGTATCTTCATAGATGGCTCCAAAACCTATGAAGGCTCCGCTGCTTTCGTGAAAGGCGAAAATATTAGACTCTATACCTCATTAAGTAAAAGTTTTTTAAGAGGATATCTATGCGCAACAAACTATATTTACAAAACATGTGGAAGGCTGATGGTTCTCTCGACACCACTATCGTAGAAGGCATGACTGTAGGCAGACCAAACATTTGCTCCCAATTCCGCAGCATTCTTGTTGTCCCTTGACAGACTGCAGACGACTTACCGGCTTGATAACGGGCCAGTACACCTTTGCTAAACATTTAAATGTGCTGGGCTTAAACGAAGATACCCTCTGCGATGCCTGGGGAGAGGACGGCTACAAGTCATAGCACATCCTCTGTCACTGTCTCATCTTTGATTGGATCAGGTGGCAGGTCTTCGGCACTAATGCGGATAGAGTTGATTCTGTAGGCCCTTCACCACAGATGCGCCAGTTGATCTTGCGAAGGAATTGTAGGATGCCACCTGGTAGTACAATGGACCAGTCTTGAGTCTGAGTGCTCCAGTGTAGTATCAAAATTTCAAACAAAAACAATATACTGGTTTCCTTTGTGTTTCTTAGTTCTCACATAAGGAGGCATTGTTTTATCAAAAGCCATTGCTGGGACCCATTTCTTTTCAAAATTACTCGTTTTTTAAGTTCCTGGGACTCGTAAATGATTTAACATGTGGTACCACTGTGGCGTAGAACCTAGGTCCTGGCTCTCTATGGGCTGTAGCGCTACCCATATTATTATATTATGATTGCATACTGATGCGAAATGATTATGTTTACAACGATTGATTAAATAGAGCCCAATATTCTTACTTGCGCATAGCCTATAAATTTCTGAAACATACACTAGGGCACAAAAATACTTTAAAACAGAATATTTAACCAAGCTGGAGACAAGCTCCAACTTCCGTCTCTCCTTCGACATTTTCTCAGCTTCGGATGATGATTCGATTTCTCCCTATCTTTGAATACTCAAATTTACATATTTCGAGAAATAGAACCAAATGCGGCATATCTCAAAGTCTGTAACATAGGCAATAGATCTGACAAATTCCATTCAAATCCGAGAAGCTGTTTTGAAGTTATAACTTCCAGATGCTTAATTTAAATGTCAATAGGATTCACAACAACTGACACTGTCACTGTCACTGCTACAACCACGAATTTTTGAATCCAGCATATGTCTTAAACTCCCCAACCGTGGCAAGCACCCATCACTCCAAGCAACACCCCAACGCCGTCGATTACTTCTCATCCCCACTGTCCGTCTCAATTGAACTACAAAATTTATGACGAATCCAATAACTTCTTCGTGCACAAGCACTCTCATCAAATGCAAATCAAAAGAAACGATTGTAGCGTGAGTAAGGGCATTTTTTGAGAAGACCAACAAAACAATTTGTTTTCGTTGTTTGGGCGGGAAAAACCTACAGCCCAAGCTGTTGCACATGTGCACGCCGCTTGAATCAGATTCCGTTAGGGGTGGCGTTGAATCGAATTTGATTCATGGAATCGCATTTAGATAAGGACAAGGCAAGGTGCGATAAGAAGAAGCTTTGTACAATAACGATCGTCACAGACATCGTGGGGTGCTGGTATTCAAATACACATGCTAATGAGTAATCAATGCGGCCTGTTGATAACCAACTCCTGTGTGAACTTGCTCATCCTAGGTGTGATCAATTGGGTAAATGCGGAGTGGACTTATGACGCACGGTATGATGGGGGTTTTTTTCGGGATTGGTTGGTGACGGGGAAGAGCGACTTCTTTTTGGAGCTGGGCTTTTGTAAGGAGGGCAGGTGTTGTTTGAAAACCAGGCTCGCTCATGGTGGTGAGCTTGAAACTGTGTGTGGAGTACCTAAACGCAGTGAAAGCGATTGCTTTTTTTTGGAAAATGCAATTTTCTTAAAAATGCAATAAAATGAAAGCAATTTAGTTTTTTTTTCTGTTCTCACGTTTCCACTATCTATGAAATGCAACTTCGTTCAAGTGGCTGCCTGCAGCAGTAGTTTACTCTTTTATCCCAAATTTTGTTGATGGCCTCGACCTGTATGCAGGCCCCGCCCAAGATAAATGAGAGCCCTCTGTAAGGCTATGTTAAGCACCCCTTCCTCCAGTTCAATTGAGGCAGCTAATTGTTCTCATAATACTTAATCAGGCCAAGCATTAGCAAATTCTGTTATGTGTCCATCATATTCCAGAGACAGAAGAATATAACATTTTAGACTTCCAAACATGAACTCTCTGGTTTTATAATCGGGGACAATAATGCTACAGCTTGACACTTGATACTATTCCGTCCGTATAAGTTTTTAAAACCTTTAAAAGTTAAAATGTTTGCAAATTAAGCTATTGTAATAGTCACGATATTAAAAAAACAACAACACAACACCAAATTCAAATATTTACATTCTTTATTTTCGCGTCTTTCCTTCACGGCGTCTCAGTCACAACTGACTTTATTTTCATTATTGCTCTCTTTGTTCCTTTTCCTCGTTATTCTCCCTTCAGGATTTCTCTCTTCTTTGTGGACTGCCACAACTCGGCGATCCTGACTCGAAATCGTCCCGATTTCCCCGAATGAACTTTTTCTTAGCTTTTCATCTACATTTACACTCATTTTACAATTATCTTCATTATCCATATCTATATTCATTAAATCTGAACATGCTAAGTCATATTCTTCAACATTCAAAATTTCTTTTCTATCATTATTAATAATACTCTTTATACACTCTTTTTGTTTACATTTCGTTTTTAACACTTTTTTTTCGTTTTTAACATTTTACAATTATCTTCATTATCCATATCTATATTCATTAAATCTGAACATGCTAAGTCATATTCTTCAACATTCAAAATTTCTTTTCTATCATTATTAATAATACTCTTTATACACTCTTTTTGTTTACATTTCGTTTTTAACACTTTTTTTTTCGTTTTTAACATTTTACAATTATCTTCATTATCCATATCTATATTCATTAAATCTGAACATGCTAAGTCATATTCTTCAACATTCAAAATTTCTTTTCTATCATTATTAATAATACTCTTTATACACTCTTTTTGTTTACATTTCGTTTTTAACACTTTTTTTCGTTTTTAACATTTTACAATTATCTTCATTATCCATATCTATATTCATTAAATCTGAACATGCTAAGTCATATTCTTCAACATTCAAAATTTCTTTTCTATCATTATTAATAATACTCTTTATACACTCTTTTTGTTTACATTTCGTTTTTAACACTTTTTTTCGTTTTTAACATTTTACAATTATCTTCATTATCCATATCTATATTCATTAAATCTGAACATGCTAAGTCATATTCTTCAACATTCAAAATTTCTTTTCTATCATTATTAATAATACTCTTTATACACTCTTTTTGTTTACATTTCGTTTTTAACACTTCATTATTCTTATCATTATTAACAATTTTCATTCTTAACTCGGCTATTTTTAAAAAATCTCTGCCCAAAACTACAGAAATGTCCATTGTGCCATCCGGTACGACCAACAAATTTATATTAACTTCCTTTTTTCCAAACAATAAAACGCTTTTAATTTTCCCCAAAACAACTAAAGAGCTTTTATTCAAGCCAAACAAATTATTTGAATTCTTACATTTACTTATTAAAACGGGTGGCACAAATTTCCTTCTGATGAAGCTTACTGGGCTGCCGGTATCAATTAGAGTTCATATCCATGGTCTTCTAAATCTTCCTCAAGTTGAAGCACCTGGCGGTTACTGGTACGCTTCGGGCAATTGGCTGCATAGTGCCCCATCTCTGCGCATACATGACAAGCGCCCCGTTCCCTTCTTGGCTTAATGCACTCATTTGCCATGTGTCCAACGATGTTGCAGTTGTAACATCGTACAACTTTTGACGATGACTGTCCTGTAGTTGCAGATTGTTGTCGAGGAGCAGCTGGTTTGGACATGTGTATATTGTTGAAGGCCTGCAACAGTTCATTTTTGTTTCTGAACCGCTGCATCCTTGCTTGCGATTGTAAATACACATCTGGTATTCCGTCGATCAGGCATTCAAGGAGTTCCTCATCATCCATCGACGCCTTATTGGCGAGGATTGTCTTCTCATGGAAGTACTGTTGAAAGTTTTCGTTGCACGACCATTTTCTACCCTCGGCAGCTTTTCTGAACGTTAAACGTGTGGTGTGGTCTCCAAATATTGCTCTCATGTCCTCTAGAAGTTGAGCAGTAGGGATTATCATGAGATCGGTTCTTGAGTGGAACCACTTCAACGCCCTGCCTTTTAACCGGCACGAAATTAGGAGTCTCACCGCTCCATCTTCCAGGTTATATGCACTCTTTATATTTTGGAGTTGTGCCTCCCAATGAGAAAAATTATCACTTTCACCCGAAAACTCTGCCAACAAATCCTTTAGATTACTAATGTTCTCTTCCACACCACTCTTCACTTTATCGCTTAAATTTCTTTGTCTTTCTTTTTTCATCCACTCATTTTCTTCACGCAACATTTTATTTTCTCTCTTTATTAACTCTAATTCTCTCTTCATCAGTATCCACTCTTTTTTCTCCATTGCGCTCATTTTATATCCCTCGTCCTTCTTACATTTTGCACTCTTTATCTTCCTGTTCGCCCTCTCGTTATTTCGGTCATCTTCATTATCTTCATCATCTTCTTCATTTTCTTCATTCTCTTCATTTTCTCCCTCGTTATCTTGATGTCGCTCCATCTCACTGCGTGAATCGCTGAACTCCTCAGATTCCTCGTCGGCAAGATCGTTGTGTGTGTTGCTCGTGTCTGGATACTCACCCCTATCTTTAACGGGAATTGAAATCAGACGAAGCAGCAAGTCGCCTTTATTTCCCGTTGTATTCATCCCAAGAGTGCCAAGCCAATACTTAAGTTCAGCTGCCGTATACTTTTTTAGAACATCAACATCTGCCATCGTTTAGTTTGTGACGAATTTAAATGTTGCTAAATATGTAGATCACTTATCCCACTTCTGAGATGTAATAGTCACGATATTAAAAAAACAACAACACAACACCAAATTCAAATATTTACATTCTTTATTTTCGCGTCTTTCCTTCACGGCGTCTCAGTCACAACTGACTTTATTTTCATTATTGCTCCCTTTGTTCCTTTTCCTCGTTATTCTCCCTTCAGGATTTCTCTCTTCTTTGTGGACTGCCACACTATGGTGAAGGTATTTTTGTTATTTTTCAAACATTCGCTTATGTTATCCGCGTATACTTTAAGTCACTCAATCCTTTCTTCAATTGACTCGCTTGATAGCGTGCATAGTATTTATGGCCAACGGGATAGTGAGTGTCTAAAAAATTTCATTTGTGGTATTTGAAGACTACTTACATGAAGTAATACGTTCAGTGAATTGAACATGAAACGTGCAGTTCTACCAACAATAGTAGTATTTTCTAAAAGCCTAAACAATTGCTAGCATTGTTAAATATTTGTTTCTTGCTGGCTCAACAATGGTTTCTTGCTTCAGTTACATACTCGCTCTCTTTTTAAAACAAATGTATGTTATGTGTGGTGGTGGCCCGTGGCGTTGTGGGTATGTGCGTCGACCCCAACCTCGACGTCGTAGGTTCGATTACAGCTCTGAGCGACAAAAATAATTTTTACGGCCCCATCTCTTTCGAGTCACTGACAATGCTCAAAGAGTGTTTCCTGTCTAGAAAAAGCTTCTCAAACAAAGCCGTTCGGAGTCGGCATAAAACTGTAGGTCCCTTCCACTCGTGAAAGAACAATAGCACGCACAACACGAGTGGTTGCTGAGAAGCTAGGCCCTGGCCCCCTACGGGCTGTAGCGCCACCCATATTATTATTATTATTATGTTATGTGTGTCAAATGAGCAAATCTCATATGTCTTCTTCTTCTTCTTCTTATGGCGCTACAGTCCGGGGTGAACCTGGGCCTCAGCCAACAAGCCCCTCTTGCTGGCACCATCCTTAGTCAGCTGCCTCCAATTTCGCACTCCGAGTTGGTTAAGGTCCTTCTCCACTTGAGTGCGCCATCGACTTCGTGGTTGTCCTCTATTGCGTAGTCCCACTGGTTGGGGCTCGAAGACCCTTCGGGCTGGAGCAGTGGTGTCTTTCTGCTCAACATGGTCTATCTAACTTAGGCGTTGAATCCGTAGACGCCTGACTAGACTCATGTCACTTAACAGCCCGTACAGTTCGTGGTTGAACCTTCTTCTCCAGTAAACTTTAACGCAAACAGCAAATTTGTCAAATCTGAACTTCGAGGTAGCGAATTGACATCGAAGATGGATGATAACACGATCTAGGTATTTGGCGCTCATAAGACCGGTTGGTGGTATGAGGTGCCATCAGCCTCACCAGCCTCATTTTGATGTTCGTGAATTAAGTGTTCAATCTCTGGGCTACAGCAGCCACATTCTCATCGGTGCGCAACGTACGACGTCAGAGGCCTTGGCTTTGACACCAAGATCGGCCTTTCTGGTTTCAGATCTTCCAAGCTATTTCAATATTGATCCAGCTTTGTCAATCCTAGAGGAAAGCTTAGCATTGCTGCTCAAATTACGATTTTACAATCGCAGGTATAACTGCGACTGCGATTCGCAGTGACCTTTCATTACAATTTTACAAAACAAATTAAAAAAGGGTACAGTGCACCCTTATCCAGTTTTCATACATAAAACTCTTTAAGTCGATATTACATTTGGATATTACGTGACAATTCGAAAAGGACAAAGAAAGGAAAACGTTCAGTCAGTTAAGATCGCAATTGCAGTTTATTTTACAGTCGATCGTAGGCGTATATAGGATAGGGATTTTTAATTAAATACTGTGAACAAATCGTGGGTTTTGAATCATTTTTATATGGTCTACACAGCAAAGTAAAGAATGGGCCAAATACAAGTTAATTTTTTTGAAATACTATAAAATTAACAAAATTCGATTTCTTGCAGTGGCGCCATCTGTCATCCCGATTTTCCAAGACCTTGTTGATGTTTTCAAGCCGTAGCTCACTGATTGCTTGGATGATATTGGCTTCAGTGCTTGAATCGTTTCTGGATTGTTGGCTTAACACGTTCTACCCGGCGTTTTTTTTCAATGTTGATAAGAATAGCATGCTCGATTTGAAATTTTGTTCGTAAAACGGCATTTTTTACTATTCAATTGCTTTCGTTATTGTTGGCAGACAGCAGAATGTTAGTTATTGTGCGAATTTTGTACAAAGTGGTTGGTTTCTTGAATTGTGAGTCACTGTATTTTATATTAGCACTTTGTCTTTCCAGTATTGTTTTCGAAAAACATTCGTGGACCACCGGTGGTCCACACCGCCAGATATACGCAGTGCCCGTGGACCACCGGTGGTCCACGCCGGGTAGAACGTGTTAATATCGGTCATTCACGGATCTCAACAACTCACAACTTCGAGGCGTCCAATTGCCTTCGCCACGACAGCTAATTTTGGAGCGTAAAAAATGTACTATGCCGTGGGCTTTGTGGGATGTCAAGCGGCCCTGTATGTAGTCCAAAACCACGTCATCAGTTTGAGTAAAAAACATCTGTGACGCTCTATAACGCCTACCGTTGACGGAAGCGTTGTTCACAGCCTCATTTTCGAAGGAAAGAGTCCAATGATGCCACCACTTCACAGCAGTCGCAGTCTCGTCCCCAGATTTTTCAAGCGACTCATTTCGTTCCGCCAAGGTTAGACTGGCTTTTTGTCAAAATTTCTTTCAGAGTCAAAATAAGCTATGATTCAAAAAAATGTACCCTAGATGGAGCCCTTGTATCACCATTTCATCCTCCGTCCTTGACACAAGGTTGGGTCCAGAAATTTTCAAAGCGTGGTTTATCTCAAAGATTTTAAAAAAGAGTGGTAGATTAGGTGTATCTATTGAATTTCGAATGAATATCACATGCCACGTTAACGCTACTCTCAAAAACAAAATTAATGGCTCCTCACTCTCCTCTGAATTCACATTTTTATAGCACAGTCGTCAGTTGCCACATGTCTTTGTAGATCTGAGAAGGGCTGCGAAGCAAAAAGCAGCAATAAATGGTATATAGAGGAAGAATACAAGATGTGGTAGATTTTGCACATCGGTTAGTTGATCTGGAAGATTTAAAAAATTCTCAAAATAGAAGTTGACCTGCCGTGGTTGGTCCCAACATCTTCTCCTTCTTTGGCTGGCGCTACACTCCGGGATGGACCCGGCCTCAGTCAACTAGCATCTCCATCGGCTGGGAGGTTCTGGTTGCTTTCAGGCATGCACGTTTCACTTATTCAGGTCCCACTCTAGGTGCGTGCGCCACCGTTAGCGTGGTCTTCGTTTACCGCATTGTCCCTCGGGCTTGGAGTCGAAGACTTTCCGGGCCGGAGTAATTATGTCCATTCGCTAGTCGACGAGCTGTACGAGCTGTACGGCGATATCGATCTGGTCAAACGAGTTCGAATCTCTCGACGTGACCTAGTCATCTGAGACGAGAGATTCGAACTCGTTTGACCAGATCGATATCGTACACGTACAGCTCGTACAGCTCGTCGTTCAGTCTCCTCCTCCAAGCACCATCCACACATACGGGACCGAAGATAATTCGAAGGACTTTTCCCTCGAAGGGACCAAGAATATAATCGTCCGCTTTAGTTAGAGCTTTAGAGAGCACTGGGGCCAGTGTCACAAGTTAAATTATTTATGAGTCCCAGAAGTTTAAAAAACGAGCCATTTCGAAAAAAAATGAGTCTCAACAAAGATTTCTGATAACCCAATACCTTCTTATGTGAAAAATTAAACATGTACGTTTTTTATTTGTTGGCGGTTTTAATACTGCACTGGAACACTCAGGCTCAAGACTGCTTCCTTGTGCTGCCAGTCATCAACCTACAAGACCAGCAGGCGCTTCTGTGATGAATCGTCGAAGACCTGCCACCTGATCCAAGCAATGGCGGGACGGTGACAGGAAGTGCTCCACCGCGTCGTTGTCCTGTTCACATTCGTCGCAGAGGGTGGTTTCTTAAATCAAGCACAATGAACCGTAGTTACCCCGGTAAGTTGTCTGCAATCCTTTCTTTAAAGGGACAACAAGAATGCCGCGGATTCCTTACAGACGTGTTAGAGCAAACGATTGATCTATCTGCATGCTGGAAGTCCAACCATCAATGGAAGCCCTAACCACAGACGCAAATGGTCCAGGCTTATGCTCTAAGAAAGTTTCTTCTGGTCCTGGTCTAACAAGTTAAGCGGCGATGTCATTTCCAGCGAATCCTTGGTGTACTGGGACCCAGATGACTGCCAATTAAATTCAGAGAGGATTTACATTGCGCAACTATCTTGGAAGTGGTGAAAGGGTTGAGGGGTTGCTTTAGGACCTTAAAGCACGACTCCCACTCACCTTTCCTTATAATGAGGTATTCAGTCTAGTGTTGTCGCCCGCCACGAAAGCCTCAGCGCAGGACGCTTCATTGGTTTTGGAGCCATCCATGAAGATACGAGTACATTCCTTTCCTGGCTCAAAGTCTGGCCAGATCCATTCCTGGGTGCAATACTAGTATGTGCTCAGGCATTTTCAGGTTCAGGAAATATTAAAACAAAAATGGCAATGTGAAGTGTGTGATGAGTCAAATCTAAAATATATGAGTCCCTGAATCGGGCTAAACAAAATGAGTTATTATGACTCTATAGAGTCCATGTGGTAACACTGACTGGGATTATCAAGGAGGATACTTTGGTTCTTCGAGTGTCTTTATTCCTCAGTGACCTTCCGAGTGCGAAAGTGCAGTGATTGGCCAACATGATCCTCAGTTTTATCGCCTCGGTGGTGTCATTGCTTGAATTAACTTCGGAGCCTAGGTAGACAGAGTCATTCACTACTTCAATGTTATAGCTGTCTATAGCGACGTTTTGTCCAAGACGTCGGTGTTGGTGGGCTGGTCCCAGCACTTGTGGTAAAGTCCCAACACTTCCTCGATTGTTCAAGTTGAACAGTCGTAAAGGCCGCACAGTTGGCATCGAAATCAACCAAAAAGACCCTCAAAACTTCAACTGCCCTCGGGAACTTGTCTGTCTTTCGAAAGCCAGCTGACCAGAATAAATCTCCGCCCAAAAACTGTGTCACCCGCCATCGATGAACTTGATGTATGCCCGAAACGTGCTCCTTACAGGCAAAGAGGAGGCAAAGTTTTCCGAAGAACGTCCATGCTCCAATTTAAGCAAATCAGTTCGACCATAACTCAAGCTCGTTCCAATTGCAGTTGCGTGCCTCCAGTTCGTTCGCAATGATTTGCCCAAACGACGACGACGGCGCATTCCTCGGACGGCCATAAAAGTTATGAATATTTCCCGCCAGCTTGGAAACCTCGAATATAACTACTCGGCCAATTAATAACTCACGCAGGGCACCGCTGGGAGGAACAATGCCGAGGAACGCCTCGACATTATAAGGCTCAACTTACCGCAATTAAGTTAACGTATTGCACGCATAAACTGTGACGATACACGTATCTCACATGCACCCACTGCACCAATTAAGGCGACACCACCCACCCTCGAGAGCGAGAGACAGACGCGCAGCTCCAGGACCGCGCAGCAATGCCTCTTACAAATCCAAAGTGCGGACCATTAAGTGACACCATAAGATCCATCAATGCACGCGGCGCAATGCGGTGATCCAGGAATGAGGCAACAGCGACAACACCAAGGGCCCACTCCTAAGCAAGATTAATTGCCCAGATTTTCGATAACAATTAATCTTTTCGCTGTAGTCACCTAGATTAGGTGAGGTGCAGACGCAGCCCAGCACCGCCGCAGAGGGACGCAGTGTCCTTAAGTGGCAGCGCGCTACAACCTGACTGCTCGGCGAGCTATTTTTGTGCCACCCCCAAAGCACATCGGCACTGTTCTGTTGCCCCAACAGCGGAAAACAAATAAACACTCGGCCGACGACGTAGCAATGCGCTGCCGCCGCGCCCAAAACGCTCTGACCAACGCGCGGGACGTGACAAAATATTTTTTTCCCTCGCTCGGAATTGCCTCGTCTCGCTTTAAATAGCCGGCCGAAGCGGCCGATCCTGGGGCGGGAGACGCTTCGGCTGGATCGGGCGCCCAGCGTGAACAATCCATTTCGTATAAATCACCGCAGGAAGCTGGTGCATGCGGCACCGCGGTGCGTTCCAAAGAGCTGCTGCCGCGAAGGGGAAGTGTAAGTCTGAAAATAATTGTCAAACACTCGCTTGTACGCCCTCCGTGTTGGGCACCTGTTTGACGGTTATTTTATTGTTATCGCCGAACGGTGCTCGGGAGAGAGACCGATCGCTCCGCTTCCCCGTATCGGAAGCTGTCTAGGGCGGCATTGGGGACCAATTGAAGCGCTCCGGAGACGGGGATGACACGAAAAGCGATGGCAATTATTTCTGTCAGCATAAATCGTAAGTCAATGGACCTCCAATGGGTGGAGGGAGGGGGCTGTGAGTGGTGACGACTGCCGGAGCCGGAGGGCTTCCGCCTAAGTAGCGGACGCATTTTGCTCGGAAAAGGGAAATAAAATCGACAATTTATGCGAGTATTGATGGACGAAATGGAATGCGCTGAATGGTGTGGAGTGTCGTCGTTTTGATATTTTGGATCGTATTTGGAATGTTCGGCGACAGGCCGATGACGTCTACACCGTGCCTCGGTGGAAAGGCTATTAGGCACGTTTCGGGAGATTTGTACGACTCCACTGCGCGCGTTTCCCCGTCTTTAAAGGGTAAACACTGGGTGATGAACTCTGGGGGCCAGGCTGCCGATAAACCCCTCGGTTTATAGCCTCGCCTCTGATTGGGCTGTAAAGTTGTTTATTTTTATGGGTTTTGAATGCGTTCGATCGTTTTAGAGTGCGCTGCGCACGGCAGGAATCAATTGGAATTCAATTATTGAATCGACTTAATGGCTGGTTAACGGTGGCAACAGCGTCATTTAATTGCGCAATTACACGAACGAAGCAGAAGCCGTTCGGAATTCCTAGTTGCCATTGAAGGCGATAGGCGACACTGGAATAGACACTTTTGTGGATCGTTGAATGGGGCGATGAAAATCAAGGAATCTTGGGTTCGGTTCAATTAAGGGAATTTGTTGTCAACGGCTTGGTCGTTACATCAGTTGCGGTGGTATATGCATGGAAACCTGCTTGAGGGAGTATCTGAGTGTAGGTAGACGCTCGTGCGCCGAAATTTGTGTCCCATCTACAAAGGTAGGGGAAAGCAGCTTAGCTTAACAATGGACATCTAGTAGTCAATGCAAACTTTTATCGATACCGCCCCACAATCATTTCGTAGACGTCCACAAACAAGCTTTCACGAATGGTGGAGCACATCGGTTAAATCTAGCAATTTTCTACGTCATATTTAGGAAAATCAGTTGTTGCAGTTCATGCTTGACACATCGGTATAAATGCCATGTCATGGTGGAAGCAAATCCGCAGACCCACTATTGAGGGAAGACAGTTATTACACAGGCTAAGAGCGTCGCAGTCGTGAGAAGTCACTAAGACAGACCGATTGACCAAGCTGAGGTGACTTTCAAAGTGAAGCGAACACAGAACACGGAGACCACATCAGTTGAATAGAGGGACAAACTAGACGAAATCAATAATGTCATTTCATGTCACTGCTGTAGGCAATTAAGTCACAATGACTCCAGCAGCATTCCCTGTGTTGACTGTTTAGTCTAGCCTAGTCTCTAGACCCATCTAGTCTATCTATTAGCACTGGACGCCATTATCGCAGTGCATCTCTCAAATTGCCCATCACCCATATACAAGGTCCTAATTCAGTATTTGAACTGAAGGGACTGAGTCCTGGACAAAATCGTAGAAAGAAAGATGACCATTACTTTGACAGACCACTCTGTCACCACAGCACTCTGTTCCAAGGTCAGAATTGGGTTCCCAGTATGAGTGATGTATTGATTTCTATGCGTCTACGCCACTTGAAAATGCTATCAAATTTAGTAATAAAAACATTTCCCGAGGAATCAGAACAGAGGAAAAATGACTTAATGGTTGGAAACAACGGCACTGCAAAGAAGGACAAGAGCTGCTCGGGAGCTCTACGAGTAGAAGAGGAGAGCCGAACACCGGCTTCTCAGGAGAAAAAAGAAGGAGCATGAGAAGCGCGCGATCGGCAGAATAGAGGGATACTACTGCAGGAATGAGGTAAGGACGTTTTACCAAAGGGTAAAGTCAACCAGTCAAGGTTATAAACTCCGAACCGAAGCATGTAAGGATAAACAAGGGAACATCGTAGTAGAGTCACAGTCGATGCCTGAAATACGGAGAAACCATTTCTGCAGACTGTATAACGGCGACGAAGAAACAAATTCCGCTGTCAGGCAGAACGAACCATTCAACCCCAATGAAAGGGACCATGAAGATCAACAATTCCGTCCACCCGACCCGGATGAAGTGAGGATTGCTATATCTAAACTGAACTTTGTCTACCTAGGAACCGCTATCAACTCAGACAACGACACCAGCGCTGAAATCAAACGAAGAATAACTCTTGCCAATCGGTGCTTCTTTGGGCTAAGAAAGCTAACAAAGCCCTCTCTCGAACAACCAAGGTAACGCTTTACAAGACCTTAATCGTCCCAGTCCTGCTATATGGCGCGGAGGCATGGACTCTGTCAAAAGCGGATGAAGCAGCCCTTGGTTGCTTCTAGAGGAAAATTCTTCGGGTGAATTTCGGTCCCGTCTGCATAGATGGTGAGTGGAGGAGGAGATACAACGACGAACTATACGGGCTGTTCAGCGACATCGACTTAGCCATGTAGAGCGGATGGAAACCAATGCTCCGGCCCGAAAAGTCTTCGAATCTACCCCCGAGGGACGGCGCAGTAGAGGAAGACCGCGACTCAGGTGGCGCATGCATTTGGAAAGGGACCTCAACCAACTATGCGTGCGAAACTGGAGACAGCTAGCTAAAGATCGAGCTGCCTGAAGACGCTTGTTGGTTGGAGCCCAGGTCCACCCGGACTGTAGCGCCACCTTAAGTAAGTAAGTAAGGTTGGAAACAGCGAGGTGGCTGATGCTATCCAATATGGAAAACAACTTTAGTTCAGGTTCAGAACAAAAGAGAATGTGAGTTTCAAAACACTGAGTACGGCCTATAACGAATATTCACAATATCTGCATTTATGTGATAGTAGATATAATTTTAAAAATTAATTATTAAGCTCTCTAAGTTAATGTAAATTATATGCTCAATATTACGCTTAATTTCCCTATGCATATAGTAAATAAATAAATAAAGATCAAATCAATATACCAACCTATGCAGGAATATGTTTTCTTCCATATTTAGCGTGAGCTAGTATACTTGGGGCTCAAAGGCAAATATGATACACAATCACATTGCCCCCGAAAGCGATCCATTATAGGGCCTGTAAAAAACATGCAAATCTTGTGTCTAGCCAGACAACCTTCAACCCCCCTTCAAAATTCGACTTATCGAAGGTGACGCAAAATAATCTTTTCGACTTATCAAGACTTTCGGGTTATCGAAGTTTGACTGTATTTGCAATGCGTTGCAGTTTTAAAATACTGTTGCTGAATTATTTTTTGCTTGAATGATTTTTGATGAGCGTTGTACCATGAGTTTGAGGGATCCAGGTTCTTGTTGATATGATAGAGCCTTGAGAGAAATACCAGCAAAAGTCCCACTTAACCTTTAAACTTTACGTTGTATGTCAATGTCTGTTTAATTTCAATTCACGACATAATCCTTCAAAACACTTAATATTGCTGAATATTGCATTCCAGGGGGTATCCTTTGTGTGTTGGTTGGGTCTCTACTTGTTCCTCATGATGTTAGCCGATTCATCACTTGAGTGCTATAAACAGTAAGAGTGCGTTAATTATGAATATTTGGGGCGAAAGTCATCGAATTTTTTTATGCACTAAAACAAATGAGATATTTTAACAGAAAAAAAAATTTAATTGTTTTAAGCATTAAATATTGCAAATACACCTAATTCTGTGTTTACACGGTAGATACATTCCAGAAACCGTGTAAAAATAGAATTGTGTGAAAGTATGTATAATCTTTTGCTTAAGGACAACGACTTACATATATTCATCGCAAACTTGATGTGTACTGGTTTTTTTTCCTAACGGATACTCTTCCAAGGACATTTTCGTGATTTGTTCAGATTTGTACCTATACCTATGATTGAACATAGCGTTATTTAAGTTTTACTAATTTAAATAAAATGTTACATACAAAATTTAAAACCTACTGACCTTTTCGGTACACACAAAATTTGAAAGTTTTACTGTTCTAAAGAGTCACTTTAAAATCAAACTCGGGTAAAAACGTCCCCTACTAGCTCTATCAGTGGAATGATCCCAAGTACGTAAAGCCACAGTGCACGCATATGATTTTTGCACTGCTAGACTGTAGAGTAAACTTAACAACAATCTGTCAGGTCAAAAATCGTAGAATTAATTTTGTCCACCTTTTTAAATGCGTCAGAAACTCCATAGAGCCTGACAACCAATCGGTTAGCATCGGTAAGCCGCTGCACAAGTTGTTTCGTCTTTTATGAAAAAATCACTTAAGCTAGTAACACTACCCAGTTTTAGACACATGTTACCCTTTACAAATTTCCTTAACTATTCGCGTTCAACAATTCGTGACTTCCATAATCGCACAGATCACACAATGGATATTGAAATAAATGGTCAATTTCCCGCGAAACAACAAAAACAGGCATACGCATTACATCCCCTTCATCTTATCGCGTCGCTCTGTAAGAAAATCCCACCCATCGTACCACCTCAGTGAGTCTGTGACATCCTTCGACCGACACAATCTGACATGTTCAACTGATACCGTCTTCCACTCCATTGTCACCTCCATCTTCTGCGCCGCAACATCAAAGCAGAACCTGTTCAAAGACAATGCAAACAAAACTTCGAAAACAACATTTCAAAGCCCAACATTGTAATTCTGCCCATTTCCTTTGTAAAGACACAGACACTACAACAGAACCATTGTTACAAAATAGAAACGAAATAAAACTCAAAACACCATCTGCCGACGACAACCCAACCACCACCAAAATGGGCGCAGCTTTCTTCCTCTTCCCGGCAATCCAACAAGTTTCTCACCTTGCTGGAAAAAACAACCCATCCCATCCCATCCCCCTGCGAATTCAATTACGCACATGAGGCCGGTACAGTCAACCCACCGCACCGCAGTGTGCGAGCGCATACCTGCTCACCTCCTAATCGGTTGCCAGCACCGAGTACGCCAGCACCGGTTCGCAAAGCGTCATCACAACAAAACGCCGAACTGTGGGAATATTTCGCCCCTCGTTGTCGTCCGTCGTTTAGCGTCCTGTGTTCCCAGAAGTTTTTCCTCCCCTACCCGCTGTTCCCAGGACTTCCACCGATGCGGCCTGTTGTTGCGATGGGAGGACGTGCGAGTGTGTGCGGTGTACGTGCATCGCCCGTACCGACAACCTTGCGGATCGTATTTAGGGTACCCTTGAAAACCGGGTGGAAGCTGGTACATCTGTATTCACCTCCTGCGTTCGCTGGCGAACAATATGTTGCACATCAACCCTCCTCGGCTGAACTTACCCCCGATTAAGCAGAAATTAGGTTCGACATTGCTTTGTGTTGTGACGTATAACGTTCTCTCTCCCTGCCAGTGTTGCCTTCGGCGGACAGGAATGCGGTGTCCCGGGCCAGCAGATGTATGATTTTGGCTTTGCTTTCGCAGTAAGGGAATGTTGGCGAGCCGTGATTGTCTCAGGAGATAAAGATTGCGACCTGGGCAGGCCGGTGGGACTTCTTACGATGGGTGGTGGTGGTAGTTCCTTTGTATCCGGTTTCTTGAAGGATGCTAGGTCGTCTGCTTAGGCAAGCTGAGACGCCGATGCTTGCGGCAGATGCTGTGCGAAATGATTAATCAGTCCTGTCTGTCTAGGGGACGTGGATGAAATTGAGGAACAGAATTATTATCGGCTGGTTTGGTCGGTCAACTGGAAGAGGATGGTTTGAGGGATGTTCTTCCGAGAAGACGTCACCCGCCCGACTACGATGACTGCACGTTACATCTCTCTCTTCGTCATTTTTGTTTGATGGGATGGATCTCGACGTCAATCAACAGGCTCTTAGACTAGCTGAGTGTCTACTGGGGCGTTCTCTACGTGTAGCTCGAAACGAAGACTCAGCTGTCAGGTGCGGTCGGAACGTTCATGGCCCAGCAACCTTAGGAGTTGGAAAATGTGTAGCCA
Organism: Eristalis arbustorum; assembly: GCA_916610145.1. Classification (NCBI taxonomy): domain Eukaryota; kingdom Metazoa; phylum Arthropoda; class Insecta; order Diptera; family Syrphidae; genus Eristalis; species Eristalis arbustorum. Next base: position 30,326,757 of record OU744317.1, read on the forward strand.
CGATAATTGATATGACAGTTGGCTATAGCCGAGCTGGAGAAATGGACTAAGGCTTGCGGTATTATCCGCAAAAAACAGGTTTAGTCTTCAATCTTCAAGCAAAATATAAGGGAACCGCTCTGAAACTAGGCAACTGTGCCAAATTCTTAGGCCTCATTCTAGACGCGAAGCTAAGTTAGAAATTCAACATCCAGGACCTTGTTAGAAAGGCCTCCACGACTCTATTTTGTTGCAACAAGCTATAGGAAACAAATGAGGTTAACGCTGTGTGTGGCTCAGTGTATCATCAACATATCATTCAGACCAACTGTACGGCGTCGAGAACTGTGGAACCGAGTTAAATAAAGCCATCACCTGCAAAACTCTCGAAGGAGTGCAGCGGCCAGCATATACAGTGGCCGCTTAGTAATATAGGATTATATGAACTTTCTATGTAAAATAAGACTGGAACTTCAATGACCCCATAGAAGCTTGATCATAGTGTTTTTTTCTATGGAGAGTGCAAAAATCGACTAAGAAGAGTCCACTGTAATTTGAACGGAAAAACTACATTACAGTAAGACTTCTGTGAACTAGAATGACATTTATTGAACAAAATGTGAATGAAATCATGAATGAAATAATGAGCTTGGCAAAAATAATAGAAAAAGGTTAGAAATATAACAAGCACTGAATGCAATCATTAGAAAAAAAAATTAACAAACATATTGTTTTATTAATAAACACCATATGGCGATGAATTCAGTACTAAGGCATGTGTTAACTCCTAAGCCTATTAAACACGTAATGTGGCATGTGCTAATGAGCAGATAACTTAACTCACTCCATTCGGCATATAAAGAGCGGATAACTATTCATCACTGAGTTGGTTGTCAACATTAACGGCTAACTTTCGTTTACTGTCAATTAAATGAGTTCAACTTCAAGTTCTAGTTCAATTTATTTGTAGTTTGATTTGTACAGTTTAAAATATATATCTAACATGTATTATTTTAGAGATACAGAACAAAAGTTCTTTACAACTAAGATAGTTCAAAGTATATATAATAAGAAAATTTTAATACATTAATAGGAAACGTTAAGGGAAAAACACTACAATCAAAAACCCCTATTATGATTCTTACAACTTATAACTCTTATAGCTAAATTGCACCTAGGCCCAACTATGCAGCATGCAAGAACGATATAACTATGTATAATATCATAGTATTAAAATATGATCAATTTTTCCTTAATTTAATATGCTACGAATAAGCTCGCTCTCAGAATGAGAGCATTTGCTTAAAAAATGTTGGTGTAATGTATCAATGATATGTGACATGGTACTTACATTTGCTTTTTCATGAAGCCTCAAAGAGAAAGAGAAATGCCAGGGCAGATTTAACATTAACTTTAGCACCTTGTTTTGACATATTTGTAGTTTTTTAATGTGAGATTTGGCACAGTCGGCCCACACAGGTGCACCGTACGTTAAGACTGGTTGAAAAATCGTTTTGAAAATAAGTAATTTGCTATCAATAGAAAGTTTTGATTTACGATTGATAAAGGGATAAAGGATTTTAATGACTAGGTTTGCTTTCTGAACCGTACTCGATATATGTTTTTCAAATGTGAGTTTTTTATCGAAAGTGACTCCGGTCGAGTTCAATTGTAGGTTTGTTTAAGGTAGGAATTGCTGTTTTCTGCGCCGAGGAAACCACATAGCCTAAGATTTATTTGCATTCGGTTTGATTGTCTATCTAAAGCAGAATAATTCAAACGCATCAAGTGCATTTGAAGAGAATTTAGCGTGTCCTGTGCTAATATATTGGATGAAAACAGGACTGTGTCATCAGCGAACGAAGCTAGGAAAGTGTTACCATTAGGTACTGGTATGTCGGACATGAAAATATTAAATAAAATGGGGGCCAATACCGAACCTTGAGGAACTCCAGAGTGAGTGGTATATAATGATGATCAATTAAATGAGTACTTTTTTTTATAATCAAACTCACATCTACAAAGTTGTTCGTAAAAATTGATAAAGCTATGTCCTCAAATTTTATCGATTTCCTAAATCGAATCGAGAGGCTCAGTGATGCAGAAATAAAATCTTCCATTTCGCAAACAAACAAATTTTTATAAATATCATATGTAAACAAATTTCGCGGACGTCTGTGTCAGCTGGTAGAATATGACAGTTGTACTAGAATGTTAAGTACAATTTGGTTAAGTATTACCGTGAATGTAGCTATAAAAAGTATGGAGACAAAGTATGTTTATTAGTAACAAAAGCTATCAGGCAGCTAAGTTCACAATCCGTGTGTTAGCTAAAACGTGTTTTAAAGAGCGTTTTACTATAAATACGGCTGTAAGTGTTTTATACTGTTGTAAGTCATGAATCATGAGAATCATTTAATATTTCGTAGGATTACACCGATTGAATGGTGGTATAAATTGTTAACCAGTTTCTGGCAGTGAGCCTACGGCATTTAATGTCTACTAGGCTTCTTGACGAAATTTATGCGCATATTTCAATTAAAATCTACATATTACCAACTGGATTGAGGTGCAGACTCAAGAGATTTTATTGTCTTGAGATTATTGGTGTGCTCACTTAACAGAGTGCTTCGGATCATTCTTATGGACAAACCTCCAGCTGCCAACCTAGATTTTCGAAGGCGAATGGATTGCAAACTATGCTTGCATAAAAAAGTGAGCCATTCTACCAGATGCCAAAATAATAGCCCCAATCGTGATTAACCCTTTCCAGTACACGTTAGATTGATGTCTTGCTTGGAACTTCGACATCGCTCCAAAAGACACTTTCCACTTGTAATAATATTATATTTGTTATTCTAATAGAATTACAATAATCTCTATAAATAAAAATCAATATTTGTTTGGTTGTTTATCTTATACTTACTTACTTACTTACTTGCTTATCAGATAGACGAACCATGAAGGATCGGAGCCCCAGAAATTGCTGCCTTCCATCGGAGACGGTCCTGGGCACGCTGCTTCCAGTCATCAAGGCCAAGCTGTCTTACATCCGCGATGACTTGGTCTTTGTACCGGAGGTTCGGTATTCCTCTCCTTCTCGAACCAGGAGGCTTGGATTCGAAGACCCTCTTTGCTCGAGCGTTGTTGTCCATTCGCTCGCCTTCCGGACAACATCCACATTCTAGTACAGCTGGTAGAGTTCGCCGTTGTGTCTTCTCCTCCATTCGCCTTCTTCGCACACGGGACGATGCATCGAAGGCACCGAGAACCAGCTCTGCAGTCTTACTTAATGTCCAGCGTTCGGCTCCATAAAGTAGGACTGGCAGAATAAGGGTTTTTGTAGAGCATGACTTTGGTCCTTCGAGTCAGGAGTTTCAAGCCCAGTTGTTTTAACAGACAGAAGTAACATCGGGTGCCAAGGGCGATTCTACGTCGGATCTCCACTACGATGTCATTCGTGGAGTTTACGTTTGCCCAGAGGTAGAGAAACTCCTTTACTACCTCGAAATTGTTGCTGTCGATTGTAACGTTTTGGCCAAGGTGGTTTGCGACGGATCGGTCTTTGCTGGACAACATATATTTTGTCTTGTCCTTGTTGACCTTGAGAACAAGTCGTTTCGCCTGTTCTTGCCGTTTTTCGTCTTGTACTGATGTCTTTGGCAACTTTGTTACGAATTGTCTGAAATAGGCTGTGTCGCCAAAATATTTCCTTTTTTTGACTTCTCTTGAAATTTTGTTTTTTGATTTTTTTTATTTCAATACATTGCGACGCTCGTCGGTTGCCTCTAGCATGTAATATTTTCTCTCCGTCACAATATATGCATCAGCGGAGCACTATGATCAACCCCTCCCTAGCTCTAAATACACTACTTAACCTTCCGCCAATAGATCTCCTTGGCAGACTGGTCGATGCCAGTACATCGATTCGACCTTCGCTCTGCACACTCCACTATCCTAGGAAAATTCGGATCCCTACCAAGACACACTGACATCACGAAACCCGAGCTAATCTTCTAGAAGAATTTCTCAATCAGCATACCCTCCAGAACTTACTACACGTCTGAACATCAGACGCTGGACAGTCCTTTGCAATTTTTCACAAATGGATCGAAGATTGTCGAAAGTGTGTCCGGGAGTGTACTGCAAGCACTTTCCAACTGTCACACAGTAGCGTATTTCAGGCAGAAACCAGGATTAAGGAAACTTGGTCCTGACTAAAAAACTGACAGCCGTAATCAAATCTCTGAACGCAATCACATTCAAGTCCAAGACGTCTCATAATTTTCGCCCCTCTCTTAATGAGATGGTTAAGAATTTGGACGCCCTGCTCATGTGGGTAACGACACTCAGTGACATCCCGGATACCTGCAACGCAGACGAACTCTGGAAAATAGAAAGACCACTAGCACTCTTTCCGACTAGTCACCTGCCGTCCTTGGCTATCGCTGATGCAAATCATCTACTGAAGCTCAAGACGCTTACCCACTCCTAGCGTAGATGGTCTACTGGCACTGGACAAAAAAACAATGTTGGCCTAATCTTGATCCAGAACGTTCCCTGATTAGAATGAGTAAGTCGAGTCTCAGAACCCTTATTGATATTACAATAACCGGGCATTGGGCCATCGGTATACATGCCTTCAGACTAGGCATTCCCTACAACGACTTCTACAGCTGTCGAGAAGGAGGAGGAGAAGACCACTGAGCACCTTCTACTATATTCTATATTGCAGTGACCTCTCCTCTCACAGATTTAGCCACTTAGGCGGCCTGTACTTCAATGACTTGACAGAGCTGAAGAATGTCGTTCGTTGTAGCATCCACCATCTACATCGGTTTGCAGATTAGATTAATCAGCTTGATCCTTGTGATCCAATGGACCTACTCTTTCCTCAGTGTGACTACCGCCTACCGTAGTCAGCCACTCCAACCTATCCGAGGTTAGTAAAGTTATTTGGCTGCCAGCGCTTGTTGGTCCATTATGATACCCAGTTCTTTAATTTAATCCCAACAGCAAATGGTGACTGTACAATTTTTGAAAACAAGACAAAATCGTATTTACTTTGCCTTCACTGGGATTCGAACCGGGAACCCTGATAACCAAGGGCAGGCACTCAACCAACTGCCCCATCCAGCCGTGTGGGCCAACCTAACTACAAGAGTTGCATTCGACACAGATCGATGACTCTCTTGAAAGCATGCGCTGTACCCTTGGGTTCGATGGAGGAGTTCCCAGCCTTTCCAGAGAGCTTATGAGATTTCTTTTGACGTCCTCTCCTCTTAGTCATTCTATGGTCATGCTCCCACATAGGGTCTGATGGATCCATTGCGACGCAGAAACGATGCCTTGAAGGTCTCAGATGGAGCTGTTCCCCATGTAGTTTCTGCCACACACGCACAATCCCCTATCTCAAGACCACAACCTGCCAATTAGCGCAACCGAACCCACGGCTCAATCCTTCAAATTACAACCGCCCGCTGTACGCAATTTCTACGCACATTCGTAATAACCGCTCGCCACTAACGAACGGTTCCGCACCGACCAAGTGATTGCTTGCTTTGACAGCCACGTCTCCCTACCGGCCGCCTTTCAAAGCGGTCCACTTACGCGTACGTGACGCATTTCGGTCTCGTTATCTTCCAGCAGAATTCGTCACCATCTCGCCTAACTATCGGCCGGTCAACGCAACCGAACTACATCACGTCCGGACGCAGACACCCGGCTAACTGATTCTTGCGAAAAGCGGTAAAAACCGCTTAATCTTGTACTCACTTCGTATCAGCGTTCGGCCGCGGCGCCGATTATCGTAGGCCACCACCCTCAATAAATCTCCAATTTAGAGAGTTAAAGCCGGTCTTTCAGTAATCCGCATGATCTATTACTTAATTCCCGTTCGGCGGTGCCAATCAAAACCCCGAGCCGCGGCGATCGGCGAAACCCCAAGTCGCCGCAGCCATGGTCAACTCTAAACGATTTTCCTAATCATTTTATACCCCAATTATGATCAATTCAAATGGATTCCATAAATCTCGGCGCGCTGGGCCAAGCTCCGAAATTGGTAGCATTATAGCCCGTCGATTGTCATTGAGTCATTGCATCATAAGCGCTAACCGCTGCCCGGCCGATCCGCGAGTGAGTGCTCGTACGCGAGCCAGTTGTGAATGGAGTTCGGGGCGACGTTCTTTTCGCGCTCATAATGAGGCTTCAAAATCGCCTTCCCAGCCTGCCCAGTTGGCGTGGACACAACCCCAAGCGAGTGGTCACTCACCGAAAGGAGACCAACACCGGCACTGGCACTGGCACTAGCGCACCAGCAGCAGCCGCCCCTCCTGCCAAGCGATCGCCGGAATACAACACGTATCTGACGGAAAAGTGTTTCTCAAATCTCGGACATTGACTCATATTGTGTGTAGTAGCTGCTGCGGCGCGCTGCAACGACCGCGACGACTGTGCGCAGCCGCAGCCGCGCATGTGACTATTAATTGGCATAAATGGTCCGAAAAAGTGTATCTCCAATGTCCGCGTCTGGGTCTCGCGGAAAACTGGACTGCATCACTACCAGGTGCGGGTGTTACGATATCGCGCGCGCTGTGCAACAAGTTCGGCTGGTCGACTGCGAAATGGGCCCGAGTGCGGCGCGGCGCTGCTCCTAACCCGACGTGTTCTAATTTGTTGTTGCAATTTATGGGCAGCCACCAACTCGTTGGCACGGTGCTGTGGACCCTTTTGTCTTTTGACGTCGTCGACGGCGACTGCGACGACGACCGCATTCGCGTTCGCAGTCATTTTCAGTCGATCCCTGCGAGCGGCGGAGCGGTGAAGGACGCCCGTCTATATATGACCATTGTCGCAGTTGAGTAAACAGAGTTTCCGGTGAATTGGCGAATTGACCAAAGCGAAAGGTTCGAAGCCATTATCACAAATCCTAAGTACGAGCTCACGAGCTGTGAGCGCGCCGTTCGCGATTCGCGATTTGCGATTTGCGATCTGCTGTGGCTTGGCGCGACGACTGCTATGCGCCGCCGACGACTCCCTGTGTGACGTGGTCTAATAAACATTTTCCCGACGACGTGCCAGACTATGCCGGCGGGACGGGCTGGCCCCGGTCGCAGAATCGCCGCGCAGGTGGAATAAAATAATTAATGCAAAACGAAAATTGTCTAATGAACATTTCGAGCATTGTCCGATTGGGCTTGGTCCTATTGGCAGCCAGCCGGTCAAGCACCGGTTTAAATGATGCTGGTGACGGTGCGCGCGACGCTGCCGATGCTGGCTGGTCACAATGTGACCAGAGTCGGCTATCTACTTTATTGAAATGGTGATACAGTTTGCAGCTTGTAGATTGTTGCGGCTACTGTCCGCGCCGTTGATTGTCAGTGAATTGTGTTTTATAGGAGTGTTTCAAAATTTACTACGCTTCTGGGTACAGTTCGGATTATATGGGAGGCTTGACATAGGTGTTCTTTATTTGATTACCTCGCTCAGCTGTGGCTTAGTGGCTTAGTGGATTGTTTGTTGGTTTTTTGTGTTCGTTTCCTTTGAATCCTGGCAATTCAGAGTTGGAGAGGCGAATGTGTTGAGGTTTTGATTATGGGTGTGAAAGGGAAGTGACATAAATCTAGTCGCTGTGCTGCGCCGCGGCGGGCTGGTAGCCCCGAGCAGAGGCATGGCTATGAGAGTGCATGGGCTTTGAATGTCGGACTTAAGGTGGGTAAGGTGGCTGTGGGCGGGATAGTAGACGAGCTGCTGGCGGGGAGTGACGAGGGACTGCCAAGTCAAGGACATCAAAGACTCCAGGAAGAAGTAGAAGGCAAAGGTGACCCGTGGCGTTGTGGGTATGTGCGTCCACACCAACCTCGACGTCGTAGGTTCGATTCCTGCTCTGTGCGACAAAAATAATTTTCACGGCCCCACCTCTTACGAGTTACTGATAACGCTCAAAGAGTATTTCCCGTCTAGAGAATGCTTCTCAAACTTGGCTGTTCGGAGTCGGCATAAAAATGTAGGCCCCTTCCACTCGTGAGTGAACAATAGCACGCACAACATGAGTGGTTGCTGAGAAGCTAGGCCCTGGCCCTCTACGGGCTGTAGTGCCAGCCAAAAATGTGGTCAGAAGCTACAGGAATGATTCTATGATCCAGTGGACAAGGATGGTCCCGTCAGCGAGACTCTTCAGCTTAGAAGGCCTTCACACACGATCAATTTGTCGTTGATTTTTCAATTTTCAGGCAAGATTTGTGACAAGAGGAATCACATGAAGGTGTTTGTAAAATCGTGGTTAAAAAGCCGCTCATGTAAGAGCGGTCTTAGCTACCATGGCCAAGGAAGAGAAGCAGACCATAAATAAAGAACATCATCTGTGTCTGACGAATTGAACCCACAGGTTGCAGGCTGTAGTCACTGGCTATCAGAACACTACGCAGATCATCTCTAAGGTTAGGTTAGGTTGAAGTGGCTGACTGACTGACAACAACCACTCATAAGCCAGCGTAGGCCCAATCTGTTACCACGCGGATAACTAACTCTATGCCTTTGATGAAGCGGCGAAGATGACCGACTGTTACCTTGCTTAGTTTGGCCAGGTTGTTCATCTCTTTGACTTCAGAAAATAAAGGTATGCCATCGTGGTCATTGCAACAATGGGGGGGCATTTTGCACAAGACACCACACCAATGATTGCAGGATTTCGTGGTAAGACCGACTCTTGGACACTTTCTTACAAAAATGTGGATTATATACTGTCTTCAGCCCGTCTAGTGGACTGTCTTAGCTTTTCAAGAAAACGAGCCGCCTGATTACAAGGAAGAAATCTCCGGGAGACCGACAGGCACGCTTCTTTAAATCAGTTCAGTTGCTGGCACAGGCTGATGATGCCGGCAACATGGTAAGAGCCCAGCTATGAAATTAAGAAAGAATTTCAGGCGGTTAAAGTATGTCTTAAATTATCACAGAGAGGTTAAATGTTCCCATTGACATTCAACTAGAACTCAGACCCAGTGAAGGCTTTAACAAAGCGCATATTGGGTCAACAAACAAAAAATCTGGTGAACAGCTGGGCTCTGTTATCACAGCAGGCTGAAAAACTGGGTTCAAGCAATGCAGTCTCCCTACACCTGAAGCTCTGATCAGCCTATAACTTTTCCTTATCATGACCGAATGCTCTATCAGTTACCAATGGGGCCACAGAGAATTGCGTATCGAGTTAGGGTCTAGGGGAATGTCCATAATGCTCTCTTTAACGTAACTGCAAATATAGGAATGCAAGTCTTCCCTGAATTTGTCGCGGGTCAACACATAATCGCTAGAAATGAGATCACCGAAGAACTTGCTAGACAAGAATCAGAGGAGACATTCTCAGAACCTGAACCTACGTCCTTAGTAAGGGCTTCCGTCGATTGTTGTTTGGCCAAAGAGACGAAACACTCTGCAACGCATGTAAAGAAGTCGACGACACTGCAGAGCACTTCCTCTTTCATTATCCCGCCTCTGCTAGGATTAGATGACAGGTTTTGGTGTTGATGTGGTGAAAGCTGATGATGTATGCGCACATATGCCTATCGGTATAATGAACCAGCCCTTGGATCTGAGTGTTCCAGTGTTGTGTTTCAAATACCAAACAAATTGCATAGCTGCTAAGGACAGCCTGCTCGTCATATAGAACTGTTCCTATAGAGAGGGAAAAGTCGACTGTATTTGCACGAAAAGTTGATGTGGAGAAACTGCTCAACACTCTGTCCACAAGTGCCACAGTGGCAGAGGATGAAGAAAAAAATGTGCGAACTATTTCATATCATAGAGTTCTTTTGAGACATGTTGGCACGTACTTAGTGAACCCAACCAATCTAAAGTCGAAACACCCTAGGAATTTCATATCATCTGTCTCAGAAAACTCAGTGTTTCTCCACTGAGATTGGTAATGGGCACACCGTACCAATACTTCACAGTCTCCCAAAATGACATACAATCTAGCAAACGTGGATGACATTTACACGAACAAAACTTATTTAATTTTGATTCAAAGTGCATATTCGGGCATCGACACCTTGCACTGTTTGATTCTCGTTGTGTTGCATCTGAATGAGAAGGATCAACGAACCATGTACTGACATGTGTCCATTAAGCCAAAACTAATTATTGTCAAAATATTACGCGTTTCGTATTTAATGCTGTTCAGCGTGGGTTTCTACATTTCACCTTTCGTGACCTTGCCTGGACTGACAGAATCAATTTGCCTCCTTACTCTGATCGCCTTACACTTATTCATCTTGAGTCTCTCGAAAATTTGCGCAAAACTGCCGATTTGCACATCCGCTACCAGATAATTACTGGCAATATAGACTGCTCCGCATTTCTTGAATTTGCACCAACCCTTACAATATGAGATCTTCACTCAGCGGGCATCACCAATTAAATTATTGGGATGCATACCGGAACAAGTTGCACTGTCAAGACTGAAGACTAAGTCAAGTTTTTGGCCAGGAACTCGTAAGGTCCTCTATTTGAGCCTCTTGAATCCACACAGTATCTTTTCTAAGGTATGTTCCGGGAACAGCTAACCGACAAGTTTGATCTAGCCTGTCCAATCGACAAGAAGGGAAAGGTGCCATTTTGTGTGAAGGTCTGCAACTTAGAGTTGAGCTATAGACCGCCAGAAATTGTTTTCACATTGCTTCCAAGTTCGTAAGGTTCTGCGGGATAATGAAGTAGAATCGCTGCTCAATTAAGGTTCTTAAAGCAATCATCGAGACCCTCAATGGCAGGAAAGGCTTTAGGACGTGCTCTCTTGTGACGTCTTATTATAATGCAAAATGTACACCAAAACTACATTCATCATTTGCCAGATCTGTTCAGCTGCTTCGCAAGTGATATTGACGCCACATTCAGACACAATCGCTTAAAACCGTTCGGAAGAGGAATAAAGACAAACAGCTACAACATCTGTGTCCTCGACAGTGCTTCATAATCGAGGGGTGAAACTTCTAGCAGTTTATCCTAGAGTTTTATCTACAGAGCTTATCCATCTCAGTTCCCCTGTAAATAAAGCAACCAACATCAATACCAAGATGAAAGTGCTGCATGCTATTGCTCTTCACAGCGGCTTAAGTTTATCCACCAATATATGCCTCCAACTGCTCATCAATTTGTCTTCGACTCTAAACTAAGTCAATACATGACGTCCACCTTTAGAGTGTCACAACCGAGAACAACATCACCAACTGGGTGTGCGCAACTGGAAGTTAGTCAGAGATCGCGACAATTAGAAACGCTCGTCAGACTACAGTGCCACACAATGGAAGAGAACTCAGTTTAAGGACAAAAAGGAATACAAGGGCCTATTGCGAAGGTTCATGCGTCGAACAGCCTAAAACTGACTGGTATCTAACCGTGTACCCTCAACGTAGGAGTACACGCACTTACCCACCAGGAGAGTGGGCCGACACAGTCCACTTACTGTCTCAAGGCTTGCAACAAAGTTGTCTGAAATTCCTCAAGGAGAGACATACTGCCCGACATTTGTCAAGCTAACAGTCGTTGACTTCCTCCAACAAAACACCTTATGGCTTATGGAATCGCATTCGAAACTAGCCCAAATTGTGCGCGTTAACAACACCTAACCACCCGTGGTGATTTCAAAAAACTAAAAAATACCCCCCTCCGCAACCTGCCAGCATCTCAGTGACCAGCCAGCGATCCTTATTGCCCAACCACATTACACCATTACCAAGTGCGAACACCGCTGTCTGGTGTCATAACACTTTCCTAGCTCAGACCACGCGGACTGCAAATCGTCCTCCCACACACGTGCGCCGCGCCGGCAATAAAAATGACAAATTCCACCGATTTGCCAGGCGAGCACGCGCAATCAGCCGACCAGCCACGGCGAAGCCTCATCAGCCGCAGCCAGCTGGCCACCCTCTCAACTCATTATCCCACACAGTTCGGCTTTTCCGCCTGATTGAAGATCTTTTCCCCCGATTTTTCGCCGATCATCAGGTAGCTGATTACGGCACCAATCGCCACCGCCAACACACCCCATGGCGCCGCAGAATCCCGAGATGCGGCGCCGCGCAGACAAATGGTCACACATTTGCCATCCGCTTGGGCCGCCCCCTTGCGACGACCGCTCCAGCTGCAGCCGACGGAATTCAATTTCAATCGGGAGCGCAGGCGAAATGCCTTCAAGTTGCACGCTGATTGTTGATAACTCAATTCCCGCAGCCGAGCGAGAGAGGGCGGAATCCCACAAGAATGCACGGATAACGATATGCACTCGCGATCGCCCTCCGTGCCCGGCTCCTTCGAGCATCATTTGTCATTTCGGAGAATTCGAAAGTTTCGGAAATGGTAACACGGTCGCGATCGTAAACAAACTTCTACCGGTTGTGTGGCACACCGGCAACAGCGGCAGCAGGCGTACTCCCAACTCCCACTCCCACTCCGTCGGCACCGCCGGTAAGCCCGGACAAGTGTGGCCCCTATGACTAATTCGAAATTATTAATGGTGCACATGCGGTGGCAGAAAGTGCAGCCCTAGTTCGCTCGGCCTCTCCCCCCGAAGACCACCGCTACCGGCCAAAACGATTCGAACAGCAAAAATTTATAACATTGTCTGTGGCCGGCCGGGTTAAGATTCGATCCGAGATTTGACGCAATCTCAGATGGGACGCATGGCGGCGCGGTGCCGGCCGCTCTGCGCCGGGTTACCAGTGCAACAAAGCCCTGAGGAGGGAAACTTTGCGCGTTGTAAACTCGTCGTCAGATTTCATAACATAAATCTGGGTGTACAGTGTCAGGCGCTGGTGCCCAGTACGGGAGAGCGAGTGCGCGCGCGCGCACATGCACTGGGTGCATAAGGTCCCCGATTCGCTAGCGCCATGGAACCAAAGAACACGGGCCGACGCGGTGACCGGTGGTGCCGATGGAGTTGCGGCGGCGGTGGTGCTCCACTCTCGCTCCGGTCACTGGTATCTGCGCTTCGCAAACTATTTCTGCAGCATGCTACAAGAGAAGTTTGGACTTTGTATGGAGCTGGTCTTTTTCTTTTGGGTTCTCCACCAAATGAATCATTGCACCGGAATCTATTGGAAGTCAGTGTGTGAGTGCTTGTGTGCCGGGGTGCCTTACTTACGCGTCGTGGTGTTGTTTATCGGTGCCATTTGCCTTAAATTAGCTCCTGTCTAATAGATTTTGGCGCGGATAATTTAAGGTGGTTCGCGTCGGTCGCGATCCTTGTGCCCGCTGGGCGCTGTGGCCCACCAGGAGCGAGCGAATGGAGTGAACAGCGATGCTAATCGCTCTAGATGCGCGCTGGGCTAGAAGGAAATTGCTCGAAATTTGTCAGAAATTACTTTGTCGGTGATCTGGGCCAGTGCGCACACGGGCACAACACACCTGATACTTTCAACGGCAACGAGCACACAAGAAAATAGAGGAGTTGGAAGGGAACACATTCCCTTGGCTGCATTGAGTGGCGAACTGTGGAGCTGTTGAGATGCATGTTGTCCGCGGCGCCGTGTTTTGGGAGTCTGATTGCTTATCGCCGGATCTATTGTGTCGAAGGGTTTGAGTTAATTCACAAAGTTGCTAAGTCCTTTGTAGTTGAATTTTGTTTGAATTCTACTGAACAGTGAGCGAACGGTGAGCATCTTCTTAGAGGGAATACATTTCCCTAATCAGAGAAGTTGCCAAAATTCCCATAAAATCGGACATTTCATCCTCCTCCAGACAATTCCTTGTCTTGACATAGACAGTCATCTTGTTCAGGTAGTGATTCAGGACGCAGTGGCCAGCATGAACGATCGCTAGCAATCTTAAATTTTCCTTGTTGAGGTGGATTAATACCTTAGGCCACATTAATCGCTCGGAGTGCTTTAGACCATCACCATGGCCAAGGTTAAGTTTGTTTGCGTTTCACACCACAATACGGTTCGGAGCGCGCTATGAACGCAGATTCCGAAGCCAGCTCTAGTGAGCTCATCCGCGGATTCGGTCCCTGCAATCCTTCTGTGTCTGATGGCTGGGTGCTGTGGGAATCGGGTAGGCACTGACTGGCGTCAACCTGGCGATGCCCAGTGTTGCAACTTTTCCTACACACCAATTGTGCTTATTTTACCTCCAAGTGGTAGCCATCGGGTACTGGTTGTAGTTCACCCGAGCTCAACCTGCCAAACTTATAAGTGCGACCTCTTGTCCTAGGGGTTACAAAAAAGGAACTGGCCCTCCACGTTGGGGGTTGTGCCGTCGGGGTAACTGCCCGGCACCACAAAAAACAACAGTTACGAAGCAACAACAAGCCTCGGAAACGGATGACTTTACTGATGACGAACCCTGCAAACGATATACGGACAAAGACCTTCGGATCTGTACGTGGAATGTAAGGTCCCTTTATAGACCACGTGCAGCCGAACAATTAGCGGAAGCCCTAGACTGCTGCAAAGCAGACATAACCGCCATCCAAGAAGTGCGATGGGATGGACCGGGCAAAAGAAGGATGAAAAACTGTGATATATATTACGGTGATTGCTACAAGCAACAAAAACAGCGCCTATTTGGATGTGGATTTGTCGTTAGAGGCAGACTTAGGCAAGAAGTCTTATCGTTCAGGTCAGTGAACGAGCGCCTCACGACAATTCGCATCCAGGCTAAATTTGCCAACATAAGCCTTATATGCGCACATGCCCCCACAGAGGAGAAAGATGACGACACCAAAGACAGGTTCTATGAGCTCCTGGACAAAACGTATGAGCAATGCCCTAGCTACGACATTAAAATTGTTCTTGGCGATCTTAACGCAAAGCTAGGAAGAGAGAACATCTTTGGTAGTACGATCGGGAAGCACAGCCTACACGACACCACATCCGATAACGGATTTAGGCTGATCGACTTTGCTGCCGGGCGAAATGTTGTAGTAGCCAGTACAAAATTCCCACATCTCGACATTCACAAAGGGACATGGCGATCTCCTGATCAATCAACCATCAATCGGATTGATCACATTGCGATCGACGCAAGGCACTCCTCCAGTATTATAGATGTCCGAACGTTCCGAGGTGCTAACATTGACTCGGACCACCACCTTGTAGTAGCCAAGGTAAGGTTGCGGATATCCCGAACACCGTCAAGACAAAGAAATACTGTGAGGAAGTTCAACGTCGGCCGACTACAATCGCAAGAGATTGCCAAATCCTTTTCCGATCGTGTCTCCCTCAACCTCTTAAGAAATCCTACGCCGCCAACATTAAGTATTGAAGACCAGTGGCAGCATTGCCAAAAAGCCATCAGAGATGCCGCCTGCGATGTGCTGGGTCTCAATCCGCCACCACAACGAAACCCCTGGTTTGACAATGAGTGTCGGCAGGCGAATGCAGCCAAGCAAGAAGCATACAAAGCGGCACTGCAAAGAAGGACAAGAGCTGCTCGGGAGCTCTACGAGTAGAAGAGGAGAGACGAACACTTCTCAGGAGAAAAAAGAAGGAGCATGAGAAGCGCGCGATCGGCAGAATAGAAGGATATTACTGCAGGAATGAGGTAAGGAAGTTTTACCAAAGGGTAAAGTCAACCAGTCAAGGTTATAAACTCCGAACCGCAGTCTGTAAGGATGAACAAGGGAACATCGTAGTAGAGTCACAGTCGATGCTGAGGATATGGAGAAACCATTTCTGCAGACTGTATAACGGCGACGAAGAACCAAACTCCGCTGCCAGGCAGAACGAACCATTCAACCCCAATGAAAGGGACGATGAAGATCAACAATTTCGTCCACCCGACCCGGATGAAGTGAGGATTGCTATATCTACACTGAAATCCAACAAGGCTGCTGGAGCTGACGGCCTACCCGCCGAGCTTTTTAAAGCCGCAAGCGATGATTTGGTAAGGTGCATGCATCCACTCGTGGCGTTGTGGGTATGTGTGTCGACCCCCACTTCGACGTAGTAGGTTCGATTCCTGCTCTGTGAGACGAAAACAACCTCTTTCGAGTCACTGACAATGCTCAAAGAGTATTTCCTGTCTAGAGAAAGCTTCTCAAACAAAGTTTGGATTCGGCATTAAGCCGTAGGTCCCTTC
Source organism: Eristalis arbustorum (assembly GCA_916610145.1). Lineage (NCBI taxonomy): Eukaryota > Metazoa > Arthropoda > Insecta > Diptera > Syrphidae > Eristalis > Eristalis arbustorum. The sequence continues at coordinate 30,342,804 of OU744317.1, forward strand.
CACTTGGGAGAGAACAATAGCACGCACAACACGATTGGTTGCTGAGAAGCTAGGCCCTGGCCCCGTACTTGCTGTAGCGCCATATATAAGAACAAATGTAGTACAAAAGGAAAATTATTTTATATAAAATTCAGTTCATCACGAATCACCTAGTTGTACCTTTGACTTCCCCCCACCAGCCGTAAAGGGTCAGATTTAAATAATTTTAAGCAAACAATAATCCGGCTCGAAGGACCAATGTTTGCTTCAAGTTATTTAAATCTGACCCCAAACAATATCCAATAATCGACGTTTTCAACGATCAATAATAAAATTAGTGGCGCTACAGCCCGTAGAAGGCCAGGCCCTAGCTTCTACAGCAACTCTTGTTGTTGTTGCAGGAGGGGAGTGGTTATGCCGGTTCCAAATGGTCATGTCCGTGAAGCCTTTCCTAGACAGGAATACTCTACGTGCATTGGCTAAAAGAGGTGGGACCATGAGCATTATTTTTGTGGTTCCCCGAACTGAACCTAGACTCGGTCGCATGCAGGTCCAAATGGACAGCCGCAACAATTATCAATGGCGAGTATTGAACAATTTCACTAACGCCAGAAACTTTAATCAGCTTACAGCACAGGTTCTCCATCAACTCTGTCGCCAACCCTAACTAGGGGATGGTGGATAAAGCGCATTTCATTTTCAGGTCACATATTCTGGTTCTATCCAGGGCATCGTCTTATAGTTTTTCTCTTTAGGGAGCTGAGTGACGTATTCGAATACGGAGGTTCTCTCTGCTGCGATCTCTTCTTCGATCTCACGTTTTCCTTGAACTCCAGTATGCCTCGGTAACCTGTTAAAGGTCGATGAGTTCACCAAGGACATCTGCCTATGGAACCTAACCAGCTTTGAAATCAGAATGTCTGGTGCTAAGGCCTTGCATGCTGCTGGGCTATCGGCAAGAGTGGTGATCGAATATCGCTTACAACGATTAATGCATCGCAGCCACTTCTTCTTAAAAGTCGTCTGTTAGTGCTGGGGAAGAGGGTCACTACAGAAGCGTCAGTACCCACCCTAGTCCGTGACCCGTGCCTGCCATTGTTTCAAATACGGAATGCGTTGATGGATGTCTTTCTCCGGCGATAGGGTGGTAAGTAGTCTGTGTGACTATTTAGTGCGGTTGTGTGACCTTTCTGAGACTAATGGACCATGAGGCTGCTCTGTTGCTGCAGAAAATGTCAAAAGGAACAGGACGGCCTCAACTGCGATAAGATCCTTAGCTATTCGTGACTGCTACACTTTTAATGTGAGCAACCTCTCCTGTGTTGTCGCACATACATCCTCAGCTATCTATGTGCCATGGTCGAGACTCATCTGACCAGAATTGACAAGAACTGTACAATCCTTCCAGTTTGCACATGCAACCAAGTAGTAATCAAAGTGGCGCCCAAGACCTGGTCCGGGAATCGATTGCCTTCACTGCCGTGATCGACGACACAAATTATGGAGTAACTAGAGACCGATGAGTGCATCAAGAGTCCGCAAACTGTCATGATCTTCTTGTCAATTAAGAAATTCCCTCAGGAAGAGTCCCAATTGTAGTGTCTGCCAATCCAATCACATCAGCTTCAAGGTGTGAGTTTTCGTCAAATATTATAGACCGCATATAGACCACCTTGAACGACAGTAGAGCCACATCCCAGACTCGTATTGCACCACCCTGCGATCAATTGCAAAGCGCAAGGTTCTGTTCCCACAGCTCTTGCGGCTATAAAGTCGAATGAATGCGCACTTAATCGAAAAACGCTTTTAGCCAACTTCGCACCTGAAAGTCGCAAGCCCAGTTCCAAAATGCAACGCACCATTTTAAGGCTCATTTGCTGCCCCAAAACATTGCCAATCGCAGTCTCCCCCTAAGGTGGTCCGATTCAGTTGTAAAAATGCTTTTAAAACTCCCAAGGTGTGGACCTCACCTCACGGACGATCTCATCTCAGTAAGTGTGCAATATCCACGCCACGGCTGACTGCACTGATCTCCGGCCGAGATTAAGCAAGCCGATCGCAGGCTCCTTAAAACCCGAAACAACTAGGCCATACGTGCTCCCATTAAAGCAATTTGCACCTCCATCTCTAATCGCGCCCGCAGTCAATTTGGGAGCAGGCCATTTAAAACGAACAAAACAGAGTCACCTCGTAAAAGATGTCAGGACTTAATTCAGCCTAAAAGCCGCTGGAACGTTCGAATAAAAACCCCCGACGCATGGCCCGCCATTCGTGGGGTGATTAAAAAGCACAAATTACGTTGTTTGTTGCCGTCTGGTTGCGTTTAGTGCCAATAAAATCGTCAATCGGAGAGAGTCAACGCTCCGCCGAGTGCCGAGCGAAGTGTCAATAAACGAACGAAACTCACTCGCCCGCCCTAGCTGGACCGCATTTTACGAGCCCCTGGCAGGCGTAAGTTTTATGGGTGGCAATCAAAGTGTATCTCTTAGGTGAGACGATCTCGATCCTCCCATCCGGCGATTTGTAGCGCCACACACACAGCAACGGCCATTAAAGCGGGTACCTTTACTCCAATTAGTGATAGGGAAAGTGCACGGCCCGGTGCCGGGGGCGGTCTGCAACAGGCGACCCATTCGTGGTTGACGGCAAATATCCGTTGTTTGCATATCGGAATCCGCGGCGTGTTTGCTTGTGGGGAAAAATCACCTTGAACTTCGTTTTGAACTTGTCCCCAGTGCCGAACATTTTGGCACTTTAAGTGCATTCAATTGTCGAATCGCCGGTCCTATCAGGCGACATTGTATGTTGGCCCATAAGGCGTACAGAACTTATGAATAAATGCATTTGTGAGTGGGACTGTTTGAAAGTAAGCACAGGACGTTTGCTTTTGGTTGAGATAGCAGGTAAAGCCTGGTGGACGGCGAAGGGTGCCGGTGATTGGAAATAAAAATAAGCAGCCAGTGAGCAGATGGTGTATAGCAAATGCGGTTGGATTGATAGCGTTGCTCGACTGATCGTCATAATCACCTCTAACTTCCACAAAAATTTTGTAACTCGGCCGTGGCCGTCATAAACAGCCCAGCCCAATTTCAAATGTAGAATAACACACGAAGAGCCCACGGACAACAACCCTACCACCAACTGGTCTGCAGATCTGCGGCGTCTAGTCGTTCCGATCTTTCTTGGAGCTGAGACTCAATGCCCCACAAACTCTACAGATGTACCATGAGCCGGTCACTAGATGGTGAGCTAGACTCGTGTCTCAGTATGTCCAGTGCTGTGCTGATCTTGGGTGCATTCCAAAGCAAAATAGTCGCACACAATCGATCGATCAGTTCATTGATCATGAGTGTGTTGTGTATTTTGACGTTGTGGTTAAATTTATACATGCCTGGCATCACGATCTATTGTTCGAGTGAACTCCAAAAAAGGCAATTTAGTGGACCGCCTTTGAGAACCGCAGTACCTTGTCTTGCTATTCTTGTCGCATGGAACCGAAAGCTGGATGGTCAGCTAAACTGCAAAGCTGAGCTGAAAAGCGGTCGAATTCTCCGAAGAAAATTCTACAATCTACAAGCTTCGCCAAGATGTTGACGTAGCTTGGCCTCATCGAACTCACAATTCGGAGTCTTCTGGTTCAAGAAGCAGAGGATGACTGAATCTCCGGTAAAAAGATCAAGACAGACAACAAGCCCAACACAGCTTGGTATTGACGACTGAAAGCAGACAGATGGAAGGCCGTTGTGGCTCAGGTTCCAATCCTCCATGAGTCTAAGGCTTGATAACTAATACAGGTTGGATCAGTGATTGGCTTAATGATTCCATATTTAAAAATATATTTATTTCCAGTCTACGACACCGAGCCTTGGTGACGGCGTAACAGAGGACGTCCTCGTACGAGATGGCGCACACAAGTGGAAAAGGACCTCAACCAACTTGAGGCAGCTGGCGAAACATCGTGCTGGCTGGAGAGGCATGTTGGTTGAAGCCCAGGTCTATCCCGGACAGTAGCGCCAATCAAAGACGAAGAAGAAGAATTGTATTTAGTTACATCGTCTTACACACCACAGAGCAAACTTCTTGATTGATCTCAAGCTGCCAAAATGCCAGCGCGATCATACAGACTCAGCTGTGCGCCTTTAGATAGCCTAACTAGAGCTAAAGCTACCGCTTGGAGTTGAACCCTTGTATGGAGTGACCCCATGTCCAAGGGTTTTGACCAGGATTAGGTCCGGATGACACAAGCAGCCGAAATAAGGACAATGATCTTTGCATTTTTACGAGAAACGTTCGGACTCTTACCAGGCCTCCTGCAGCCGAAAAACTTCCGGAGGCTCTGGACCGCTATAAGGCGGACATTACCGCTGTTCATAACACCCGAGATAAGGGTCGGGTAAATGAAGGATGAGAAACTGTGATATGCGCACAGTTGGATACGAGTTTATCGTCAACAGCAGACTCCAGCAAGAAGTCTTCAGCTCAAGGTGTATAAGCAAACGCTACGTGCCGATCGGACTCAAGGCTAAAAAACTCTGTCTTTCAAGGTGTAAGTATAAAGGTACGTCTAAAGGGTGGCAAAAATTTGTTTGCTAATGTAGCAGGTCGCTCCGTTTGGTTACCCAACTGTACATTTGCAGTTTATAATCTATCTTTAATTGTATTTTCAATAAAAATAATTTTAATAAAAAGTAAAATAAATGGCCCGTGGCGCTGCGGGTACATGCGTGGACCCCAACCTCGATGTCGTCGGTTCGATTCCAGCTCTGAGCGACAGATATAATTTTCACGGCCCCACCTCTTTCGAGTCACTGCCAATGTTCAAAAAGTATTTCCAGTCTAGAAAAAGCTTCTCAAACAAAGTCGTTCGGATTCGGCATAAAACTGTAGGTCCCTTCCACTCGTGTAAGAACAATAGCACGCACAACACAAGTGGTTGCTGAGAAGCTAGGCCCTGACCCCCTACGGGCTGTAGCGCCACCCATATATATATATAAAATAAACTTTCTGTCAAATTATGGGAGTGTCCGGGGCAACCTGGATCTTGTAGCTACCGTAGGTATGAATCATATTCGAATTTTTGCACTTCATACACAGAATCTACTGTGGTAAGTATTTTTGAATCACCAGCTTGCAAAAGAAGCTTACAGACATGATATACCTGAAAGCAGATCGTGTATGAATTGTAGGAAAAGTAGTGGACCAATATGACTACCCTGTGATACATCATAAATATTACATATTTCATTAGATCCATTAAGATATCTACTTACAACTTAGAAGATATACCATAAAGGGAGTCCAAACATTTCGAACATTTGCTTAAAGAAAGTAATGCTGAATGATGCTGAAGTCGATCAAAGACTTTCAAAATGTATAGACACAATCGACTTGTAGGCATTTTGAGAATTACTAAATTGGTGGTGGTAGATCTGGCGTTTATAAGACCACGCTGCAGTGGGCTAAGTTGTCTGTCGTGGCCAACGAATTTTGTAATCAATTGCAATTTTGCTAACGACATTTAGTTTTCTATGATTCTTTTATATCTGACTTTATGACACGAAGTATTATAGGAATTGTATTGAAGATTATGGGGAGTGACTTAAATAATAACATGCACTGTGATCATACCGTCTATTGTGCCTCATTTATCAATTTAGGGCCTAAGAGCTATTTTAACAAATCTTATAACCTCCTTAGATGAAACGTCCCGGTAATCTCTTCTTGTTAGGATAGTTTGGTTAATTATGTTGAATCTGGCTAATAATAGATCTTGGCTATCCGTGCTGTTGTGTCCAGTTCATGCAGATGGCAGTCGCATGAGAAGTGGCACATTGTCATTAGGTATTTTCTTTAGCTCGCGCTACTGTCCTCTGTGGACCTGGGCCTCAGCCAACATGCCTCTAAATCTAGCCCGGTCTTGTGCTAGTTGCTTCCAGCCACGCACGTTCAACCTATTCAGGAGCCGCTCTAGGTGCGTGCCCCACCGTAGTAGTGGTCTTCGTTTACCACATTGTCGCTCAGGTCTGGAGTCGAAGACTTTCCGGGCCGGAGCATTGGTGTCCACTTGTTCTAAGTGACCTAGCCATCTGAGACGAGAGATTCGAACTCGTTTGACCAGGTCGATGTCGCTGTACATCCCGTACAGTTAGTGGTTCAGTCTCCTCCTCCAAACACCATACGTACATAAAGGACCGAAGTTGATTCGATGGACTTTTCTCTCGAAGCTACCAAGAATATCACCGTCCGCTTTAGTTATTGTCCATGTTTCTGCCCCATACAGCAGGACTGGTACTATCAAGGTCTTATATAAAGATATCTTGGTTCTTCGAGAGACGGCTTTATTCCTCAGTGGCCTTCCGAGTGCGAAAATGCAGCGAGCGTGATCCTCCATTTTTTCTTCGCGGTGGTGTCATTGTTCCTATTAACTTCGAAGCCTAGGTAGTTTGTGACGTTTTGTCCAAGACGTCAGTGTTGGTGGACCATTTCCGTAGACAGCATATACTTTGTCTTATCCTCATTGATCGCAAGCCCCATCTTGGTCGCTTCCTTCTCTATGCTCACAAACGCACGACTGACAGCCCGTTGTGTTCTTCCGATGATGTTAATGTCATCGGCATGTGCGAGCAGTTGCGCCGATTTGTGAAATATCGTGAATCTGGTGTTGACATTTGAGTTCCGCGCGATCTTCTCGAGAATGATGTTAAAAAAGTTGCATGACAGTGCGTCGCCTTGTCTAAATCCTTTTCTGACATTGAAGGTCTCGGTATAATTTTGACCGACCTTGACGAAGCATCGGGCACTCTTAATTGTCATTCTGCAAAGACGGGCGAATTTTGCAGGGGTGCCGAAATTAGACAAGGCGCTGTAAAACTTGTCTTAAACTGTCATACGCGGTGGGTATCAACTTGAAACTCCTGGGTCTTTTCCAAGATCTGCAGTAATATGAATATTTTGTCAATAGTGGAGTTCGCTGGCCTGAACCCGCACTGATATTGACCAATCAGGCTGTTAACGATGGGTTTCAGGCTTTCACACAGAACAGCAGAAAATATCTTCTAATATATATTTAGGAGACTTATCCCTCTGTCATTAGGTAGGGTCTGATTAATTTTAAGACGCATTCCTGTGATCAAACTTCATTTGTTATTTGGAGTAAACAAGTTCTTCCTTGTTGTTCCAAAACTGAATACGGCATTTAAACTTTAAAGTACTTATATCCACACGACACCAAACAGAGGATAAGGTCCAGTATTCCTTATACTTGCTCCCTTTTTACTTCAATGTCGGCTTTTTCATTACCCTCTCTAGTTGATGATGCCAGACATCCATATTAGATTTAAATTGTTCATCATTGCTAGCGTGGTTAGGATTTTGTGGCGCTGCTACACTTAATGAAGGATTAGTTTCAGCAAGTGAACAATTCACCCGGCTCGAGGGAAATGATGTTGTTTTCTTGGGTTTTCACAATTATTATCGAGTCTTGCTCCCTCACTCGATTATGGCAAGGAATATGGTCCAATAACTTATTTTCATTTGTAAGTGACTAGGCCTCAGATTTTTAAACTGCTAGGTACGACTAGGATGATAGTGATGACCATCTTGAAGTGCAAATACCAGATCTCCCAGCGTCTTGTCACGTGCCATGGTTCCTATGAAAAAACTTTCAGTTTTTTTCAGTCAATTCAAACAGATTAAATTAAGGATGATACATGTAACGTCGAATTCCAAATTCGCCACATCAGCTGTCGCACTCCGTCGACATTTCCAAAATCAAGCGAATAATCCTCGTGACAAAGAGTGCACGTCTAGTTTAATGATCCTGTGTGTCATATTCACCCACTTAAAGGACTTAACGCGATCTTATCACCTTTTCAAAGGCACCCCACGCCACGTCTCGAGAAAGTCAAAGCCATTCAACTGTGTGTCGACATGCCAACAAAAGTTTCCTCTCCACCGAGCAACACATGCCAATCTGTTGCGGCGGCCGCCTGCGCACTCTCAACCGGCCGTTATGGTACGTGCCAAATGTGCAATAAATTCGAAAATTAAAAACTCCAAACAACAATGCCATCGCATCTAATGATCACCATTGAAAGAGGAAAAAAATGTAAACCACCTAGAACCAGCTGGCGCGCTGCTGCAACTGCATCCAGCATCGGGCGCGCAATTTATTCAGAACAATAAGGAAGCAACACATCTCTCCGCCGAGTAGCCCCCTCCGATGGCAGTCTAGGTGCAAGCAGGCAACCCCCTCCCAGCCACCACTCGGCACATAGCATGCGCTACAATCTAGCGGGGCACAAAAAAATAAATCTTCAAAACAAATCCCAAATTCAATTCAAATCGAAAGTATAATAGAACCTCTCCGCTGCTCGTGAGCACACACATCTGCCACCCATCCAGCCGGTGGTTGAATTCATCATCGCCGCCGTCAGCCTGCCCGGGCTACGTGCGCAAATCTACCTGGCGACAGCCCTTCCTCCAAAACAACCAACCCCAACGAAACGGAAAAACTCATAACGTACGCTTGCTGCCGAACAATACCGGAACAACGCAGCACAAAGGGCGATCACCGATCGACTCGAACGTCGAGCCAGGTAGCTGCTTCGCCACCGGTTGCGGTACTGCGCGCCAAAACTCCGAATTTGTCACAGACACAGATTTCAAAAAGTACTGCTAGTCCGGAGCGTCGGTGAACGGGTGAGTGAGTGTGAGAGAGAGAGAGAGCCGCAGAGAAATCTGCAGAGAGCGACAATGCTCTCCGAGAGCGAGACGTACACGATCCACAAAAACAATCTCCGGCCGGAAACCTCACAAAATGGAACAGTGAATGAACAGTGTTGCGGTGAATCAAAGTTCAGAGAGTCCGCGAGAGCGGGACGACAGCCGTGCAGCGCTCTCTACTCACACCTGTTTACGACGCGCCACAGAAGGCCAACGCCAAGGCACCACTTGCATGAACCTCGTTCGTGCCAATCCAGCAACAACGCACCAACTCCACCCATTCAGACGCACATACACACGCTCACACACACACCCAGCCGTGCGCTCGCGCTCTTCCTACCCCGAGACGATGGCGAAAGAGAGAAAGAGAGAGAGTAGGGAAAATCTTTGCACAGCGATTGGACGAATGGCACGTGCGCGATCGGTACGATCGCCACGAAACCGATTGGAAGGGGCAAACTCGTATAAAGAGGATTTCAATGCCGTCAGTTGCATCATTCCAAGTTTGTCTGCCTTGGCGGAGAGAGAGTCGATCGTGTGGCAGAGGTTGAGGATTAAATCAAGGATACGCACGCACACAGAACTGCAAAATGGATCGCACCAACTACAGTAGATGCCCGCTTAAAAAGCGCCCCATCCCGCCGCCCAGTGCAGAGCCCCTAAGCAACGGTAAGCGCCCCCCGAGATTGGCGTTTCTCCCCACCGGCGATGACTAACGTGCTGTTTTTTTTTCGGTTGCTTTCAGATGAGGGCCCAGTTGACTTGAGTGTTGCCGCCAATAAGTGGATTAAAGTTGAGGAGCCCGCCGCCGAGACCGCCCACCACGAGGAGCTGGTCCAGCGGATATTCGACGAGACACGCGAGATCGCCCGTGCCTTTCCCGACATCTTCACCCGCGAGGAAATCGCGCGCAATTTGCTGCGACTCGGCTACGGCGACGTGCACCTCCCGGCGCCGCAGAGGCCGGACTCTGTGGGATCGCCGGAGTCCTACAGTGACTACGACTCGTACAACAACAACAACATCAGCATCAGCGGTAACTTTGCGAAAACCACGATCACAGACTACGAGCGAACGACGCCGACGAACCTGCGGCTGGACTCGCCGCTCTCGCTGGAGAACGTGTCCTCGTACGAAGACATTTCCGAGCCGGAGGACCTGACAATCAGGCAGCCGTTGAACATGAACCGACGGATCCTGTGCGAGAACAACAGCGTCCAGGAAACCGTCGAGAGCAAGGCGCCCGGCGATCGCTACTATCAATGCCATACGTGCAACAAATGCTACTCGACCTACTTGGGGCTGAGCAAGCACCAGCAGCAGCACCACCACTTCGACGCCGACTACAAAGTGATCCACGTCGAGGTGCCCATGGAGGAGAAGGCCATCAAACCGGTGCAGGTACCGCGCTACCACTGCAAGGACTGCGGCAAGTCGTACTCGACGTTCGCCGGCCTGTCCAAGCACCAGCAGTTCCACTGCCCCAGCACCGAGGGCAACCAGGTGAAGAAGGTGTTCAGCTGCAAGAACTGCGACAAGGTCTACGTCTCGCTGGGCGCCCTCAAGATGCACATCCGCACCCACACGCTGCCCTGCAAGTGCCCCATCTGCGGCAAGGCGTTCTCGCGGCCCTGGCTGTTGCAAGGCCACATCCGGACGCACACGGGCGAGAAGCCGTTCAGCTGCCAGCACTGCAACCGCGCCTTTGCCGATCGCTCAAATCTGCGCGCGCACATGCAAACGCACTCGGACGTCAAGAAGTACTCGTGCCCCACGTGCACCAAGACCTTCTCGCGGATGTCGCTGCTCGGCAAGCATCTGCAGGGCGGCTGCCGGACCACCTCGCCCCAGGGCGGCTTCTACAACAACGCCAGCGACGCCAGCGGCGAGGAGTCCAATCACGTCGTCTACATGCCGCCACAGGCCATGCATCAGCAACATCTTGACGCGCAGTTCTACGCGCCGCTCTCAGACGGCGAGCACCACCACCACCACTAGTTCAGTACAAGTACCCTTAGTCCGTAAGCGCAACCCCTCTCAGTATCTCACAAGGAAGACACCAAAAATTACGTAGCTAGCGTTAGGTAGCCCTTATTTATCTATTTATTTATTTATGCTTATTTATTCGCAACCGACAAATATTTGTCTAGTCAGGAAGAAGGAATCTCGAATGCGTAGGTATTGTCCGCTCTCTCTAGGCTTAGGTATGTATTTATTGAATTTATTTATCTCCGAAACCGTACGCTTAAGCAAGAATGTTAAGTTTTCTTATGTATCGACTTTTATTGTTAAACATTATTTTATTTTTATTTTTTAATTTATATTTATGAGAAAAAGATGTAAATTAACTCTGAACTCAAGCCTCGAACCGAATTAGTTTGTAAGTGAAAAAGAAAATCCAATTGCAATTGGACGGTATGTATGTTTGTGTAACTCTGTATGTAAAAATATGTTTTGTTTAATTCTGTTTTTATTGAAAAATAAAGATCTTTGTTGTTAAATGCGGTACGCACCGAAAGCAAGAACTTGGTGTTTTTTTTATGATTTCTTGGGTGCTGGACTGACCGCCTAATACCCCAGGCTATCTTCGAGAAGAAATTCTCGATCAGCAGTCCTTCCAGATCGCACTGGATGTCTGATAGGCAGGCGTTGGATGATCATCTGCATATTTTCTCAGATGAATCGCAAACTAACGAAGGGGTGAGTGCGGGTGTCTATTTACTAAGATCTCAACATTGCTATCTCTTGAAAGCTCCCTCATCACTGTGGCGTTTTCCAAGCAGAAGCCATAGTGATTAAAGAGGCGTTGTCATGGCTCAAAAGCAACTCAAAAAGGATATCACCATCTGTTCGGACAGTCAGGCAGCTATAAAATCGCACAATGTCATGTTCTACTCAAAAACTTCCCTTAATTGCAAGCTGTCTCATAACGAGATGGCTGAGCATTTTAACATGCACCTCATGTGGGTGCCGGGACACGGTGACAAAGCAGGAACTGCAAACGATGAACTCAACAGGTGTGGTACAACCTCATCCCTATCGATGGCAGGGGTACCACCTTCCACGCCGATTGCTACAGCCTGCCATCTTTTAAAGATTCACACAATCAAAACCACCAGTGACAAATGGCTAGAAGGCACCAAACGAAATCTGCCCATCACTTAACCTAAAACGGTCACTCAGTCTACTCAGACTCAGCAAGGACTCATTAAGGACCCTCATTGGAGTCATAACCGGGCACTGTGCAATTGGACCTTAAGCTCACAGGATGGGTGCCCCATATAAAAATGTTTGCAAAAGCTGCATAGATGAAGAGGAGGAAGAAAACACTCATCACCTACTCTGCTCGTGCAGCTCTCTGGCTAGTCGCAGGTTCCTATACCTGGGGGCCTACTACTTCAATGAGCTAAACAGTGCCAGCATAGGCTAGCTAAAACGCTTCACTGAGAGCACCAAATGGTTCCGATGTTAGGAGTAGTCAATCTGCGTGGTATCACAATGGAGCTACTCTGGCCTAAGTGTGACTGCAATCAGCCACTATATCCTCACAGTGGGTGCAGAGGAGGATGCAGTGGGTCTCTCTGTGTACTATATGCAGTACTGCAACGTCAAGCATTCCTAAAAATAAACATGTGGCACTACTGCAATACACCGCGCTCCAAAATGTCATATAAAACCAATCCAGCAACCATGACATTATCGTAAAGCATCGCAATTCGTAACATCAAAAAATTTATGCATCGCATCACAAAGGCAGAGATGCTTACACGGTGCGCATTATTTTGACGCCTGATGCCACTCTGGTCTTATAGTTGCAAGCGCTTTCAATCGAGCTAGTTTCTAATGACATCAAGTGCACTTTGAATAACGAAAGCCAAAAGCGATCAAAAACTGTCACATACTGCATATGCAACGTTGGAATCTGTGAGAGGCTTCGAAACCATAGGAAAAAATCAGCAATACTTGCGTTTGTGAACTCAAGTTGTCCGCTGTGAAGTTGGCAACACATTTGTCATCTACATTAGTGATGGGCATAATCGAATGATTTTAAGAATCGAGACCTTAGTATCGAGATATTTTCATAATCGAGTTGACCACTCGAGTGACTACTAACTAATCACAAACTACTAACGCAAGATAACTCGATAATTGTCTTTTTCAGCGCAAGAAAAAGTAACAAATAGTTCTCGTCGATAAATACTCATCAGGAACGTGAAATGAACATCAGAATGAAAGAAAAACGCAAGGGAAAAGAACTCAATTATTACCCCACTACTCGGTGCATTAATAAAAACATCAACAACAACAGAAGTGTTGCTTTCGAAGCTGTTTTATTTGTTTCCATCTCACCGAATCGAAATCACTTTCATTCTCCTCATGTTCCTGATCAGTAGCTCTCGACAAGAATTTTTTGTTACTCGTTCCCGCGCTGTTGATACATTAATCGAGTTCTCTTCTGTAAGTTGTTAGAAGCCATGCGAGTGGTTAGTAGTCACTCGAGTAGTTAGTAGTCATTCGAGAGATTGATTGGGAAACGAGATGTTCTCGAGATGTTGTAATAATCGATTATCACTCGAGATATCATTCGAATGCGCCCATCACTAATATACATACTTTCTTGATAAACCACAGAAATACATGTAAATGGATAGTCGTCTAAAGGCTTTTTTTCTTAAACCTGTTATTAAAGATTATATTGCTTGCGGCCCGCGGTGCCAGTCTTGTATTGTACAGATATGATGAATTTATTAATCAAATAAAATGCTAGTTTAAGTCGAAAGACATAGTTTAAGTTCAAGTTTAGCTTAGAGTGCTTCGTTTGCGTCTTGTCCATCAAGTTCCACTGCAACAGACTCGAAGCCTCTTCGCTCTTCATCACTTAACCATCTTAGGAGCCCTCGTGTACCGATGGCTATGTTACTATAAAGCTCGTACAGCTGTACAGCATGAATATCGCGAGTGGTTCGCGCGACATAAACAAAAAAATATCTGCCAACTGCCACAGTAACAAATAGAGTGAAATTTCAAATCTTGTTTTTTTCATTTCCTTTATTATTTCCTTAATACATTAAGAATGTAATATTCCTTTATAGCTTCTTCTTCTTCTTTGATTGGCGCTACAGTCCGGGGTGGACCTGGGCCTCAACCAACATGCCTCTCCAGCCAGCACGATCTTTCGCCAGCTGCCTCCAGCTGCGCACACCAAGTTGGTTGAGGTCCTTTTCCACTTGTGTGCGCCATCCAATGCGAGGACGTCCTCTGTTGCGCTGTCCCAATGGCTCGGTGTCGAAGACTCCTCGGGCCGGAGCTGTGGTATCCATCCGCTCTACATGACCTAGCCATCTTAAGCGTTCGATCCGAAGACGTTTGACTAGGTGCATGCCGCTGTACAGCCCGTACAGTTCGTGGTTGAACTTTCTCCTCCAAACGCCATCAACGCAAACAGGACCAAAGATCGTACGCAGAACTTTTCTCTCAAAACAACCAAGAGCTTCTTCATCTGCTTTGAATAGCGTCCATGTCTCTGCGCGATAGAGCAGGAATGGGATGATCAGAGTTTTATTCAAAGTCAACTTGGTGTTTCGAGAGATGGCTCTGTTCCTCAATTCCCTCTTGAGCCCAAAGAAACAGCGATTGGTAATAGTAATTCTGCGCTTGATGTCGGTACTGGTGTTGTTGTCCCTATTTACTCCAGAGCCTAGGTAGACGAAGTCTTTGAATACCTCAGGGTTTCTGCTGCCCAATATGATGCTCCGTCCGAGACGTCGATGTTGTGCGTCCTTTCGTGATGACGGCATGTACTTTTGCCCTGGTTTATGGCCATTTTAGACCCATTTTAGCCGCTTCCGCTTCAATTCCAGCAAACGCCTCATTGACGGCTCGCTGTTTTGGTCCAATCACGTCAATGTCGTCCGCGTAAGCAAGCAGTTGAACGGACTTTTTCAAGATCGTGCCTCGGGTGTTTACGTTTGAGTTTCGCACGATCTTCTCAAGTATTATGTTGAAGAAGTCACATGACAGCGTGTCGCCTTGCTTAAAACCTTTTTTGACATTGAAGGTCTCGGTGAGTTCGTTACCGACCTTGATGGAGCAGCGAGAGTGCTCCATCGTCATCCTGCACAGCCTGACGAGTTTGGCAGGAATGTCAAAGCTAGACATGGCGCTGTATAGCTCGTCTCTATGCACGCTTTCATATGCGGCCTTGAAATCGACAAATAGGTGGTGGGTGCCGATCTGCACCTCTTGAGTCTTTGCCAGGATCTGCTGAAGTGTAAATATTTGGTCTATTGTGGACTTTCCTGGCCTGAAACCGCACTGATAAGGACCTACCAGGTTGTTGACAAAGGGTTTCAGGCGTTCACACAGAACAGCAGAGAGGTTACGCGATGTTAAGGAGGCTGATCCCCCGATAGTTGGCGCAGTCAAAGGGGTCTCCTTTCTTGTGGACCGGACAAACGACGCTGAGATTCCACTCATCGGGCATGCTTTCCTCCGACCATATCTTACAGATGAGCTGGTGGATGCGCCCAACCAGGTCATCTCCAGCTGCTTTTAACAGTTCCGCGGACAATCTGTCCGCTCCAGTGGCTTTGTTCGACTTCAGTCTAGATATCGCTTTCTTGACTTCGTCTAAGTCGGGGTGACGGAATTCTTGTCCATCATCGTCCAGAGTGAGTGAAACATTCTGCCTGACAGCGGAATTTGTGTCGTCATCGCCGTTTAACAGCCTACAGAAGTATTTTTACCAAATTCTCAGCATCGACTGCAATTCTACCACTAGTTGTCCATTTTCGTCCCTGCAGGCTTCGGTCCGAGGTCCATCCATATTATCCGTCCATATTATTACATTATTATTATTAAGTGCTGATGATTCTCTACTCTCGGTTGCAGTTGCACGATCATTACTGCGTGGAATTTAGGGCTTTCGCTGAGCAGTGTCCAGCGTTCAGGGACGTTCAATATTTCCTTTTAAAAGCACCTCTTCTGCTTGATGCACTTGCAACAAGTGAAGTTCAGCTAATTGGGAAAAAGCTTCTTTCACAGGCCTTCTTTTTGATAACTACGCGCATTTCCATCCGATCCCAATTCTACTCCTTTTCTCGGTTAGTCTGTATTTCAATCCTTTGGTTTAATCACCATGTTAAATTTTAACACTTTGTGTCCATTTCTTGCGATTGATCATAAGATCCGGCAAAAAATAAAAAAAACAAGCCAATGACAGCGATAGGCTTACGTTTGTTGACAGTTCGGATAAATTTGTCGTTTTTAATAGAATTTGATTGAAATTGCGTATAGGTACGTTGTAAAGTAGAGCCTAGTTAGCGGCAGCTTAAAAAGCGTATATTTTTGAAGAAAAGTTAAAGAAAGCTATTAAGTTTAAAGTTGCTTATAACTAGTTCGGTGTTGAATCCTTAAAGTGGAGTTGACTGTAATTTTGCGCCATAACTTTGATACAATCCCATGCTATACAGAAAGGAATATTTGGGGGACCCGTTTAGTATTGTTTTACTAATTTTTACCTACTAAAGTCTGATTTTTTAGCAATTATCTTTTTGGCAGCACTGGTTTAAACAGCTGACTCACGTTTCGCCTTTTGTTTCACTGTCAAACATCTTCAGTTCGGTCTATAATTTAACCATGAAACGTCTTACAAACGAACAACGCTTGCACATTATTCAATTCTATTATCAAAATGCGTGCTCTGTTAAGAAAGTTCAGATCCATTTTTTTTTTTGGCGAAAAATTGTGTTCAGCGACGAAGCTCATTTTTGGCTCAATGGGTACGTAAATAAGCAGAATTGTCGATTTTGGAGTGAATATCAGCCAGAAGCATTGCAAGAGCTACCAATGTATCCAGAAAAAGTCACAGTTTGGTGCGGTTTATGGACTGGTGGCATCGTTGGACCGTACTTCTTCAAAGATGATGGCCATCGTAACGTAACTGTGAATGGTGAGCTCCACCCTGAGATGATATCCAACTTTTTTTTGCCCAAAATGCAAGAGCTTCACTTGCATGACATGTGGTTTCAACAAGATGCCATATGCCACACAGCACGCGCAACAATGGACTTATTGAGAGGCGAGTTCGGTGAACAATTTTTTTTCACGTTAGGGATCAGTCAATTGGCCGCCTAGATCGTGCGATTTAACGCCTTTAGATTATTTTTTGTGGGGCTATGTTAATGCTGATGTCTATGCAGACAAGCCCGCTTCAATTGACGCATCGGAAGACAACATTGAAGCATTTATTCGTGAGATACCGGCCGAAATGTTGGAAAGAGTATGCCAAAATTCGACTAAGCTGATGAACCATTTGAGGCGCAGTCAAGGTCAACATTTGCATGAAATAATCTTCAAACATTAAATCATATGAACCGTACTATCGATTCAAATAAAGATTTCATTCATTTCTGAATTCTGAATTTTATGTGTTTTTTTTAAACTTTTCTATGGCTTTTAAAAAATCACCCTTTAGTTGCATCCAGCAAACTAATCAAACTGCTACTTATCTAAAAATGTATTCGTATCCTCGGACAGCCTGCTTTACTTGGAGGCACATTTATACATGTGTACACTAAGGCAGCTCTGACATGTGAGTTTGCCAAATATTGAAAATGCATGCTCTCCTCTCGAATAAAATCGTTTCGTGTAAGAATTGAATAAAAAGAAGAAAATTTGAATACATAATTTGTCTGCTTCTGGAATACTTTCTGTTGATTCCCCCGCGGTCACGATAATCAAACCTTGACACCATTGGCAGACGAAGTGACAACAAGACAAAAAGAAAAGGAAAACGAGATCGAACTGATTGAAGCAGTCAATCTGTGGCGAACATTTGGGACGGCCATTAACCTTATTCGTCTCCGAGCTAACAAGCGGCCGAATGACGGGAAGAAGCCGAAAGCACAGGTCGCTAATGCATTTCCTATGCAAAGCATGCCAATGGCCGCTGATATTTCCAAGAATTTCAAAATGATTTCAAAGTTTTCCCTGGCAACTGGTCGCCCTCAGACCTCTACCTGCAGAACTGAAAAGGCCAATGTCGACCATTAAATCAGCGTGACGTGATGCGGCAATCACATGACCTTCACACTCTGTGTTGGAATTTAACGTTTCTGACGGATTGAAGTGGGCTCGTTGATGGGAATGAGAGCCAAGGCTCTGGATGGTATGTTGGGCGATCTAGTGAAGTCGCAGGTGGGAAAACTGAGCAGCTAGCTAACAACGACTGTGGGCTGTTGAGAACGCGACGAGCTACTGAATTTCATCCAACGAGAATCCAGAAGCAACAGGTCGTCCCTTGCCATCACTCCATGCCCCAACCCAACATCGAAGCACTGTACAGCCTCCATCACAAAACAAAACATCTCTTATCGCCAGAGGCAGCTGAACTGACATTTGAGTCCGCACCACAGTCCAATTACATGACACTCCAAAGCGGCTAGTCTCGCCTGTCAAAACCGAGAAATTCCCAAAAGCTTACACCTTGGTTAAGCCCACCTCTCCGCCGGCACAGAGCGACGACGGCATGCGTCGGAATGCAGACACGCCAGCTACGGCGACATTAATTCCCGACTGACATTCCCAGCGACAAGCTCTAAGCCGACATTTAATTCTGTCAACACTTCCAAAACTCAGAAAATTAAAACTCTCACCTCTCGAACGGAACGCCTACACGCGCGCTGCCATCCGGCACCGAAGAGGGAAAAGCAGAAAAGCCAACCTCAACCAAGACGCCCATTTCAAGATCAAATCGGAACGCGTGAAAACTTAATAACAATTTGCACGTCACATCGTCGCGCTAGGAAACGACTCGGCGAGCTTACCGACGACGCAACAATGGCACGAGCATTAATCTCAGCGGTATCGCAAAGCCCGGCTCATGCCGATCACTGGCACTTAATCAAATCCCGCGGCTCTCGGGCCGGGCGTCCGCTGTCCGCATCCGAGCAATGCACATGCGAGCGCGCATGCACGGCGCACAGCACACGGCATAGCGCATATCTGATTATCCGCCATTTAATTACAATTGTTCAACTGCTGTACACTGTTGCGCGGTTGTGGCGGGCCGCCGCCAGGGGCTGCCTGCCCCGGCATGGGGTATGAATCATCATTGGCGACGCTAATGGGGGAACAAAACTTACTACTGCTTAATTTTTGCGGCGGCCCCGCAGAGTGCAGCGGTGCACGGCTCCACTGGGCGCTCCTTTTTTTTCACTTAAATATACCGTCCACGCATTTTCGGCGCGCGATACCAGTTTGGTGACCCATTGGCGCACAGTGTGCACGCCATGATTAGAGTTAGATTTGTGACTCGATAGGTGTGCGCATGATGGCTGCACGACAACCGCTTCCTGCCCTTGACTGGCGCTGGTTTTTGGCTCAGATTAGCTCGGCGTTAACGAACTAGACACTGCCGGGTTGCATCCTCCTTTTGGACGGCTCACAGCGACATCATCATCATGAGCATCTCCTGGTTTATTGGCTAATAAAAGGCATATTTCCAGCTGACAGTTTGACCCAAATCCGGTGATGTGCAATGAAGAGGATGTTGAGGTGAAATTTATAGCAGTTGTCAGCGTGGCGAATGGTGTGCATCGGTTCTTTCGACGGGACAGCGGGCTTCGTTTTTTATTTTTTGTATTTATTTTCCTGCGGCTCTGTCTGGCTGGGTACACGGAAAGAAAAAATAAGTCCCGACGATGGTTTTTGTGCTGGCAGTGTCTTGCAGTGATTCCCTTGTCCTGATCAAGATCAAGAGCATTCAATCAACAACGCCTTAGATCGACAGAAATGACCAAGGACAAGCTGAGTGTAGTCACTTACCAGTTCATATTCAAAATCTTTATTACCGAGCAGCAAAGGCTGGGCTACGACACCTTGATTGGAATACACGATGTAGAGACTATCGAGCAAGCAATTCTCGCTGAATTCAACCGCACGAATGTCTTGTTGCGTCATGCATCACATAACAATGAGCAGCTGCAGAACAATCTGCGGAGAATACAGCCAGGACTCGACGCATTCAGACAAATCAACCAAATCATCGGTAAGAGGAAGAAGCTGCCACAAGCACTGCCAACAAGCCAAGGTGATCTAACCACACCAGCGGACAGAGCGGACGCGTTTTCATCCTACTTCGAATTCAATTTCCAACCATCACCGCCAGATGATCCAGAATTTGTCACAGAGATCTACACCCACGTCGATACAATCCATTTGCACCACACGTCGTCTTCAACGAAACCAACGCAGCTGACGACCCGGTAGGAAACGAAGACCTCACAATGGCGGTGCTGCAACCTGCAATCGTGGTGCAACCTCTAGGATTTCGTTCTCCAGCGAATGCCGCAAACGGTGATGATACTTGTCACCATAATTATGAACAATTGTATCAACAAGTGGAAAGTAACAAAAATGGTTGCAAGACGCTGCCATTGTTTCAGGGCACAGGTCTTGACCAATATAAGCAAGATCCTGGATTGCCTGGTAGTGCAAAAATTTAAGCGATGGTCCATTGACGTGAACGTCATAGCGGAAATCATACATTTGACGCTACATGCCCTAATGAAGCTCCTGCAGGATTGCGTAGCTGCCCTGAACAAAAACGAAGTCACTGTTGCCTGCTTCCTGAACGCGGAGTCTACAGCTTTTTTCATTTCAGCACATTCTACGTCCAAATGGATGGCAGTCAATCAACAGAGCGAACACCAAGGCGGGAGTTGGCAAGGTTCGAAGTTAGGACCGATGCTCTTCAATATATTCACGGCAGATCCACCACCAGCCAACACAGTGAACTGTTGTCTACTCCCAGATGACTCACTGACCTATGCGAGCTCTAAGTCATCATTAACAAGTACCGAGACCAAGCGCAAATCACGCAAGCCAATCGCTGCTTCTTTGGGCCTCAGAGGCAATGGAGTAACAGAGCCATCTCTCGAAACACCAAGCTGACTTTATATAACACTCTGATCATCCCTGTCCTGCTTTATGGTGCAGAGACAGGGAACAGCGTCATAAGCGGATGTAGATATTCTTTATGGTCGTTTCAAGAGAAAAGCTCCGCGTGCGATTTTTGATCCGATTTGCGTTGATGGCGTCTGGAGTATACAAGATTCAACCACGAACTGTACGAGCTGTACAGCGCCATGCACCTACCTAAGCGTTTTCGGATATAACGCTTAAGAGGGCTAGTTCAGGTAACGGGAATGGACACCACAGCTCCGGCCCGAAGAGTCTTCGACACCGAGCCATTGGGACAGCGCAACAGAGGACGTCCGCTAACGAGGTGGCGCACACAAATGGAATAGGACATCAAACAACTTGGTGCGCCAATCAAAGAAGAAGAAGAATTCATCATTAATCGCCAAGCAAGGAATCGATTTTGCGTAAAAGTTCCACTACTACACCAAATAGTATGTTCACATAAATGCTGGAAAATCGGTACACATGTGTTTTGGGAGATCATCCAGAGGTGCATACAGGTCAGCAGCCAACTGTCGGACAAACAGGCGACATCCCTACACGGAAGGGTTGAAGTTCCACAGCCATTCGATACTGGCCCTGAAGAAGGCCAACATAATCTTTTATGATGAATTAAGCCAGAGGACAAAGCTTCTGATCTAAAGGTTTTTTTTTTTAATAAGGACTTGACAACATTTTTTTTAATGCACGTCCGTCGCTTCAAATGGTCCATCGGCTTCGCTTATATAGTCAGCTTCATCTTGTATAGGCAAAATACGCCATAATGTGGTCTGAGCGGCGCCCAAGCCAACATGAGCCAACACCCCAATATTTAGTTTAAAGCCTAGTAGCAATCTCAAATTATAAAATAGATATTTTTGGTTCACCCGAAAAATTTTAAACTCCTTTTCCCTTCTCGTGGTTGTCTTGGATGGATAAGTTGTCCACACAACTTGTAGATGGCGCTGGTTGGTGTTCGGGTCAAGGATCAGTCAAATGGTCTAACTAGAAGGTGAAAATTATGAAAAGAAGGTGACAACTGCGACAACAGGAGCGGAGACATTATTTGCTGGTTGCGCTTGAATTTGAGTGACATTTTTGATGTGACAACTGGAATTAGAATTCAATGGGGTTGGGAACGGATCGCCTGATCAGTGCGACCTCGGGTATCGACGACGTGTCCTGACCAGTGTTGGGACTTAGAATTTTAAAAGCGCGATAGATCTCGGAAAAATGGGTGTTGGATTTGAAAAAAAGCGTGGTAGATCGAATGATCTGAGACGGGCTACGAAGCAAAAAACGACAATAATTCGCATAAAGTGGACGAATTAAAAGTGTGGTAGTAGTTGTGGTAGATTTACAAATTGAAAAGAAGTAGACCTACAACAAGTGTGGTCTCAACACTGGATCTGGCAGTGACAGTGATGCAGGATGAGTTCTCAAGTTTCTTCTTCGTTACACATTCTGCAGGTGTCATCTGGCTTTAGGCCCATGGTTTTGAGATGTTTGTTTACTGGGTAATATCCTTACTGGATATGACCATCCTCTGGTTATGCGAATTTGACTCCTTGTGACCCTGAGGAGAAGTTGCGTTATATTAGGAGAAATAGTTGGTAGGAACATTTTGGCCTGCTGGTAGGTAACACCATGTGCTTTCAGCCATGTTCCTGAGTCACTTATTGAAATAATTCTTGGCGTTGGCGATGAGTATGCCGCAGAATGGTGGGGGCATCGTGAATGGTGATGCGGATTCCTTTCTGGCTAGTAGGTCTGCTCTTTTGTTTTTTTGTGTGACCGCTGTGACCTGGTATCCAAACGAGATGGACTCTGTTGGCCAGCTGGTGGAACAGTTGTAGGCAGTCCCATACTAGTTTTTATGTGACTTTGTAGCTTTTGAAGACTAAATGCTACTAGGTGTCTATATTTTCTCTGAGGCACAGTTCAGTTGCGAATATCTCTGCTTGAAATAAGGTGTTGAGTGACCAAGCTGTGGTGTTGACTCCGTAAACTCCAGCTCGAACTCCATCTGATGATTGACTTGCAGATAAAGGTAGGTCTGTTTTGCTCCAAGAGTAACCTAATAATTTTTGGCTGAAGTTGTGCTTGTGAAGACAGCAGTGAACAAGAGATATTTTCTGGGTTAAGAATGTCACGATGGATTAGACTGTAGGTGGAGGCAGCTTTTGGAATGCGCTTGTAGGCCGTTGACCATAACCTCTAGTGCTACTGGTAGTCCCTGTGATGCTGTCACAAGCTGTTGTTGTTTGTTCAGATTGGCTTGTGCAGTGTTTATTTTGTCTTAAGCCACCAGACTGGTGCCGCGTTAGCGAGTATTAGTCTGATGATGGCGGTGAGATATTTTCTGGTTGACGCCCCAATATTTACCACTAAGACTGTAAGTGGTCCACAAGACGGTCCTGGCTTCGTCAATGGTTTGATTTATGCGAGAATTCCACTTGAGTTTTTCGTCCAATGTTAGTGCTAGGAATGTGACCTCTTTTTAGAATTCGATTGATTCACCGATGAGAGTACGTTTTTTTAGTTTGTTTCTTCTGCTATTGTGCCCTTTTTAGGCCTTGCATTGAGTCCAACCTTTAGGCACCAGTTAGCGACAAGGTTGAGTTCTCTTTGTAGTAAGTCCAAGACCGTACTTCGATTTTGGGCTTAATGAGAATACCGGTGCCATTAATGCCACCAAGACATAGAAGCTTTCGTTGCTGAGGACGACTATCAGTTCATTCACTATGGACCACAGGAGGGAGATAGTACTCCGCCCTGAGGGCAACCTACAGCAGATCTGATACTGATTTTGTTATTGACTAGCACCTTGAGCACATGTTGTATCCGTTTGCTTGTAGTATTATCAACCCCTGTGCCGAGGATGCAACGTTGTATTTCCTTGAAGTCGGTCTTGTCAAATGTACCTTCAATATCAAGAAAGCAACCGATTGTTACCTCTTTGTCGATGAATGACTTGTTTGCTGATACGATTGCTAGCTCCTGGAGAGCGTGTGTGGTATAAATGAAATGTG
Source organism: Eristalis arbustorum (assembly GCA_916610145.1). NCBI lineage: Eukaryota > Metazoa > Arthropoda > Insecta > Diptera > Syrphidae > Eristalis > Eristalis arbustorum. The sequence continues at coordinate 30,366,503 of OU744317.1, forward strand.
CCAATTTTGTGGGATGTGATCATATTCCCGGAAACTGACTGTCTGTCGAGTGACAGTTTGTGTCGATGAGAAGACGGAACAGGACATCCGCCAAATGCTCAAAATTCGATCACACATGCAGTCAGAGCAAAAACCGAACAAAAACTTCAACTCCTTGAAGACATTTTCTCACAGTGCATCAATTTAATTTGAGAACTTAAGGCAGAACCCGCAGAAACCTCCACAACTCCAGTGCAGCCTCATCACAAGCGATTCAGTGCCTTTAGGCGATAATAATAACGAAGGATATGCCTCCTCTGCCCTAAAACCAAATTATTTAACCCGACGAATTCAATTAGAGACACGCCACGCCACGCCAGGCCGCGCCGCTTCGCAGACCTGTACCGCACCAAATCTTACGGCTGTCCCATCCCAGCCCCAGAACCAAGGTAAATCTCTCTTCCTTTCCGTGTTTTCTTTTTTGCGCGCTTTCTGTCTTCGCTGTCTCACTGTCGTTGTCGTATCTTCCCCGTGGTCGTTGTCGTCGTTCAGATCGGTCCCCAGTGCGGTCCTTAGGCCGAGCAGATCCCTGAGATCGTCTTGTGAAACGTCAAAGCGCGTATCCACCACAACGCAGGAATTAAATCGAAAGAAATCAGTTATTGCGTTGGCGCACAAAAACGATGTCTTCGCTCGGATTTCGAAAATCTCCATCAATCTGATGGCGTGCCGTGGCGTGGTGGGCCCACCCCACACCCTCTCCGTTCGATGCGCACTGCCCTCGTCCGAAAGGGGCTCGGCCCAGGCATCACTAAAAGTGTTCAATTTACCGAGAGACCCAACGTACCACACGTTGGTTCATCATCAATTTCCGCACAAACAAGTGGATTCCTCGATGTGCGTCTCTCGGAGTGAGGCACAGCAGCAGCAGCAGCAGCGGCAACAGCAGCCGCGCCAGTATCCAGGCACATCACTTCACGTTAAGGTGTTCCGCGCCCCGGCTCGACGTTCATTCAGTCGATCTCTCGTCTCGTCTCGTCTGCCTTGTGGCTCTTCCTGCCGTCCTGGCCTCCTGCACCCCGGCTGCCTAATTAGTGTAATCGCATGGAAATTATACTCAGCGGTGCATGGTCGGAAACGCTTGGGATGAGCGCGCGATATTGGGTGGACGCCTCTGATCGTGTGTGTGTGTTTGTACGCGTGGGCGTCGGATCACCCGAGTTTCCTTGTTCGTTTCGGTTTTTGATTACTTTTGACGTTTCCCTTTGTGCCTGTGCGTGGATGCTGAGAGAGAGAGAGCGAGACACTTTCGGAAAAGGAGATTCGCTCGCCCAGGCCACCACGGTAACGGGAACTAGCTCATTACGAAAAAGGAAATTACCCATAATGCGCTGAATCACGGCCCGGATGGCTCGGCTGATGTTCGGTTATTAATGAACTGTGAGGCGTCCTAGACACGTCGCTACCACATATGGGGACTGTCGTCGTCGGGTGCAATAAACGCCATCTGGGAGTCGTGCGTTGATTGTGCGCAGCGATCCGGCGATACCGGTGATGGCGGCAGTGCCTAGTGGCGCTCGTGTTAATGGCATCACCAGCGTGAACCAAATACGGCCTGAGCTGGTGGGATCTCTGCATATCCCCAGTGGGGACGCGCTGGTATTTTCTGGTTGGACATGGCTAAAGTGCATGTTTACCGTTACATTTGTAGGTCGCCTCACCGAAGTGGTCGAAAATGGCGGGTAATTTGTACGCTCTGCCGATGCAATTGAGTGGGATCTACTATTTGGAGCGGACGGGAATTCGAACGACTGGTGTATTCGTCGTGGGGGCGGAGGTTTGTATTCGATTATGGAAGTGTGGCCGTTAGTTGTGCTAACTTCATTATCCACAGCACTTGCGATTAATAATGAATGAAATTATATTGAAAGTGGTTTCAAATTGAAACTCAAGGGGAACGCTGCACACAGTGCTGGTATGGGTAACCCTACTAAAGATGGAATTATTCAAACTTGAAAAGCAACAATAACTGCATGGGTTAACTCAATCGGGCACAAAATGTAGAAAATGAGAAAGACTCACTGGAGCCCACAAAGTGACCAAAATGCTAAAAAACATAATTTGTGGGCAGTACTAAGGTTTCAAACCCATAGAATCCGTGGAGAGCGTTGCGTAATGGCAAAAAACGGACACCTTAGAAGCTCTACTAAGAGAGGGAGTCAGGCAACGATTGCGACCCAAAATGAAAAGCATCAGGGTGGATGTAATTGGCCAATTTTTAACTTTTGCACACTTTGACGATGCATTTCTCACCAAAACCATTTTAACCTGTTGTCGTGGTATTAGACTTGATTGGATTTTGGACGCAACGGACGGTCACCTTTGTATAATTCGGCAGTTACAATTCTTGGGGATTGTAAGAGCAACGCTAGTCGATTCAGTTGCATTGTTGGTTTGTGCTTTGACTGAAGGACACAAGGTTCTAGTACACGGCCCCATCTCTTTCGAGACCCTGACAACGCTTAAAGAGTATTACTGTCTAAAAATAGCTCCCCAAGCTTGGCAGTTCGGAGTCGGCACAAAACTGTAGGTCCCTTCCACTCGAACAATAGCGCGCAAAACATGAGTGGTTGCTGAGAAGTTAGACAATGGCCCTCTAAAGGCGCCACTAATTTTATTATTACTAAGCGCAACGCCCACAACTAGCGGCGTTTCTCTCGAAAAAGAGTTGTGAAAATCAGTGGGAAACCGATCACGGACGTTGGCAATGAAGCCTGCACGCTTTTCTTTGGCAGTCGACGCAATATAGGCGTCACCTTAAGATCTATGATATATGAGAAACCACACGATTCTGATTCCGCGACTGGGCTGGAACTATATAGGTCTGAGTTTTGTTGACATTGTGCGTAACATTAGTGACTCCCTTGAATAGTAACACTTCGACTAAGTCAAATTATGATAATGTAGGTATCTAGATGATGGATAAACTAATTGAGATGGTATTAACAAATCAACAACATTTAATATAGTAATAATCAATCAACATTATAGGCTTAGTGGTGGCCCGTGGCGTTGTGGGTATGTGCGTTGACCCCAACCTCAACGTCGTAGGTTCAATTCCTGCTCTGTGCACCGTTTTCGAGTCACTGACACTGCTCAAAGAGTTTTTCCCATCTTGGCCATTCGGAGTCGGCATAAAACTGTAGCTCCTTCCACTCGTGAGAGAACCGTAGCACGCACAACCAGAGTGGTTGCTGAGAGGCTAGGCCCGTGGCCCTCTATGGGCTGTTCTTCTTCTTTGATTGGAGCTACAGTCAGGGATGGACCTTAGCCTCAACCAACCTGCCTCTCCAGCCAGCACGATCTTTCGCCACCTGCCTACAGCTGCGCATACCAAGTTGGTTAAGGTCCTTTTCCACTTGTGTGCGCCATCTAGTACGAGGACGTCCTCTGTTGCGCTCTCCCAATGGCTCGGTGTCGAAGACTCTTCGCGCGGGAGCTGTGGTGTCCATCCGCTCTACATGACCTAGCCATCTTAAGCGTTCGATCCGAAGACGTTTGACTAGGTGCATGCCGCTGTACAGCCCGTACAGTTCGTGGTTGAACCTTCTCCAAACGCCATAAACGCAAACAGGACTAAAGATCCTATGCAGAACTTTTCTCCCAAACAACCAAGAGTTTCTTCATCCGCTTTCAATAGCGTCCATGTCTCTGCGCCTTAGAGCAGGACTGGGATGATCAGGTTTTATACAAGGTCAATTTGGTGTTTCGAGAGATGGCTCTGTTACTCAATTGCCTCTTGAGCCCAAAGAAACAGCGATTGGCAAGAGTAATTCTGCGCTTGATCTCGGTACTGGTGTTGTTGTCCCTATTTACTCCGGAGCCTAGGTAGACGAAGTCCTTGGCTACCTCAAAGTTTCTGCTGCCCAATATGACGCTCTGTCCGCGACGTCGATGTTGTGCGTCCTTTCGTGATGACAGCATATACCTTGTTTTGCCTGGTTTATCGCTAGACCCATTTTAGCCACTTCCGCTTCAATTCCAGCAAAAGCCTCATTGACCGCTCGCTGTGTTTGTCCAATCACGTCAATCTCTCTACGGTCTGTTGGGCCACCCATATAGAAGTATTATATATAGCAAATTGCATAGCTGCCTCGCCTCATAGTCCTAAGCTAATAAGTTCTATCTCCGAATCCAGCAGCCTTCAAAATACACGCCTTCATCTCTTTCAAGCTTGCGAGCCACTGAAAGTCGGCTTTCAAGTGAAGATCCATGATTTGAACCCTTTGATCAACAGAACGGCCAGAAAGAATTAATCGTTCACCGTCTTTAAACCTAAGTGGAATAGAAATCCCAATTTCGTACATAATTATGTATAAATTTATCATTTTTCACCAGAAAATGTTAGGCCAAGAAATTCAAATTCGAATTTGCAAGATTTTGCTAATTAGCAAGTTGACTAAACGCTGAACCTTCGTCTATTAACAGAAAAAAGGAACACAAATATAGAGGCTACCGTTTCGAAAGTTCACCAGAAGGCAACAAATAATTTATCATAGAGACCAACCTTTTCTTTGCTCATAAATGTGTTTGAAAGTCGCCGTGTTTAAGTGACGTCTCTTATTTATTTTGCTATATGCAGATAACCTACACGTGTTGAAACGAAACGTTCAGGGGTATATTTATGCAGTTGATCCGTTTCACATTGACAATTCTCATTGTACGGGACGACTGATGCTAGCAAAGTGGAAGACTAGGATACGAGTCTTATTCGGCTACGCGATAATTTGCTTATGAATCAAATTGTATGAATTTTGAAGTTCATGGAATTGACGACAATGCCAAAATGTGGTAAGCATAAATATCGAATTTGAGAGAAATTCAACTTAGGAAGAGACCTGTGCGAAAAGAATGGGATGTAGACGATACAGGCGCCGTAAGCACAACTCTTACAGACACTACTAACATGAGCGCAGATTCGTTGCTGAGACCGATATATAACATGACGTTATACAAATTGAACTATTTGTAGTTAGTTTATTCTAAAAACTACTTTCTTCTGACAAACTTCACTTAAGACTAACTTACAATTGAATTCCTAAATTAAGAGAAACCTCGCGAAGCGATCGTCACAGAAGCAGCGTCAGCAGAAATTCCTTGGCATCAGGTCTCCTGATCGTGGCGTATGTGGACGTTCACCTGATCTCCGTTGTCATGTGACAGTGCATTTGTAGTGCAATATATTCTGTCTTAACTTACACATACGGCTCTAATATGAATTGTGCAGTCGAAGCGGATTTCTACTCTGATAATTTGGACATCCTTTTTAGATTTCCGACCTACGTCAGCATGTTCCAGGCTGCAATTCTTGCTACAACCACAGGATAAGGCAATGAAATTGCTGATGCTAATCACACTTACATTTTCGGTACTGAGAAAGTCGAAAAACTCGAACATCGATAGCCCATCTGCCTTTGAGATACATATTCCATTCCACAGATCAGACAAACGCAGCGTTGGTGAACAGAAGCAGAGAACATTTTCAAGAAAGTGGACACGATGGAGGGGATTGATCACGACGAAACTGCTACATATATAGATGGTTTCAGTCCCATCCATTCGGTGCTCCCGAAAAGTAATTTAAAATGGCTATACTTAGATGGTTAATATGCAATCTCTAGGAAGGTCTAGGTCCAAATAAAGCATACCACACAATCGATCTTGCAAGGAAGGCATTCAATTTATATATAAAAATCAGTTTAAGACATTGTCCGAGGATCTTGCTGTTGGATTTCAATTCCTCAAATTTTTGACTTGAAAAAATCATGCGACCAATTGCCCCTAGGTAGACTCTCGAGTTTTTTGCCAACTTTTTAGACGCATTCAGTCGTGATACTTCTGCTTTGCATTATGTATTATATACTTCTGCAGTAGATGTAATGATACAACAGAATAAGAAAGCATACCTCCGGTGCATGTCCAGCGCTTGGCACAACTTGCGCTTGACCCGCTTGAGCAAGGCAACGTACACTGAGCAAACGCCTAAATGAAATCTTAGGCGAGATCTGCAACCATAAAAAAATGATAAATGTTCCTGAGCGCCGCATGATGGTTTTCAATTCCTGCACACACTTCAATCAGATCGATCAGAAACACGATACTCAAACAACAAACACTGCCACATAGAAACAAGGATGCTGTGAGTAGTGAAGTCGTTGATACCTCTTTGTTTGACGTTACAGTCCGACTAGATGACCTAGCCATCTTAAGCGTGATCCGAGGACGTCTGTACAGCCCTTACAGTCCGTGATTGAATCTCCTCCAGACCCCATCAATGCAAACTGGACCAACGATTGCACGAAGAACTTTTCTCTCAAAACAACCAAGAGCTTCTTCATCCACTTTCAATAAGCTGCATGTCTGTGCGCCATAGAGCTGGACGGGGACGATCAGAGTGTTCTATTAGGTCAGTTGTTTCGAGAGATGACTCTGTTACCCAATTGCCTCATAAACCCAACGAAACAGCGATTGGCAAGAGTAATTTTGCGATTGATCTCGGGAGGTACACGAACTCCTTGACTAACTCAATATTTCTGCTGTTCATTATGGCCCTCAGTCCGAGATGTCGATGTTGTGCATCCTTCCGTGATGACAGCATATACCATAATTTGTTGTTCCCTGGTTCACCGCTAGACCCATGCTAGCCGCTTCAGCTTCAATGCCAGAAAACGCCTCATTGACGGTCAGTTGTGTTCGCTCAATCTCGTCAATGTCATCGGACTTATGCAAGATTGTACCTCTGGTGTTGGCGTTTGAGTTCCGCACGATCTTCTCAAGTATGGAATGAAAGAAATCACTTGACAGAGTGTCGCCTTGTCTGAAACCCCTTTTGAGGTTCTCGGAGAGTTCGTTACCGACCTTGATGGAGCTGCTAGAGTTCTCCATCGTCATACTGGACAACCTGACGAGCTTGGCAGGAATGTCAAGACTAGACATGGCGTTGTATAGATCGTCAATATAATAATATATAATAATAATATAATATGGGTGGCGCTACAGCCCGTAGAGGGCCAGGGCCTAGCTTCTCAGCAAACCACTAATTTAGTGCGTGCTATTGTTCTCTCACGAGTGGAAGGGTCCTACAGTTTAATGCCGACTCCGAACGGCCAAGTTTGAGAAGCTTTTTCTAGACAGGAAACACTCTTTGAGCATTGTCAGTGACTCGAAAGAGGTGGGGCCGTGAGAATTATTTTCGTCGCTCAGAGCTGGAATCGAACTTAGGACGTCGAGGTTGGGGTCGACGCACATACCCACAGCGCCACGGGCCACCAGATCGTCAATATGCATGCTGTCATATGCGACCTTAAAGTCGACAAATAGGTGGTGGGTGTCGATCTGCATGTCTTGAGTCTTTTTCAGGACCTGCCGAAGTGTGAAGATCTAGTTTTGATCGTGGACTTCCCCGGTCTGAGACGGCACTTATAAGCTCCTATCAGGATTCAGGCGTTCACACAAAGCGGTAGAGAAGATCTCGTACGCGATTTTGAGGAGACTGATCCTTCGATAGTTGGTGCAGTCAAAGGGGTCTCCTTTCTTGTGGATTATCAATCTCATCACTTGCTGCATAGATTTCATTTAATTTTTTCTTAATTAATCTCCTCACAGTTGGTGAAGTTCTGCCAGCTTGCCGATCACATCTATCTTCTGCGCGTAAATTATGTGAAAAGCTGCTAGCTGCCATGCTTTCTTTTTAATGTCGTTTAGCAGTGACAAGGATTCTGTTTTTCTACATTGTAGTCCACATTTATGGTCCAAACAGCACTTTTTGACGCACTATTTGAGGCACTCTTGAGGCTTTGAGACTCCAAATTTGCCATATTCCGTGAGATTCATCACCTGCATGTCATAATGGATGCCAGGAAGCAGGGCTATGGGACGACCTATCCATGTCGGGCTTTGAGGAGGCGCACTGAGCCAAAGATCTCAGCTCGATGTCTGCAAAATTCAGCGCCTGCACTTTTTCACAGTCAAAGCGAAAAAGATAGGCTACCAGAAGTCTTAGGCGAACCACTTTCTGACTTCGCTGTCCACTGTCCACTGTCCTACTGATCTGCACCCATTTTCTCTCCTCTTCATCTTCTTTCAAATTGATTTTGATCAGGGATCCACCGAATGTTAGCTATCTTCCGACAGCCAGCCAGCGACAGCCAGAGCTGCAAGAAAGAGAGAATCAAAAGTCCATCACAAGGCAGGCGCATTTTTGCTCTACCCTCCCAAACTGGATCCACCAATTCAATCACACACCCGGCGATCTGTAATCCCCTACACTTGACACACAATAAATTACGTATGCCACGCCGCAAGAGTCAGCTCTAAGCACTGTGCACGAGCACTCCGACCGCCTAATCTTCGCCCGAGGGGCATACGCTAATTTCCAAGCAGGTGGCCCACATCAACGCGGCCTTTGTCGCAAATCGCTTTCACACGAGACACTGCCACTTACGTAACCCTTAATCCAGTGAAGCCCGTCCACGCTTCAGAGCAATTGTCATCTGTTTTAAAAATTAGTTTCCGCTGCGAAAACGCCACAGCGTCCCCGCCGAGCTAACGCCACGCGAAAGCACCACAACCAGCTACAAATCCCCCGCCATTGCGGCCGCACGGCTTAAGACAAGACCCAAGCGAGCCCAACATGAACAACATGACCAACAACAGCGCTCCAAAACAAAAATTATAAAAATAATAATGAACCATTGATCGAATTAATAATCGTGTGATTCAAGTATCAACAACGCGGGTTGGACCTGCTACGAGAGCCGCCCCGGCCCGCCCCTCCCCCCCACCCTGACCACCCACTCGCGCTCCGACTGTGACTGCGACTGAGCTCGGGTCACCCCCGAGCCGCCGCATGTCGGTTCGTCTTCGCTTCCTCAAAGGAGGACTGAAGGCGAAAATAAATTAAAAACCCATTCAAAAGAGGCCCAGTCCATGGCCGTCGCCGTCGCCGCCACCACAAGCGGCCGCATAACGATGCGGGTGGTGGGGCCGCACTTGGCCCACAGAGTATCTGCGCGATCTCCGTACAACAGGTAGAAATATTTTATTCGTGTATGATTTGTTCGAGGCGGACTCACCTTCAGCAGCGCTGCGTCGTCGTCATCGTTTTCACGGAACATACACATAAATCTCGGCTCTCGTTCGCGTCGGTACCCACCGTGTGTGTGGTGGGGCGAGGGGCGGTGTTGGCCAGTTTGGGCTGGCCAAGCCCAAAATAATCGTAAGGCCATGGAGAAAAAAACGCGACCTGATCCGTGTTCATTTGCTTCTCGGTTGCGTTGCTCGCGTTCTGGCCTTTGTCTTGGGCTGCGTTGTATCTATGGCAGTCCGCAGAACTCAGAGCAACAGGTTGAACGGTTTTTATGGCGAATTAAACGAATGACTGGTCGCCGCTGCTGCCGTTGCCGTTGCCATTGCACATAGATCCAGCGCGCCCATGGGATGTGGCGCGGTGGCGGCGGCAACTGGTGGTGTCAGGTGGTTTCTTTGGCCCCGTAAGCCCAGCCATCGCTCTCACTGCGATGTGGGTGGAATTTTATTATTCTTGTGATTTTCTCTTCGCTGCTTGTGGCTGGCTGTCTTTTGTTCGTTCAGCCGTACAGGTGGTGATGGCGGTGATGGCATGGCATGGGATTTTCTCCATTGGGGGGATCATCCGTTTTCGATCGCCGAAGAGGCACCCGTGATTGATTGACCGCACTATGGCCGGACAATTAAATTAATCCGCTCTTTGTTTCGTCAGAATCTTCTTGTTCGACCGCACCGGCGAAGTGGATTATGATGGTAATGGTGATGGTGATGGCGATGGCGATGACGACGGCGATGATGATGATGCGCCCCACATCAGACATTTGGCCGATAGTGTTTACTTAACGTTTTTTTTTTGTTTTAAACGCTGCCGCGGCGGCGAGGCGGCTTTAAGCACGTTACTTGCGTGCGTTTTGTGGGTCAGACAATTAGGGAAATTTATTGACGTGTCATTAGGTTAATGATAACAAGTGTGTGATTAATTGAATCAGATTATTTTGGAAAGTTCCGTGCACGGAAACAAAAACGACATCGATTGTCGGTGGGGCTTCGGCAAATCAAATGCGAGACGCCGCCGACGACGGTTGACGTTATGTTTAGTCATCAGTCAGGCGGTCGATTGAGATGCATGGCAAATTAAGGATATCCACTCGGTCGGCCGGAGCTTAGAGAGAGCCTCCATGCGGCGCTGTAATGGGCGATATTTCGGAGTGATGTAGTTCCTGGTCAGGTACAACGACGTTTAATGACACGACATGCCGATGCATTCACTCCGCAGAACGGAGTTTGACCTTCTCTTCGAGGCGGAACTGACTGGATAGAGGGGCCGAAGACCGAAGAGCAAATGTGCGCCAAAGTCTAAGTTGTCGCTTTCGACTTGAAACTTTATTGCATCATTTTGCCGTTGAGAATGTGCTCCGAGGTGGACATGGAATTCGCGTGGTGGTGCCGCTTATGAGTCCCAACCTGCTGCAGTGACCTGGCGACACCTTCGCATGGAACATGAAAAAATCAATAAAAAATGTACCTGCAACAGTACTTAAGCTTAAGCTGCACTCTGGGCACTTTGATTTATTCGCGACGCCGTAATGACTGTGCCAGCACACAAATGTCCGAAATGGTTCGTGGAAGTGTGTGAATTATGAGGAATACCAGTCTGACAGATGTAGCACCAGATGACAGAGAGTAAAGTTGATGGTCGATAGTAAACCGAATGCCCGCACTCGGTCCAGATGGATTGTGTCACCAACTCAGTAAACGGGGAACAATGTGTGGCATGATTTGTGAGACTTCCGTTGTGAACTTTCAAATATCCTTGGGTTGACGGGCGGGTTATAGTTACGGCCACCATTTTTGCATATGCAAAAAGGAGAACTTTAATTAAGTTGATCAAGCTTAAAAAAAAGTATTATTCAAGGCAGCGGTGTCTACATTTTGTGTTTTTTTTTGAAAATAAAACACTAATTATCAATGGGAAAGTAAAAACATTTTATTAAAAGTATTGGCCATTGTTTTCTACACATTTTGACCACCTTTCTGGCAATTTGTGAATACCACGCCAGTAAAATTTTCCGTCTTTTAAAGCAAACCAATCAGACACCCAATTTTCGACTTCTTCGTAGGAATCGAAGTGCTGCTCAGCCAATGCGTGTCCCATCGATGAAAACAAATGGTAGTCGGAAGGAGCCAAGTCTGGTGAAAACGGCGGGTGGGGTAGCTGCTCCCAGCCAAGTGTTTTGATTGTATCCTGAACAGGTGCATTGTCATGGAGCAAAATTACCTTGCCGTGTCTTCTGGCCAATTCTGGTCGTTTCTCGATCAATGCGTGGTTCAAATTGATCATTTGTTGTCGGTAGCGATCAGTATTAACGGTTTCACAAGGTTTTAGAAGCTCGTGGTACACCAAGCCTTTCTGGTCCCACCAAACACACAGCATTGCCGAATCAGTCGATGTTGATGGTTGTCCCGGATTAACCCATGATTTCTTCCGTCTAGGATTCTTAAAATGAATCCATTTTTCATCGCCAGTAACAATCCGATGCAAAACCGATTTCTTACGTGTCTCTGAAGCAAAATTTCACAAGTGTTTTTTCGGTTTTTCATCTGTCTTTCATTCAATTCTTGTGGCACCCATTTGCCACACTTTTCGATCTTTCCCATAGATTTTACCATAAACGGTCAGAAATTGTTTGTTGTGCAACATTTGACATTGCTGCCATTTGCTTTTGACTCAAAGTGTCATCTCCGTCCAATATCGTTTGCAATTCGGCGTCTTCAAACTTTTTTGGTGGTCTTCCACGGTCTTCATTTCTCACGTAAAAATCATTATTTCTGAACCGTTAAAACCATCTTTTGCATGTTGCTTCTGATAGAGCATGATCACCATAGGCCTCGGCAAGCTTTCGATGCGACTCTACAGCACTTTTCTTCAAATGAAGACAAAAAATGAATGCTTTCCGCAAATCATCACCTTCTGGTACAAAATTCGACATTTTTAACACAATGAAAAAATATGATTTTGTCTGTTCAATGACTTGATGTATACTAAATATTTTTCACAGATGTCATAGCAAACAAACAAATATTGAAATTTCGAACAAATGATGAGTTAAAATGCATCAACTTGGCCTGCACAGTTGACACCGAGCTCGGCCTTTCAAACTTATTCAAGATTGACCCGGTTTCCCAGTATTACTTAGAGAAGCACAGCAATACCCAGGCATGCTTATACTCCTTCCCCTGCTTCCATAGAACTGCCTCCTCTCAAAGTGCCATGCATGATTCCAATACGATACTGAGAATGGACGTCGACATGATTAGCATCTACGTAACCAAATGGTGGAACTGACTTGAGGAAGATAGTGCCTTTCTTGCTTAAAGCAGCCCGCCCCTCTAAGAAGTCCAGAGCAGGTTTAAACCGATTTAGAGCTCCTTGAGCAGGACTACACGGATCAGTGGTGTGTAAGCCGGACCGTGTTTCTTGAGCTCCCCAATTCGACCGTACCTTCGAATAGTTCCTTGCGATGTCGGTCGTATGCGGCTTGACGACCATGTGCTGTTCAGTGACTTGATGTATACTAAATATTTTTCACAGATGTCATAGCAAACAAACAAACAAAAAATAAGAGCTCGTTCACAACAAATGTTCCCCATCGAGACATTTGTATCTTGACGCTCACTTCATACCGGTATACCTGGTAAATGAAGGCTTTCTAGTGATTTTTCATTTTGACACTGACTGTTGTTTCCCGCTGGAATTTTACCAGAAAGGCAGTACCATACCTCCGCGGAACTAAAAGATTCGCTTTACACTCGAACAATGGTGGGAATGAAACAATGTTGAAAACTCATTCCCAAAGTGAGTGTGTAGGCGAATTAAAGCGACTGCTGTAAGTAGTTTATGTAGGATAAGTGCACCAGTAGCCGGGCAGTCACTAGTCTCCGGCCACTTTCCACCAATATGCAGAGCAATTAGCATTTTTGCGTGGTGAAATTAATTGTGACCACTATTGTCCGGTCCACAAGAAAGGAGACCCCTTTGACTGCGCCAACTATCGGGGGATCAGCCTCCTTAACATCGCTTAAAAGATACTCTCTGCCGTTCTGTGTGAACGCCTGAAACAACAACCTGATAGGTCCTTATCAGTGCGGTTTCAGGCCAGGAAAGTCCACAATAGACTAAATATTTACACTTCGGCAGATCCTGGAAAAGACTCAAGAGATGCAGATCGACACCCACCACCTATTTGTCGATTTCAAGGCCGCATATGACAGCGTGCATAGAGACGAGCTATACAGCGTCAGGCTGTGCAGGATGACGATGGAGAACTCTCGCTGCTCCATCAAGGTCGGTAACGAACTCACCGAGACCTTCAATGTCAAAAAAGGTTTTAGGCAAGGCGACACGCTGTCATGTGACTTCTTTAACATCATACTTGAAAAGATCGTGCGAAACTCAAACGCAAGCACCCGAGACACGATCTTCCAAAAGTCCGTTCAACTGCTTGCTTACGCGGACGACATTGACGTGATTGGACAGAACACAGCGAGCCGTCAATGAGGCGTTTGCTGGCATTGAAGCGGAAGCGGCTAAAATGGGTCTAGCGGTAAACCAGGGCAAAACAAAGTACATGCTGTCATCACGGAAGGACGCACAACATCGACGTCTCGGGCAGAGCGTCATATTGGGCAGCAGACTCTTTGAGGTAGCCAAGGACTTCGTCTACCTAGGCTCCGGAGTAAATAGGGACAACAACACCAGTACCGACATCAAGCGCAGTATTACTCTTACCAATCGCTGTTTCTTTGGGCTCAAGAGGGAATTGAGGAACAGAGCCATCTCTCGAAACACCAAATTGACCTTGTATAAAACCCTGATCATCCCAGTCCTGCTCTATGGCGCAGAGATATGGACGCTATTGAAAGCGAATGAAGAAGCTCTTGGTTGTTTTGAGAGAAAAGTTCTGCGTACGATCTATGGTCCTGTTTGCGTTGATGGCGTTTGGAAGAGAAGGTTCAACCACGAACTGTACGGGCTGAACAGCGGTATGCATCTAGTTAAGCGTCTTTGGATCCAACGCTTAAGATGGCTAAGTCATGTAGATCGGATGGACACCACAGCTCCGGCCCGAAGAGTCTTCGACACCGAGCCGTTGGGAGAGCGCAACAGAGGACGTCCTCGCACTAGATGGCGCACACAAGTGGAAAAGGACCTCAACCAACTTGGTGTGCGCAGCTGGAGGCAGCTGGCGAAAGATCGTGCTGGCTGGAGAGGCATGTTGGTTGAGGCCCAGGTCTACCCCGGACTGTAGCGCCAATCAAAGAAGAAGAAGAAGACTGTTGCAAGTACTTTTAATATTTCGGTAAAGTTTGGCAGATCTGCTCATCAAAGCTCCGTGTCAAGAAAAACTGACTTTTTTAATAATCCAACCATTCCAGACATGCTTGAAAACTTTTCGGTACAGCCTATAATAAGTGGCAGAATCGGGGGAACTTTTGGAAACAGAGCAACCTATGTAAAAAACCCCTGGGAACACCGAACAAGATCAGCGTCTTTAAAATGCGGCCAAAGCTGCACTTCAAAGCCCAATTCCTGCAACCTTTCCGACCATTTTCTTGAGAATACTAAAGATAATCTATAATTGATCAAGACATATAAAATTGATGTTCATAATTAGTTGAATTAGTTACACAGCGTTAAAGTAGGAAAGTGTGTTAGGTGGCCGGTTATTGGTGCCCTTACCTTAACTGGTCATGGAGAATGTGGTTGCTGTGGATTGGGCCATTTTTCTTTGAAAATGAACAACAGCAACGCTTCGGTCGACGGTGGGTGGGGGTTGCAGAAGGGTTTTTTTCACAATTGAAAACATGGATTTGGACGTCCTCTGGTTCATTCAGGGTGGGTAGATATGCCAAATGCAGGAGGCGACGGTTCCGCACCGAATTCCCAAATTGTGTTTATAGTCGTCTTGGTGATCGTTAATGCTGTCTCGGAGCTGCGGATTGTGCCTTTTGGAGTTGGGGGGAACCATGAAGTGATTCACGAGCTTAGGACCAATATCATCCAAGAAATCCGCAAGCTACAGCTCGCTAATCAACATGTTAATGAAAAATTGGGGTTACAGAATGAGCTACAAGTGGTGGCCCGTGGCATGTGCATCGGCCCTAATCTCGACGTCGTAGGTTCGATTCCTGCTCTGTGCGACGAACACAAATTTCACGACCCCACCTCTTTCGAGTTACTGACAATGCTCAAAGAGTATTTCCTGTCTAGAGAAAGCTTCTCAAACTTGGCCGTTCGGATTCGGCATAAAAATGTGGGCCCCTTCCACTCGTGAGAGAACAGTAGCACGCACAACACGAGTGGCTGCTGAGAAGCTAGTCCCTGGCCCCCTACGGGCTGTAGCGCCACCCATATTATTATTAGTATTATATTTTGTTTCATTTTATTGCATTTTAAAAAAGAAACTCGTACTTTTCCCGCCCAGTTATATACGAAATATAACATTAAGAGGACAATTTAGTGAAAAGAGGACAAATTACTTCCTCTTCAAGAAGGAAAAATAAAAAAGACACCCATTCCTAAGGAGAGGACTGCCCTCTTAAAACATTGCGGCCAATATGTTCGGTCTGCTCAGCTTGTTTTTATTTCACTTGTGTTTTATTTTTAATTGACTTACGTACACGCTAGGCAAAAATGCTTAAAACTAGCTTAACTAACTTAACAAATGCTCTTACATCTAACCTACTGACGGTTGCTCTAAGCTCACCTCATCACAATGTGTATTGTTCCGTTCGGCTTCTGGTATGCACTGTTCTTGTCTCATTTGTTTGGCCAAGATCGATCTGCTGTCCCCTTGAAAGGGGACTTCCGCAAGACAACCTTCTACTTCTTTCATTATTTTCTTGTGCTGTATTCATTTACGTGCATTTTGAAGGCGCTAAACTTAAGAACTTGAGAACGTTTAACACCGCTCAAGCCCTCCCACAGAAGATGTTAGTTCCTCCCTTTTTGTCTGGGGTTCCTTTCATTGACTCCAAAAAATCATTCTCTACAGTCGCTAACATACCATTTGTTCTTGGCTTCGTCTTCCAGGTTTTTTTTTCGTATAGAGCTAAGCAGGATACATAAGAGATTGCCCGAGATTCTTTGAGCTCTTCGATGCTAGTGTGTCTTGTGATTGGATTCGCCAATGATATATCACAGAAGGTTTGTCTGCATGAGGCTCCGTCCGTGATACCGAGGCTACTTGCTTGTTAGCCCTCCGCACAACCGGAGGGAAGAACAGGTGTTGTGAGAGCTATTCAGGAAGCGCCGCTTGGAGGCTGCATGTCAACTTGATCTCTGCATCAAGGGCTCCTCAGCCATTCCGCTTTCCTGGCTGCGATCCGACACCACTCGCTGAGGGTTCGAGCTATCCAGGTAGCGCCGCTTGGAGGCTGCATGTCAACTTGATCACTGCATCAAGGGCTCCTCAGCCAGTCAGCTTTCCTGGCTGCGATCCGACACCACTCGCTGAGGCTTTGAGCTATCCAGGTAGCGCCGCTTGGAGGCTGCATGTCAACTTGATCTCTGCATCAAGGGCTCCTCAGCCAGTCCGCTTTCCTGGCTGCGATCCGACACCACTCGCTGAGGGTTCGAGCTATCCAGGTAGCGCCGCTTGAAGGCTGCATGTCAACTTGATCACTGCATCCACAAGGATCGTCGTGGCATCCCGCCAAGTTGAAAGCGATAAGCAACTTTGTCCTGTGAGCATAGACCCTACCCCCCGGTACAGAGACCAAGTCATCGCGGATGTAAGTTTTTCCTTGATGACTGGAAGCAGTGCGCCCAGGATCGTCACCGATGGAAGGCAGCAATTGCTCATGCTCGGAGCATTTATGGGTCGTCGGCCTGATGAATAAGTAAGGTTGTCTGCATGACTCCGAGGATTGTGAGCCCCTTCAGCCACTTTACTTTAACGAACCTCATTTTCAGTACCTCTGCGTTTGCGGTCGATGGTCGTCTTATCTGCTTTCTTCACCATCTCACCACAATCAAATGAATTTTATCTGTTTGGTTACCCGAAAACCACTATAGACAGCTGTAGTGAACGGAAAAGTTACCATGCTTTGCTGGATTCTTTTGCCTTTTCGCAGTGCACCGGTTTTTCAGTCAGAATTTCGTGGAGAATGAATCTGCCAATCGAATCCCGTGAGCCGTAACTAGCGGTGTCTGAATGACGGGCTTTGGACTGGCTAAGGAGGTTTGGTATGGTTACTTCGTAGTTCGATATGACCTCTGACGTAAAAAAGAGTTTGTTGTTTCCTTTTCAATGATGCACGCAGACTCCCTTGCCAGTAGTCGATTTCACAAAACGGACACTGACTTATGGCTACCACTTAGTTCTCAGTCCTAAAATGGAGGTCAATCTAAAGTCATCAGACCTACTTAAGCCTTGACAACGTGCATAGCCTTGCCAGCCGTCACAGACCGAGCTGGAAATCCAGCTAGCTTCTCCAGAAACCGCGGGAAGTCTGGGAATCAACCTTCATGACGTTTTGTATAAGACCCCTTCCAAGCTGCTTCCACTAAGTTTATGTCGCTCTTTCCACAGTGTATGATTTCATAGGCCTTCATTTAAGACCACTTGCACGTGGACAAGAATCTGTGTGGAGTTGGTGTGCAAAACTAAAGAGCTGGAGAAGCTACTTGAGTAAGATTGTGACACCCCGGACTGTGGTACTACAAAACTTAAAAAGAAAATACGTTTGACGGACAGTGCAAGTACACCGTCCGTCAGTCAACGTCTAAAACGAACACCCCTCAAGGACCTCCCACCAAACGACAACCACTCAATGACTCCCCACTTACCTCGGCTCTCCCCCGATCAAAGGATCACACATGTCCCACACACGAACAATCGTTCGCAGTGACCCACTTTGCAGGATGCCCCTACTCCGTTCCCCACCGGCGAGCCGCACCGGAGCAGGTTACTTTCCACAGTGTCAACCGAGTCAAAACTATAAAATCTCGATGAATCAATCCCCAACAATGCAGCGTGGCAGTTCGCCTTCAAGCGATTTTAGTGTTTCTTGTTTTCAATTTTTTTTTCTTGCTGTTGTCATTCGAAACAAAAGCGTCGATCGGGCACGACTCCCTCGATCGGTGTGCGCACCGAGGAGGCCCACAGAGCCGCACATGATTATTAAAGATGCATTTTTTCCACCCACAGCCGGAGACACGAGGGCTCCGCAGCCAGTCCGCTTTCCTGGCTGCGATCCGACACCACTCGCCGAGGGTTCGAACACCGATCGACGATTTTAATCCGCGCTCAGTTAATTGCACGTCTCCGTCGATCACGACGCTCGGCTCGGATTCCTCCATGCCAAATATGCATCAGGCACACCGTTCCGCACACATCCGTACATCATCGCGACCGCAGGAGAGATGACATCTGCGAGTCCCCAGATTTCCGCAGAAGTCAGTCACCGAGAGTTCCATAATCTTCATCGTTGACATTCAGCATAAATTTCATACTCTCCTGCGCCTGCCTACCTGTTGTCGACGGCGCACGGGCGGACGGACCCCAGCTCCAGCAGCAGTCGCAGAAACAGCTTAGTGTGATCCTTTTTCGATTGAGGCCCCTCGGATGATGTGTTATCCTCGCAATTGAATCTCGGCGTAGCCCTGCACCCCTGGCACCGGGGACCGGAGTTCCCGTCAAGTGCATACTGAATGCCATTCAGGTCAGCACGGATGGCAAATGATTGATTCTGCCTGCTCGAGTTTGCATATCGCGACGCGCCGTTCGACTGCAGCCGGCGGAGTGGCAACCTTGCGCAGCCCGGACTCCGGGGTTATTCGTACCTTAATTTACATGATATCACCATAATGGAGAGGAATCATCTCCTCCACTGCCCACAATGAATCGGTGCATTATGTGCCCGAGCGTTCCACTTTGAGGAGGTAGGACGAGGCTGGGCTCTGGACAGTGTGGTGGACAGAGCAGCCGCGGCTGAGTGTGCCTCTCTCGTAAGGTGCACCGTGCGGTGGACTCCGCTCAGATCGAACTGATCAAGGGACTGGGTCTCGGTGCTGCCTTGCCACGAGGCAGTAGAGAGTCAATGGGATCCTTGATAGAGACTACTTTCGCGTTGCTTAGAGGCGGACTGCTGGCGGGACGTCTTTGCGTTGCGCTGCATCTTGTGAACTTTTAATTAGGCAGGCGAGTGCATTCTCTTAGAGTGATCGCTAATGAGGAGTGTCTTAAAAGGGAACTTGTGAGTGTCTTAGAAGGAAAGGAAGAATGAGAGGACTTGTTATCGATGAATCTGAACTTTGAGAGGAATTTCATCAAAAGTTGGTGTTTAGGAGGAACATTTCGGACATTTTGGGTACTTAAGGTTGAAGACAAAGTTTTAGATCAGCTCCGATGAATGAGTTTGAAATTAAAGCGAACAGACTGATCTAGAGACGACTCTTCAACCTCCGGACTCTACGCTGGAACCCCGGGACGACGGAAAGAAAAATAAGAATGCTCATGACTTCATATATTTCGGGTCACTGACAATGGCCATAGAGTAGTGTGGGCAATGTCTGACTAACATTTTTTTTTATTGCTTTAGACAAGGCGACGTACTATCAATCGATTTCTTTAACATCACTATCGCGAGGATTGTGCGGAACTCAAACGTCCACACCAGAGGCACGATCTTCCACAAAACGCCGCAACTGCTCGCATATGCCGATGACATTGACATCATTGCAAGAACACAAAGGGCTGCCAGTGGGGCGTATGTGCGCATCGAGAAGGAAGCAGCCAAGAAACGCTTGCGATCAATGA
The DNA here is from genome assembly GCA_916610145.1 of Eristalis arbustorum. Lineage (NCBI taxonomy): Eukaryota > Metazoa > Arthropoda > Insecta > Diptera > Syrphidae > Eristalis > Eristalis arbustorum. Next base: position 30,386,392 of record OU744317.1, read on the forward strand.
GGATAAGACTATTCTTTGTCGACGTAAAAGGTCCACTTACACCGACTTCTTGGCCAAAGCGTTACTGTGGGCCGCTCTACGCTGGCCAACTCGCTGTTTTATTGGACTTGGAGGGCAATTGAGGTATAAAGCTTTCTCTCGAAGAACCAAGATATCCCCAAATAAGACCTTGATGGTCCCAGTCCTGCTGTATGGCGCAGAAGCACAGACATTGACTAAATGTTCTTTGTCGCTTCGAGAGGGAAGTCCTTCGAATTATCTTCTATCCCGTATGTACTGATGGTGTTCAAAGAGGAGACTGAACGATGAGCTGTACGGGCTGTACAGAAACATCGACCTGGTCAATGTAAGATCATGAAGAATGCGACACCAATCCTTCTTGGCCGGCGACCCATGGAGGGTTGGAGCCTCAGCAATTTCTGCCTTCCACCGGTGACAGTCCTGGGCACACTGCTTCCAGTCATCATGGCCAAGCTATCTTACTGCGATGACTTGGTCTTTGTACCGAACGTTCGGTCTTCCTCTCCTTTGCGAACCAGGCGGCTCGGATTCGAAGACCCTCTTTGCTAGAGTGTTGGTGTCCAATCGCTCGATGTGGCCGCTCCAGTGTAGTCGACGGATTTTTGACTTCCGGACAACTGTCCTTGTGTCTTCTCCTCCGCTCGCCTTCCTCGTAGACAGGACCATATATCCGAAGTAGAGTTCTTCTTTCGAAGGCACCAAGAATCAGCTCTGCAGTCTTGCTTAGTGTCCAGCTTTCGGCTCCATAAAGCAGGACTAGCAACTGTTTTGTAGAGCATCACTTTGGTCCTTCGAGTCAGATCTCCACTACGATGTGATTTAGGAGTGACGCCAATACTCCGGCCCGGAAAGCCTTCGACTCCAACCCAAAGTGGCAATGCGGTAAAGGAAGACTACGCTTCTGGTGGAGCACGCGGCTGGAAGGGGACTTCAATGAGTTGAACGTGGGTGGCTGGAAGCAACTATCACAAGAGCGGGTTAGATGGAGAGGAAAGTTGACAGGCTCAAGTCTACCCCGGACTGCATTGCCAGCCAAAGAAGAATCGAAGAAGTAGGTTTATTTTAAAAATCTGTAGTTCTCTCACGAGTTGTTGGCCAAGTTTGAGAAGATTGTTTTTTTTGGACAGAAGTACTCTCTGAGCACTGTCAGTGACTCGAAAGAGGTGGGGCTGTGAACATTATTGTAGCTTAGTGATCTAACCTACGACGTCACAATTCAAGTGCGTGGGGGTTGACGCACGTATCCACAACGGCAAGGGCCACCAATCATAAAAAAACATAGGTAAACGATTTTGCAATAAGGACTTGACAATTTTTTGACCATTTGAATTATTTCAAAAAAATGATTATCGGCTTGAAATACTATCAAACATTTATGAATGAACCTCGACTTCATTCATATGACCAACGCGGGCACGTTTGCAGCGGTCGATTTGTTGGAACCAATTTTCAACGACCTGGCCACGCATTTTGGCCGAAATGGCCATTATTTCGCTTTCAATGTTGGGCTGAACTCTATTAACGTCATCGACTTGTTGGCATAACCCAGCCAGTCAAGCGGTGTTAAATCGCACGAACAAGGCGGCCAATCGATTGGCCCAATTCTTAAGGTCACACGCTCTCGAATGCTGTGTTGCTTCTGGCAGCATCCACCACACGTCGTCTAGGTCCATATCTTCCAATACGGGCCATAAATAATCGGTAATTAATGCGCGATAACGCTGACTATTTACATTAACGTGACGATCGTTATGGTCGATGAACAAATTTGGCCCCGTCATGCAAACGGCACCAAACAGTCATTTTTTGTACATGAAGTTGTGATTCATGAAGCCCATGAGGTTTTTTAGCAATATTTTGCTATTTGACGAACCCATTGAGCTAAAAATGAGTAAACCGAAAATTGGAGTTTGTCTTCGCCACCTTACATGCGGGCGTCCTCTGTTGCGTTGCCCCACAGGTTCGGATTCGAAGATTGGAGTTAACGCTCTTAAAATTGTGGTCACCGATTCGGATTATCGGTAGAAATTTTGTATAATTTGGTTTCTCTTGCATTCATCACGCTGTCCGTAGAAGGTTAGTTCACCTTTACGATCATATTAGCGGAATTTCGGTATCTCCTCCCTCTTATCCAGACCCCTGATTTACATACAATAACTGCACATGATAGTGGTGGCCCGTGGCGTTGTGGGCATGTGCGTCGACCCCAACCTCGACGTCGTAGGTTCGGTTCCAGCTCTGAGCGACAGAAATAATTTTCACGGCCCCACCTCTTTCGAGTTACTGACAATGCTCAAAGAGTATTTCCTGTCTAGAAAAAGCTTCTCAAACTTGGCCGTTCGGAGTCGGCGTAAAACTGTAGGTCCCTTTCACTCGTGAGAGAACAATAGTACGCACAACACGAGTGGTTGCTGAGAAGCTAGGCCCTGGCCCTCTATGGGCTGTAGCGCCACCCATATTATTATTATTATTAACTGCGCATGTTTGGACGAGCCAGTTTAGTCAGGATCATTGACTTCAGCATTACTTCCACTCTGGGTGAAGCTACTATCCTTAACGATTGCGCTTTTTCCCCCATTCACCTTTCTCACACACATGAATGATTTGATTTTGGTCCTTGGAGGAGGTTGGACTTCCAAAAGCACGAGGTTACTGGGTTACATCACGATTGTCTGCGAATGCAGTGAGTGGTGCGTTATTCCTTCTAGCTTTTGATGTTCTTGAGTTATGTGTGAAACGTTGACATTATGCTGTGACTCTTATTAACCGCGTCAATGTTGAAAATCGCACGATTAATTCATCATCTATTTTGGATTTGATTTTAGAGACATGAAAGCGCTGTTTTAAATTCCTCGCCTGTGGTTAGATTTGGAGAAAATCAAGGTCTATTTTTGAGCAAATCATTGCAACCTTTCCACCACAGTGAGAGCTCTTTTAAGGATCTTCGTAATGTGCCTCTTGACGCTAGATCAGATGGATTTTCCTCTGATTTCACGAGGTTCCATGAATGTTTAGTATTGAGTTTTTGAATTTCTTGTACCCTGTGTGCAACAAATGCTCTCCCTTTGCTCGGTTGAGCGCAGATCCAGGCTACTACTACAGTTGAGTCACACCATGCAGATGTTTTCGCGGATTCTATTTTTTTGCCGACTATATCGTGCGACTTAACGCCTGTAGACTATTTTTTGTGGGGCCGCTTCAATTGGCGCATTGGAGGAGAACATTGAAGCATTTATTCGTGAGATTCCAGCCGAAATGTTGGAAGGAGTATGCCAAAATTGGACTAAGCGGATGGACCATTTGAGGCGCAGTCAAAGTCAACATTTCCATGAAATAATCTTCAAACATTAAATCATATGAACCGTACTATCGACTCAAATAAAGATTTCATGCAGTTTTTTGAATTTTATGTGTTTTTTTTGGAAAACCTTTCCTATAGCTTTTAAAAATCACCCTTTATTTGTACGAATTGTGCATGTTTCCGATTTTACCTACTCTGCAATTTTTCGCTGTCAACACGCGTCAATTGATTTGCTTAATTGCAATTTAACTCCAGTCAATGATCATCAGGCGCTGTGTCAGCAATCAGTTGCGGAGTAATTCGTATTAAAGAAGGAGATAATAAATAATATGAAGAGTGCCAATTACGAGCTCACGAGCGTATCACATTTTTTTAGTTCGGTTTACTTTGTCCTATTGTCCTATTGTCCTATTGTCCTATTGTCCTATATATCCCCCCACCACTGGTAAGGTGGTGATAGTGCAAAGCTAAACTTTCGAACCTTTGATCCTTCGAGCTATAGTAGAATCAGTAAAGTGAAGTGAAGTAGAAAAGTAACTAATATTTTGAGACGATCGAAGACGCAAAATCTTCGCACTCCTAACAAGATCTAGAATGGAAAGCTTTGACGATTTATTAGAGAACCAAAGGCTGCCGGTTGAATGGATAAGAAAAGTATCCGAAAAATACACGAAAGTAGCTGCTCTCAGCCAAGTGTTTTGATTGTATCCTGAACCGGTTTTGCTTTGTGTGCAGGAGCATTGCCATGGAGCAAAATTACCTTGCCGTGTCTTCTGGCCAATTCTGGTCGTTTCTCGATCAATGCATGGTTCAAATTGATCATTTGTTGTCGGTAGCGATCAGTATTAACGGTTTCACCAGGTTTTAGGAGCTCGTGGTACACCACACCTTTCTGGTCCCACCAAACACACAGCATTGTCTTCTTGCCGAATCGATCTGGTCGATGTTGATGGTTGTCGCGGATCAACCCATGATTTCTTCCGTTTAGGATTCTTAAAATAAATCCATTTTTCATCGCCTGTAGCAATCCGATGCAAAACCGATTTCTTACGTGTCTTTGAAGCAAAATTTCACAAGTGTTTTTTCGGTTTTCCATCTGTCTTTCATTCAATCCATGTGGCACCCATTTTGCACACTTTTGGATCTTTCCCATAGCTTTTACCATAAACGGTCAGAAATTGTTTGTTGTGCAACGTTTAACATTGCTGCCATTTCCTTTTGACTCAAAGTGTCATCTACATCCAATATCGTTTGCAATTCGGCGTCTTCAAACTTTTTTGGTGGTCTTCCACGTTATTCATTTCTCACATCAAAATCATTATTTCTGAACTGTTGAAACCAACCTTTGCAGGTTGCTTCTGATAGAGCACGATCCCCATATGCCTCGACAAGCATTCGATGCGACTCTGCAGCACTTTTCTTCAAATGAAAACAAAAAATGAATGCTTCTGGTACACCTTCTGGTACAAGATTCGACATTTTGAACACGATGAAAAAATATGATTTTTTTGTTCAATGACTTGATGTATACTAAATATTTTTCACAGATGTCATAGCAAACAAACAACGTTCACAACAAATGTTCCCTATCGAGACATTTGTATCACATACCGGTAACCGGTATTCTCCGGTATTCTCATATATATATGAGAACATGCTGACAACTAAACTGGAGACGAAATTAAACGGAATTAAACTGGAAGAAGTAGAAAATACGAATGGAAAAAAGGTGGCGGATACTGTACAAGAAAGTTTCAAAACAGCACTAACGGCCAAGATGATGAGCAAATAAAAAAACAAGCCTTCTTTAGGTCCCTTGAACAAATGAAGAAAACAGTCCAAGCCTTCTCCAAAACAGCGATTTTTCACATGCTTCTGAAATGAGCCGCCACAGTAAAATGGGCTACAATCAGTCACTAACAAAATATATGAGCCCCTGTGCCTCGCAAAAAACTTTATTGCAAATTTTATCCAGACCCCTGACTTACACACAAATACGAGCCAGTTTAGTCAGTGGATCATTTACTTCAGAATTATAAGCACTCTGGATGAAGCTACTATCCTTAGCGGTTCATTCTCCTCCATTCAGCTTTTTCGCAGACATGAATGATTTGATTTTTATCCTCGGAGTAGGTTGGGCTTCCAGTAGGAGGAGGATACTGGATAACATTCACGTCTTGTTGGAATATCTGCTCAACGAAAAAATTGTTATTATTGTCTCTGTTGACGGTAGTCTCGTCCGTCTACAGTCCACACATAATAGCGATATCTGCGAATGCAGTGTCTCCAAATCGGCAATTTTTAACTTCCTACCCGTTCAACTAACAAAATACATCACCTGTGCCTCGCACAAAACCGTATTGCCAATTTGAGCCCCAACCAATTGGCGCCTGTATTACCTTCCGGACGGTATCAGCGTATCGTCCGATCTTAATGCGACCATAAAAGCTGAACTCCAACTGCGCCACCAGCTTCCGCATCACATCACAAGCAATTATGACCGACGCTGAGCACTCACGACGCCTAATCAATCGTTCAGTGACAAGACGCAACGCACACATCACCTCTGACAGACCGTATCGCATCTAAATTAACCAACCGTTAGTAACAACCTGCTTAGGAAGCTTTTATTACCACCGGTGTCAGTTAAATTCCTCATAAATATCACTAACTCGAACTCGGCCATCGACCATCGACCATCGACCAGCGCCCATCGTCGCCCATCAGCCACAAAGCAAATTCGAATTTAAATTCAAATCTAATTAACAACACATTTGGATATAAATGTCACCACCATCCGAGAACAAAGCCAACCAGGGAACACGAAACAACACAAAAGCCGCTGTTCCCCGCCATGACAAGCGTGTGGCGGCAGCATCTGAAGAAATCAAAAATTCAAACTGCGGCGCGCTGTTGAATGGCCCCACCGATACGAATAATAAATTAGAACAAACTATGTTTCCAATTAATTAGAAATCCCAATAAACTCAACCGATTAGCAGATTATTTCACCGAACAGGTTACGCCATAATTCATGGGAAAGAAAAAAAAAACAGAAAAAAAAGCAGCGGCCCACCGGATTTGGTGAGAAGCTGATGGCCTCCCTCGGCTGCGCCGCCGGTGGTCGGCGAGTGTTAAAAACATACTTCCCGGGGTCGTAATCTAGATTAAGTGGCGCGCAAAACAAAGAGCCACACCACGAGAGTGGTATTCCCATGGGCCGGTCCGTGGGCAGACGCGAGGAGGCGGCCTGACCGGATCGACGCGATCGACGGGATCGATCCGTCTCCACGATCCGTCTTAATCTGTGAGGAGCCTTCACGGTGTTATCAGTACACATCGCTTTTAACTGGCCATTAAATTTGAATAATTCTCCGCCGCCCCGGCGATGACCACCGACAGGCGGAGCAAACTGGTTCCGATGCACTGCTTGATGCACATCTCGGGCATCTCTTGCATCGCTCGAGCATCGCGAGCTATCAAACCATCAAAATGTGTATCGTCGCGGCCGTCGCAGATCGTTAGGCAGCGCGTGTGTGTACGGCTGCGATCCCGCAAGTTACCCGTTTGGTGCGTCAATCCTGAACGATCCGCCCTGTCACCGATTAAGACATGCCAACTACTCCAACACCGTATAATTGGCAATCAATGAGATGGCGATGGCGATGGTGATGACGGTGACGCTGATGAAGATGACGACGGCGACGACGACGATGAAGATGATGATGCGATGATGAGGTGGCATCGCCTGAGCGCTGCACAGCCTCGGCTGCCGGTCGTGCGTGCTCCACAGAGGCACTTGTTTCTGCACATGTTCGCCGATGGATGCTGCTGTCGCCCATCCAGCCGCAACGGACGCCGTCTCAGCCGTCTCAGGCGTCTCCACCGACTCGGGCGACACCCGATCTGCCTATAAATCATTCAATCTCTGGTTAATTAATGTGAATCTAAGAACATTTAGATGCAATTTATTTTAATGTGATAATTTATAAATTTATTGGATTTTAATGCTCGCCGGATGGGCCTCGCGCACTTGGCGGCTCGGCGCACCGACACAAACCGGTACTCACTCGTTGGCTGGCTGGCTGACTGGCTGGCTCGTCTAGCCTGGTCTAGTGCTGTGTGTACGCGCGCATGTCCAATTGCACAGAGTATCTGGGCATCTATCGGGGGCAAGTGGGGCGGACGCCTCTGGCGGGGGTACGGCTGGAGATTTATGCTGCGACAGTGCGTACTGGAACTTGGTATTAGGCGTCAAACGATTTATGGCTTACCATCATTACTTCACACCCAGCACTCTGGCCGCTGGACCGCTGGACCGCTGGAAACGCGTCGACTGCGACTGGAGCCCGGCGCGAGGAGGACTTTCAAAGTGGCAACGGAACGCGCCGCTCCGCGCCGCGGCCATCTTAATTCGCCGGGTGATTCCAATATCAGTTGTGAATTTAATGAAATCATTAGCGATACACGAGTGAGAAATTCCTGACAGTCAGTCGGCGGTGTCGGCGCGGTGCGCGTTGGAATGGACTGACGCCGTCTGAAGTGTCCACCGCTGAAATGTGCGCGCACCACGCCCGAGAATGAAACGTTGTGCGTTTGGGGCTTGCCACTTGTGGCAAGATAACTTGCATGACGCATGACTTGGCAAGTGGCTTGTGTCGCGGCTGGCATTCAAGTCCATATCAAGTGGACTTTCTTAAGTTTATTACATTTTTTCTCCGCCTCTCGTCTGCATGAGTCAGCGCGAAGCGCACGTGGGTGGCAACGGGGAGATGCTGACATGCAAATTGTGATACTTTTCGACTTTAATGGGCAGTTCTGGAAGTGAAAGTGCACAAGCGCTGGTTGCGAAACTACAAGTTTGTTCACTTTCGGGTGATCTTGACGCGAAAAGACTGCACCTGCCTGATCGATGCTGCTGCTATCGAAATCTCCGAATTTACTGCTAAAGGCCACTGCTACCGGGTTTTGATGTCGTAAACTTCGAGGCAGCACCGGCTGACGTGGTGTATCGATGAACTTGGATGCTGTTTGTTTGCTTCCGAGTTGGTATTTAATGCAGTTCCCACGGAAGCCTGTTTCGGCTAACAACGAGCGGATCGTAAATGCCGGGTCTTAGTGCTGCCATTAATCGCGGGATCGAGTACCTGTTCAGAGATTTTGATTTGCGAACCTGAATTTTGCGAGCTTCAGTAAGTGCCTTCGTTGAAGAGGACTTGATTTGGAAGAGATGAGATCTCAAACGACCAGATATCCAGGCAACGAATGTTAAATGCTTGAAAGTGGTAGCTATGAGGGGGTGCTTACGATGTTGATCCAGTACGGCTTTAATATTATTTTTCGTGTTGATACGTGGTCTGCTTAGTGATGCTTTTTCGACAGGAAATGAATGAATTCTTAGGTTAGGTTAGGTACGCGGTATGACCACCCCTAACTTAGGTTCCATTGGACCCATTGTGATGCTCACGGAGGTGAAAACCTTCCTACTCCTTGGTAGTCGTGGGAGCTTCTAATTACAGATGTCGTTATGTCCCTTCCAGCCATCCGGTGGTCTTGACAAATAGAGATTAATGGGATATTTGCTATGTCTTGGATTGATTCTGGAAGAAATCTGTTCTCTGCCTCAATATGCAGCGACTCAATATGCAATGACAAAGACAGTGGGAAGTGTCCTCAATCTCTTCTTCGTACCCACAGTCTCTGCATATGGTGTCATGTGCAAGTCCCATTTTCTTTCCATGGTTTCTCCGACGCTTATGGCCAGTTAGCGCTCGGACTACCATCCGCAGCAGCTTTTTGCTGTACTGAAGAAGTTTGTCTGTTTTGGCGCTAGGCCACATTGTCCGATTGGTCTCACATTTGGGAAGAGAGTCAAACTTTTCATTGGCTAGTCTTATAATTCTTTTGTCCACTCGTCTCTTGACATCAGCAAGGATGGATGGAATGGATGGTATGGGGCAACATGGGATGGGTCGAATTCGGCTACGCGAGTTCATCGGCTACCTCCTTGCCATTCATGGCCCAGCATAGAGCATAGAGGCATAGAGCATAGATCGAATGCTGCGAGCTAAGAACCCTCTTTGCGCCAGCTTGCATCAGTCTTCAACGTGCCTTGGCAACATTGGCAAACGCCAACAAATAACAACAAAAGTGAACAACCTGCAACCGAACTGAAGTATGCGCTGCGGGACAAGTGGTTGATCAATACCTTGGGTATATTGTCGCACCTGACGATTTGAACATTTTATTGTGAACAAAAATTATTTTTTTTCTATTACAACTCGTCCTAAAAAACTTTCCAACTGACGCTCAATGTTTAGTTCAACATTGGTACAATGTTCATTGCTTACATCGGGTTGACCAAATCCGTGTGGCAAAGATGGTCCTATTGGGATGGGGTGGTGGTGCGGAACCACACGGGACAACCATAGGTGAGCATTGGCCGTATGAGGGCCGTGTAGCAGATTACTTTTACCCTTGCATCGAGTTGGCTGTCGTAAAACAGTCTCTTTGTAAGAGCGAAAGTGCCTCGGGCCCTGGCTAGAGCAGCATCTACATGTTTGTTAAAATATAGATACTGATCTAGCCAGATCCCC
>OU744317.1:30396509-30504680 GCA_916610145.1 Eristalis arbustorum
CCTTGCATCGAGTTGGCTGTTGTAAACGGTCTCTTTGTAAGGGCGAAAGCGCCTCGGGCCCTGGCTAGAGCAGCATACACATGTTTGTTAAAATATAGATACTGATCTAGCCAGATCCCCAGGTATCTGACTACAATCCTTTGCGTCAGTGGTTGCCCGTGCCGTCCTACAATAGAGAACTTTCGCCAATTCTTTTTTGTATCCGCCGAAGCTTTATACAACGGAGTCCTAAACAGAATGGTTTCCGACTTCTGAAAGTTGATATTCAACTTCCAGTCATCGCAATCTCTCATGAATGAATCGAAGTCGACCTGCGCGAGCGTAGTGATGTCCTCGATCTTATTGCCTGATCTGTACACGATCAAGTCGTCGGCATACGCAATAGCGTGCGGAAGAGAAATTATCAGATCGCTCAAGAAAATATTGAACAGGATCGGCGAATTAACGGCACCCTGTTATATAATATAATAATATAATAATATGGATGGCGCTACAGCCCATAGAGGGCCAGGGCCTAGCTTCTCAGCAACCACTCGTGTTGTGCGTGCTATTGTTCTCTCACGAGTGGAAGGGACCTACAGTTTTATGCCGAATCCGAACGGCTTTGTTTGAGAAGCTTTCTTTAGACAGGAAATACTCTTTGAGCATTGTCAGTGACTCGAAAGAGGTGGGGTCGTGAACATTATTTTTGTCGCTCAGAGCTGGAATCGAACCTACGACGTCGAGGTTGGGGTCGACGCACATACCCACAACGCCACGGGCCACCTGTTGGAGACCATTTTTAACTTCCTGTAGAGGTCACGTTGCCATTCTTGACTACGAACCGCCTACCGGTAAGCATGTTATACAGTAGGTACAACAGTGGTTTACTAATGCCTAGCCGATTGAGCTTGTAGTAAAGTCCTTCTAACCAAACGGTGTCGAAGGCCTTCTCCAGGTCAATCAAGCAGGCGCCAGTGCATTGTTTCTTGCTCTTGTTCCATTGGATATCCGAAACCAGTTTCGACGCGGCATGAATAGTGTCATGCCCCGCTCTGAAACCGAATTGGTTATCCGGAATTATATGTCTGTCCACTGTCCAGTTGATCAGAGCTCTATTTATCGCCTTCTCGAATACTTTGCTGATGTTCGGGAGGAGACTAATTGACCGGAGGTTGCACGGATTCGAAGAATCTTTTCCTCGCTTGGATATGGGTTGTACAATCGCAGTTTTCCAATGCTCAGGATAATGTGCATTATTCAGAGCATTGTGAAACAGGATTGTGTACATAGTAACCACTTCCAGGGGGAGGTGTCTTAGCACAATGTTGGAGATCCCGTCGATTCCAACCGACTTTTTCTTCTTTAATGATGCGAAGACCGCTTGAAGATCTGTCTTCGAAATGAACGGGGGATGAACCCCTTGTCTGCCATGTTTTCGTCATTGAACTGGACAAAGTCGATGTTCTCAGATCGCCATTGCTGCAGATCTTCTCGAAGTTGAGAGTTGCTAGCTTGCACGCTGTTTTCCAGGTCGTGGTTCGGGCGAACACTAACATTCACCTTATACACTTCTTGAAAAACTGCGCCTCGTACTTCAACAACAACTTGCGGGTCTTCGACCAGAAATAAGTCATCGTCGAGTACGGCGTTATTGGGATGAGTCCCTTTAGAGTCTTTAATTCCACTCTGGTAACACTATTTTAGATACCATAGAAAAAAGGACCCTTAAACAAAACAGACACACAAAAGGATATAAGTTAACACACAATAATATTTCACCGGATAGGAAACACGCGCAGACGATTCTTACACGCGCAGACGATTCTTACACGCGCCGTCGTCAATTCGACACGTCAGCAGCTTTCACACGATCAACAAGCAGCGACCAACCAGCCTTCCCACGACCACAGGTAATCGGATCGAGCGAAGTGCAGGAGCGAGAATTGCAGTCGCAGCAATAATTTTATATTTAAGGTAGCTCTAAGTTATTTCGATGTTCAGTCATTTGTCAGAAGGCAGTCGGTCTTTTTGACTGAACCAACCAAAGCGTATTTTGTGCGTTGTGATGTAAGCGAGTTAAATAGTTCGCAGTTATGATGTTGATAGCCGAGTCCGAGTCAACCGAGTTGTGTGTTCACATCGTATCAAATGGTTCGTAGATTTGATATCCATTTATTCGTTTCGTTTTAGTTTTAGCAGCTCGGACGTAACTCGGGTTGACTTGGTTTTCAACTCGAGTTGACCCATCTCCAATGACAAATGCCTTCTCCACATCTCTATCTCATCTCGAGCTATCAGAATAAAATCAGTTTTCTAGATTCTATTGTAACGATTTTCAGGCCTTTTTCTTACTGGTCCTAGACCAAGAAAGCTTCCTCTTAGGTAGTTGTTCTATGTGCTGCTGATCAGCTCTTCCGCTGCACATCCTTAATGATATAGACACATACTCAATGTCCATCCTCTCGCAGTAGGAACTGTGAACCGCGTCCTGACAAGGGTCGTGCGCCTCCTTTCCTTTTAAGACTATACGGCTTTTGTAACTAAGAGTAGATCAAAAGAGCATAGAAGAGAAAATGTCTGCGTGAATCACATCGTTTTAAGCCAAGCTTTGGAAGTCATAATTTTGATCCGCAGTGAGTCAATGGTCTGATGTAAAAGAAACTAAAACGAAGGAATATTTAATTCAAACTTTGCTTCGCCTCGTTTTGTCCAGCCCCAGCAACTCGGGGACGTACATATGGAGTCGGCATAGAACTGCGTCTGAAATGATCTCAAGAATTCCTTATTCGAGGAGCGATTCCATGGACAACCGACACGAAGGTCGAAGGTATCAAGTTTGCCTTTCGAATCACTGTCTCACTCAATCATGAAAAGCACCACATGCGATGCCTCTTTGATCTTCTCACTCCTTACTGATATCCACTCGCCACTCTCGCAGCCATACACGTCCTGTAAGAGATAATTCTGATGGGAACTTAATCCCACTTGCCGCAAGCTGAGACACGTCTCTCAAGCTGTCTCATCTCGTATATAAAACTGAAGCCAAGTGTCGGGACACCTTTTAGGACAAGACATTCTGTCTGGCGTGAACTGATCTTGTCTCCTTCGGGCACTGTTCGGGGCAAATCGAGTGCACGTCGACGTTGTACCGCCTTAGGGCTCCAAAAATGGCTAACAACCTCATGAGTCATGACTCACAACCGATTGATTTCTGTTTGCCCGTGCACACATCACACGAGACGAGAAGCCCTCCCGGCGCATAAGGGACCTACTGCCATTCTCCCGATAGCCCGACAGCTCTAAGACCTGACACTCAGTTTCGGGGAATATGTCTCAAAGATAAATTTCCGACGGCTATCCGACAAAGTCAGCACCCGCCGCTCACAACAGACAACGACTAATAAGTTCCCGTCTGCGGCGCGCTTGTCTAGCTCCTCGTTTGAAGTTCAAAAACCTGAATGGCGCACGGATGGGGGGAGTTATTAATAAAATGCAATCAAAACTTGTGTAGGTGCTGCACTCAGCTCCAAGCCCATGACTCATAGCCCAGACGTCGATTAGGCCAACAACTCATAGCCGCAGCTATCACCCGCGCTGTGCGCTGCGATTTGAAATATGCACAAGTCACTGCAACGGAAAATGGATAGATTTAGATACATATTGAACGAGAATACGTCGCGCAGATACGAAAGGAAAAAGCCCCGATCTGGGGCCCCTTTGGGCGATTGATGTTTGTGACGCTGCCACCAGCACTCCGGCCGGGTGATAGTTGCCATCACGGCTGCAACACTCCGGTCCAGATGCGAGCAGCAGACGACGACGAAATAAGGTGCAGTCAGTCAGTCATCCAGACGCAATTAATATAACAGCCCATTGCAGGTTTTTGCGCGCTATCCCTCCTCCTCCTCCATTGAGGCCCGACGTCGATCGCGCAGTCGCCGACGCGACTCAGACGCAGTGACGGTGTTTGTGCGTTGCTGTGGATTAACTGCCAAATTGCGGGATTTATTCCGTCGCCAATTGTCAGACAGGCGAGCACCGTAAATGGCCAGGCCATTTCATTGGAAGCGGCGGCCGAAAGGGCAAGGAAGCGCTCTCCAAAGTCTGACCCGTCTACTTGACCCCCGTTAAATATTCTTCATGTGCTCACTGGCAGCCCCTGTCCGCCCGGTCGATGTGCCTTCCTGCTGGTGGTGTTGTTGCATAAATGGAGTGCCTGCAGCAACAGCCGCCACAGTGCCTGGACTATATTCACGCACTCACGACTTATTTCTGCGCGCAAACGTGGCAGCTCCTTAAGGGATTTCTGTGCACAGTGCATGTCGCTGATCTGCATATGGGAAGCTGTCAGTGGCTGGCGGATCGTAAGTGCACACGGCGAAGAGGCGAACAGCCCGACTAGATGGGATAGATACTCGGGAATAGGCCGAGGATCACAGTTCGGATCGGAATTGATCCAGAAGTGGTGTGATTAGTGCGCCGCTGCGAAGTCGCTGGCCGCTGTTAGCTGTTAGCTGTTGGCTGGCCCGCTGACTCGCTGAGTGGCAGTCGGCGGCACATGTCGTGATGCTGATCATCGAAGGGATCATCGGACCAAATTTAGGTACTTAGGAGAGGTTTTCTTTCGCTAATTGAGCCGGCGCGGCGTGAACGACAACGACGACGACGACGACGCTGCTTTTCTATCGCAGTCGGACACTTAGATTGAACAACAAGTTGTTGAGGAGGTGGCGTGCATCGGAGTCGACGAGGAGTTTATGCTCCTCGAACTGATGACATTTGCGATGCAGATTAGTCGAACAGATACGGACGAACGGTGTGCGGCTTAGGACGGTGTTAAGTTGAGGCCGGTGGCGAGTGCAGAAGTAATGACAACCATCAGTGGCTGTGTGTGTGTCTTTTGCGTTTGCTGTGAACTCGGTGTGGTTGGAAGGAACGGAAAGAGAGACGGCGGTGCCAGGGTTCTTTTTGTGACAAATCAGACTTCCTTCTTTGATGCTATAGAGACGGAGTGGCATCGATGAATGTTTTAACATTTTTTGCGGCACATTTTTTAATGCTTTTGTCTTAGACGAGGTTTGACCACGAAAACAACATGTCATTACAAACCGAACGAAATCGTCAATGTTTAAGCTTATCTGCGTAAATTGCAGAATTTAGCAACAATTAGGGGTACTTACTCAACTGAACATTACGATCGCATGAAGTGGCGCCGCGAAATAAAAATGTTGCTCTACCGAATCATCACACACCGAAGGTCATGTGCGAACGAAATGAGAAATATGGTAGGTCGATGAAGAAGAAATATGTTTTCTGTGCATATTCATATGAATCGATGAATCGAGTCGCTTTAAAATTTAAGACACCAAAAACCGAATAGAAAGAAATATAGTGACGGTAAATCAGCCTAAGAGTATACGAGGCACCAACAATTTAAGGTAGTTTTTTTTTTAAATTATTATTTTTTTTAAACAGAAAAGTGTAAAACATAAATAAATTAAAATTACTATTCATTGGAAGATCAAGGTAAGACGGTGAATGATTACTAGTATAAATGACCTTCCAATGTGGTAGTCCATTATTTTTATATTCATACAGTCGATGTTAAATACCACGCTGTTAATAATAATAATATGGGTGGAGCTACAGCCCGTAGACGGTCAAGGCCTAGCTTCTCAGTAACCACTCGGGTTGTGCTATGGTTCCTTCACGATTGGAAGGGACCTACGGTTTTATGGCGGCTCCAAAAGGCCAAGTATGAGATTTTTTTCTAGACAGAAAATACTCTGTGAACATTGTCAGTGACTAGAAAGAGGTGGGGCCGTGACAATTATTCTTGTCGCAGAGAGCTGGAATCGAACCCACGACGTCAAGATCGGCGTCGACGCACATACCCACAACCCCACGGACGGTGTCCCACAGGGATCAAAATAAATGACATGGCAAACGTGCTGAAATATTGTAAGATAATGTTGTTTGCAGACGATACACTGATATATGTAAGTGGTAATAATTTGAATGAACTAAAAGAAAAAATTGAAGAGACCCAAGTAATTTAAACAATTGGTTAAATAGCAAGAAATTTAAATTAAATGTATCTAAATCTAAATGTTGATATGTATACACCAATAAGCTCTATGCTAAGATTACTAAATTTCTTAAGTGTAAGACAAAGGGTAGTATTAAGAAATCTTATATTAATACATAAAATTAAGAACAATATACTGCCGGAGTACCTCAGCAGAAGCTTATCGTATGTATCGGAGAGGCATAACTATACATTGCAAAAACATACGAAACTTTGACATACCGAGAGTTAACCTTTCAAAATCAGAAAATCAACTCTTCATTAAAGGACTTCAAATATATAACGCACTACCAACTAACTTAAAGACGCAGACAAATTTAAATATTTTTAAAAAAGACTTATCTTTGTATGTTAAACAACGTTTTTAAAAAAAAATAACCAGTCTCAATGCAAATTGTTATCATTTTATATTTAAGTGATGTTTGTATTAAAGTTTTTTAATAAACTAAACTAAACTCAACTAAACGGACCACCACCACGTAAGCTGTTGTCGCCTTACTTATCCAATTCCCCGCCATTATAACTCAACTCATAATGATGTGCAATAGTAAGCTTACGTAGCCGGATCACATTTATAGCGTACGTACAGAGCTCTTAAAGGGCAATGTGATTATTGTTCTTCCAAAAAATTGAAAAGAGTAATTAACGTGTTTGCAGCACTGCAACATGTTTTGAAGCAGCATTGCATACTCTTACGTTGTGAACTGGAAGCATTCTTGAACAACAGATCTTGCATTGTGAATATGCAAACTCTCTTCCATCACTCTCAATACAAGATCTTTTTATATAGCCTTAAAACCAGCCATTCATACGTGTATGAATGTCACACAGGCACTTCTTCATTCATGCTTTCCATTCTAGGAATCACCTATTTTCAGAGGTACGGTCTATGACTGAGTACAGACAATTTTATATCTGCAAATTCCTGCAAATACGAAATGAAGTGCAAAATGCGAGACTGTAAGACTGTATTCAAGAAGATCAATTTCTTCGAAATTGAATTTGGGAAAAAAACAGTGGGCTTTACAGAGACACGTTAACCGACTTATTTCTTACTAAAAACATGGAATTAGACGATCTCTCGCTCACACATCATGAAGCGCCATTCAACAAAATCCATGCCACAATCGGCCTTTGCGCACCAGATTCCCAAATTGTGTCCTCAGCCACCTTGGCGAAGTCATTTCGCCACCGATTTGACTTTGTTTGAACTTTTTTTTATCGAGAGCAGTGAAGACCGGTGTTATGCCACAAATCCATTCATTTTCAAGCACCACTAATCGTGCTGTTTTGACTGGTCAGTACTCAGCTTAGTAAGATTTTACACGGGAAGCAACAACAAAACACGAATTTATGTCTATTCACTAATTTTTGTATTTGCCATATACTTTAGAAAATAGAATGCAGGTTGATGTTCTGAATACAGATTTCGTTAAAGCTTTCGATAGAGTTCACAGAGTAAGTTGAAAAGTTGAAAAAAATGGGATTTAAAATTAAATTTCTTGAATGGTTAAAATCTTATTTGTCTAATCGTCATCAGATTGTCAAAATTGGAGGCGCACAATCCTTCTTCATAGAAGTTCTGTCGGGTCTGCCTCAAGGCAATAATTTGGGGCCTCTCCTTTTCAATCTTTTTGTCAATGACACCCCGAACTCCTTGCAGTTTTCTCTTTTTGTCTAATGTTCGCAGATGATATGATAATATTCTCACAAATTTCTACAATTACTGATTGCTTAAATTTTCAAAAACACGTAAATTCATTTTTTGAATGGTGCATGTACAATCATCTGTAGTTAAATATTTCCAAGTGTAAGATTCTTAGTGCTTTCCGCTCATTATCACGAATTTCGTTTGATTATAGGCTTGACGAGAGACTTTTATTAGTAAGTGAAATTAAAGATATTGGTGTTATATTTGATGCAAAACTGTCTTTCTCAGCACATTTGGATTATATAATATCTAAACCAAATTCCTTGCTGGGCTTTCTGAAACGGAGTACGGTAGCGTTTAATGATGTTTATACTCTGAAAACTCTTTATTTTTCATTAGTAATCCCCATACTGGAATATTGCAGCGTTACTTGGTTTCCCTTTTATCATGATTCTTCCAACAGGATTGAAAACATTCAAAAAAAATTTACGCGATTTGCATTAAGGAAACCGAGATGGTCCGAAGGTTTACCTAACTATAGGTCTAGATGTGCTTTAATTGATCTAAAAACTCTAGAAAGTCGAAGACAAGCTCATAGTGTTCTTTTCATAAAGGATATACTCAATGGTAGGGTTTAGTCCCCGGATTTAGTAGCTATTATGCCTCTTTATGTTCCAGAGAGATGCCTAAGAAATAAGAATGTTCTCTTATGTTTTCCATATCATAGAACGAATTACGGCTCAAACGAACCCATAAGCCGCTGTTCATTATTATTTAATTCAATTTATCATGAAGTCGACCTTCAAATGAATAGAAATATGTTTAAAGAAATTGTATTGAATATTTTTAGCAAAATTTATAGCAATTAAGTGTAGTCAAGAATATTATGTATCAATTGATGAAATGATTAGTTAAAACTACTTAGTAAAATTTCACTGTCATCACTGACTAGGACGCGTTGAAAAATCTGATTCATAGACGGCGCCGGAGGAAAGTATTTGTTTTTTAAGGTTGGTATCATTCGATTGTTGATGTTACTTGTGCAAATTTGTAAAATATAAAATCAATCATATTACTTGTTTGGCTGCCCATTATTTGTGTATTTTCTTTGCTTTAGAGAATTAAATTTCAGAGTATTTTAACATCTAATTCAATGGACATAAGCACACGTACCAACTTTCAGAGGAACAATTTAACTCAGCAAAAAAGCGTTTTGTTGAGCATCATTACTAAGCTGAGTACTGATTAGACAAAAAAACACGTCTAATATCATACAAGTAATCAGTGAGCTACAGCCCGAAACCATCAAGAAGGTGTTGGAAAATTGGAGTGACAGACTGTATTACTGTGAAGACAGCCTAGGCAGCAACTTAATCAACGTTGTAGACCATAATCAACGGAATGTTTGTTGTTACTTATAAGGCCATTATATATGGACACCATTTAAATTCGTTCATTTTGTAGCACTTTAAAAGAAAAGCTTGTATTTGGATCAACGATTATGTAGAAATTCATTTAAAAAAAAAATTCCAATTTATTGGCTGAAAAAATCATATAAAAGTAGGACAAATTTTTGATTCCACTTTTTACATGAGGTTCGGCTTGGTTAAAGAGGCTGGCTCATCACACAAAGCCTAGATTAAGTGCACAAAGTTCTAGGTAGTAGTAGATATTTTCCCTTGGAAATTGTTTTTCGGAAGATTCAATTTTTCAAACGTGTGCGTTCATTTTGAAGTAGACAGCTGGAAAGCAATTGGAAAGCATTCTGGCTGCATATATATTTATATGGGTGGCGCTACAGCCCGTGAGGGGCCAGAGCCTAGCTTCTCAGCAACCACTCGTGTTGTGCGTGCTACTGTTGTCTCACGAGTGGAAGGGACCTACAGTTTAATGCCGAATCCGAACGGCTTTGTTTGAGAAGCTTTTTCTAGACAGGAAACACTCTTTGAGCATTGTCAGTAACTCGAAAGAGGTGGGGCCGTGAAAATTCTTTCTGTCGCTCAGAGCTGGATTCGAACCTACGACATCGAGTTTGGGGTCGACGCACATACCCACAAAGCCACGGGCCACCATTCTGGCTTCATGCTTTCGACAAAAATTCTCGTAAAGTGGATGAAACGGTTAGCAACGTCGGAACGAGACCGAACGCCCGAATGAGCTGATACAGCCTTTAATACGCTGAGCTAATTATTCCTGTTCCGTGAACAAATGTACATATGCTTTCCACAGAGCAAAGGAGATGATAGATAATAATGCTACTTATTTCCGAAAGGCAGTTGAAAAACAAGCAGCACCACGGAGACGTTTTCTACGAGAGGAGATTCCACTGAAGTTGCATAGACGATGTGCAGTAGTCTCTTCCTCCTCTTCTTCTCTTCAGGTACTGCAGGGATCTTCATATCTGAGCCTTAATCTGAAGAAAACTACGTGAAGCACGATATATGTGCCAGCCATTTCCCATCTGGCAAACTTTAAGAACCGGCGAAGGCATCTAAAATCTGAGGTGAAGCACTTTCATTGATTAGAGGCGGTTCAACGGCTGCTACACCACCAGCTCTTTCTGCTTTCGTTGTTTCATCGACCGGTTGGGCTCCGGTTTCAGCAGTTGGAT
Source organism: Eristalis arbustorum (assembly GCA_916610145.1). Lineage (NCBI taxonomy): Eukaryota > Metazoa > Arthropoda > Insecta > Diptera > Syrphidae > Eristalis > Eristalis arbustorum. The sequence goes on from OU744317.1 coordinate 30,406,842, forward strand.
TTGAGCCCTGTTCTCAATTTGGGCCATCTGATGTACAGGTTGTAACATCTTGCAAACTTTCTTTTTACCGAACGCAGAGCTTTCCTCCTCTATGCTCAATGAGGGCATGAAGCAAGCAAGCCAAGAGGTGTGGAAAAGGAAGACAATTTTCTCATGTTTCTTAATTCTTAGAGAAGCATACATACTTATGGACCTGCTCTCCCCTACACCGTCCCGAGATCTGTGGTGAATCTAATGGAACTCCAGAGAACATTCCGATGAGAGGGTATGTACTCATACTTAACATGTTTGCCTACTCGTACTTTGGCTAATTTTGAAAAACGAAACCTAATTTCTTATCCGTGACCCTGCAAGCCACTGAATCGTAGTTTTTGGTCATTTGTGCATCCAAAATTGAAACAGTTCAAAACATGTTCCCACCTAGAGACAATGCCAGCTTCCGATATCAAAACCATCTCCCACCCAGCCCAGCCGACGAGCTAGCTAATCACAGATCACAGATTCACCATCTATCGAATTAGCGTCCGTGGCCAGTTAAATGCTTCCTGGACCCCCGACGAAATAACCTTCGATAAATGCGTCCCCCACCCACCGGTGACCCAACTCATAACCAATCTTCCCACTTCAATCAAAAATCGGCTAGCCACCAACGGCCAAGCCCAGATCGGTGACTAGAAGATCCCGCACCGATCGTCCACAACGAACCCCCATTCAGCTCCCTAATTCGAATAAACAGCCATTTACCGCCCCTAATTTGCATAACCTTCGCCACAAATCAGCGAATGTTTCTCGAATTTCCTGATGTCTTCGTTCCGATAACGAAACGACGTGGAACAACCGACAGAACAGCAAAACAAAAGCGAACAACTTCTATCTATTTCAATCGCTAATCGCCCTCACATGCAAGCCGATTAATATTCAAAATAATTCTTTTGATTACACGCTTGCCGGCTGTGGCCGGTGTGATGCCGGTGACGGTGCTAGTGCCGGTGCCGGTGCCTGATGCTGTTGCTGATGCTTTGTGTCTTCGGACTGGCGTCTATTTTCGTTTCGGTCGATTCCCCGAAGACGTGTGAGCAAATCAAACCTCTAATCTAAATCTCCCCCGAACCGGGTGCTCGGAACGGCTTTAATGCCTTCCTACCTGTCGAAGCAGATTTCAACTGACAACGCGGGGCTCCACTCCACACACCGCGCAAAAGCCTTGAAATTTATTAATTTTATTATTAGTGTGTTGATTTCCTTTGTTCGAGCCCGCTTCAGTCCGCCTTGTGTGGACCGTGGACCGTGGACCGCGTTTCGGGTCTTTTGTGTCGCGCCACCTAATAACAGATACATTTTGATGGTCGATAAATCTCCTTGAAACAAAGGCTTCTCATGCGCTCTCGGGGCGACGCTTATTGATTCGGACGCGTCGCCGCGTGTGTGCGCGAGCGTATATTTGTGCGCGACACTTGAGCTCCGCCGCGCCGCAGATGGGATTTATCAAATATGACGGCCACCTAGAAGAGGCCTTTCGTTGGGCGATGGGATCGCCATTAATTTATGACATCTTATCCATCAAATCCGGATCGACGCCGATCGATTGTGGGATTCCAGAAGCCGGTGGAGATTTATTTAAGCTGTGCCCCATCACGGGCGGCCCTATCCGGGGCGACGACTTCAAACACAAAACGTGACTTAGTACGCGACTTGATTCAGTGACGGCTCGTCGCTGCGCCAGATGCGGGACGGCTCAGCTTCTGGATTCAGTCGAGCTGCCTTCGAAGCAACCCAGGCCTCGGAGGCAGCCCATCCAAGGGCTAATCTCGGCCGGTAAATCAAGGGGAATTGATACATTTTGTGGAATTCGAGGTATTTATCAGCCGCCTGGGTGTTCCCACAGTCCGGGCAGTGTATCGTGACAATTGGCTATTGGCTCTTCGCGCAGTCAAGTTGAGTCATATTGGATCGACGAGATGGGTGGCATCGATCGGCGACTAATTAATGAGCTTTGACGCTAGCCCCCGCCGAATGAGGCCTGTCGCTGGTAGTCGCTCGGAATAAATTAAGTCGGAGGCTGCGACGGGACAAATTATAATCGATTGGGAAATATGGCTGATAAATAAATCAAACTGCGGTCACGACTCTCATCACAGCACTGACTCACATCCAGTTCCGCGTAGAAATAGAAGAAAACAATTTTGTATTTTCAAATTTTGAATGCTAATTAGACGGCGGCGGCGGACAAAGACGAGTGTGTCGCAATCGATCAGCGGAAGTGGAGTGCCGCGGAATGGCGTCTTGTATCCCGAAGGCCTGATGAATGTGATTTGCGTAAACTGGGCCCGACTTCGAAGAAGTGGAGACGAGTCTTTGGTGAGACTCTTTGTGTTGGCATGTGTGTCAATTCGTCGGAAATCAGTGGCGATGGTGGTGAACAAAGAATGTGAACTGGTACAGGCATGGGGAGAATTAATACAACTTGCAGGTACAGTACAGCATCAGATTCGGTCACATAAAACTCCAGCTGTGTATACAACAATTCAAGAAACCTTTCTTTAGGAAAGAAGAAGTTTAAATTGTTGATCAATTGCCGGAGTCTGCAGACACCTTCATCTGATACTCCTAGTTTCCTTAAGAGCTCCATGAGTCTGCAGTTGCCTAGTTAGGATACGCAGTTTGATCCTGCCCAGTTTCATTTATGCCTTAAACTTCAGGCGGTTGTATTGAGCTACGGGTTCCTTTATGTCATGAGGTGTTTGACAGGTTTTCAGAGCCTTCCAGGTCCCTTAATTTTTCTCTGAGAACTTGGTCTCCTACAGCATAGAATGGTTCGTGCCTGTAACGGATTGCAATGGTCCTGCAGTGCCAACAAAAGGCTGACCTTCTTTTTCCAATCGTGCTACAGTCCAGAGTGAACCTGGGCCAAAACCAACATGCGTTTCCAGTTGGCAGGATCCTTAGCCCGCTGGCTCCAATAGCGCATGCCAACTTGGTTGAATTCCTTCTCCACTTTTCTACGCCATGCTCCTTTCGTAGTTAGGTGTTCCTAGCCACTTCATTTCATTCGATATTCTTGTGGACAAGTACTCATTATCGAACGTTGACTCGGACCATTTCCTTGTTATAGCCAAGGTAAGAATCAGGATATCACGAAAACAACGGAGTCGGGAAAGAATACCAAGGTTTAACGTCTCAAAACTACAACTACAACTAGATGGACTGCTGGATCTTTGCCGACCGAGTCTCCCAGAAACTCTCTGTAAGTTCGACACCGCCTGCACAAGCCATCGAAAAAGAATGGAGTCGTTGTCACGAAGCCATCAAAGAAGCTGCCGCTGATGTTCTGGGTTTCACGACACCACCTAGAAGGAACCCATGGCTTGACGACTATTGCAGGCAGGCACATGCAGCCAAGCAGGAAGCCTACAAGGCAACGCTGCATCGAACAACGAGGGCTGTTCGTGAGCTCTACGAACAGAAGAGAAGGTAAGAGAACCGGCTTCTCAGAAGAAAAAAGAAACGGCATGAGAAGCACACGGTCGAGGAGATGGAGAGGTGTTATGGCAGGAATGACGTCCGAAAGTTTTATCAAAGGGTGAAACAATTATCCAATGGATATGAGCCTTTGGGGATGAAAATGGGCAACTGACAGTAGAGTCCCGGTCGATATTGAGAATCTGGAAGGATCACTTCTACAGGCTGTTAAACGACGAAGAAGACACCGCCACCGCTGTCAGGCAGAATGTTTAACTCCACGCAATGGACGACGACGGAAGAGAATTCCGCCCCCGATCTAGACGAAGTCATGATAGCGATATCGAGACTTAAGTCGAACAAAGCTGCTGGAGCGGACGGTAATGTCCGCTGAAATGTTTAAGGCAGCTGGAGATGATCTGGTAGGGCGCATGCACCAGCTCATCTGCAAGATATTGTCTGAGGAAAGCATGCCCGACGAGTGGAACCTTAGTGTCATTTGCCCGATCGACAAGAAAGGAGACCCCTTCAACTCCGCCAACTATCGAAGGATCAGTCTTCTTAACATCGCGTATAGGACCTTCTCCGCCGTTTTGTGTACCCGCCTGAAGCCGTTCATTAATAATCTGATAGGTCCGTATCAGTCTGGCTTTAGACCAGGAATGTCCACAACTGACCAAATCTTCACACTACGGCAGATCCTGGAAAAGACCAAAGAAATGCAAATAACCATCTGTTCGTCGATTTCAAGGTCGCATATGACAGCGTGCATAGAGACGAGCTATACAACGCCATGTCTAGTTTTGACATTCCTGCCAAACTCGTCAGGTTGTGCAGGATGATGCTGGAGAACTCTCACTGCTCCATCAAGGTCAGCTACGAACTCACCGAGACCTTCAAGGCGACGCGCTGTCATGTGATTTCTTCAACATAGTTCTGGAGAAGATCGTGCAAAACTCACACGCCAGTACTAGAGGCACGATCTTCCAGAAGCCCGTGCAATTGTTAGTATACGATGACATTGACGTGATTGGCAGAACTTAGCGATCCGTCAATGAGGCGTTTGCTAACATTGAGTCGGAAGCAGCTAAAATGGGTCTGGCGGTGAATGAGGGCAAAACGAAGTATATGCTGTCCTCAAGAAACAAGACAGAGCGTCACAATGGGCAGCTGTAACTTCGATATAGTCAATGACTTCACTTACCTCGGCTCCGGAGTAAATAGTACTAATAACATTAGTACCGAGATCAAGCGTAGGGTAACCTTTGCCAACCGCTGTTTCTTTGGGCTCAAGAGGCAATTGAGTAACAGAGCCCTCTCTCGAAGAACCAAGTTGACTCTACATAAGACACTGATCATCCCAGTCCTGCTACACTGCGCGAAGGCATGGACAATCTCGAAAGCGGATGAAGAAGTCCTTGGTCTTTGGTCCTGTTTGTGTTGACGGATTCTGGAGGAGAAGATTCAACCACGAACTATACGGGCTGTACAGCGACATGAGTCTAGCCGGGACTACGGATTCATGGCTCAAGAAGGCTAGGCCATGTAGAGAGCATGGACAACACTGTTCCAGCCCGAAGAGTCTTCGACTGCGAACCAGTGGGACAACGCTATATAAGACGACAATGAATCCGATGGCGAAGAAAACTGGAGAAGGACTTCAATCAATTTGGGACCAATTTGGCGTGCGAAAATGGAGGCAGTTGGGTAATGATCGAGACGCATGTCGGTTGGGGCCCGGGTTCACTCCGGACTGTAACGCCATTAGAAGAAGGTCAGCTTTTTATTGGCATGGTAGGGGTGTCAATTATGGAAATGCACACCAGAATGGAGCAGCATGTTCACAGATGCATTATTCCAAAATCAAGACCACATGATACTTTCTACCGAAGAAAATATTGCATTGATATGGCATTTTATGCGTGATAATGTTGCTAAGCACGCTTTTCGTCTTGTGAAGGAGAGATCACAATGTCCCTACCTTACAATGACCTGCTTAGTCTCCCGATCAGGATTCGCGTAGTCGTATTCCTTGCAAGTTGTCCATGGCGAAGTGCGTTCCATAATTTCAATGAAATGCAAGACGGTGTGCTATTTATGTGGCCAGGCATGGCGGAGATAAATAATTCCCCGAACATGACACTATCGAATCTCACCGTCATGACGTCTATTTTCGTTGAGATTCTCACTGACTTTTAATGGCTATCCCACACGCCCTGATTTTGCCAATCGCGACTATGTTAGAGTTGTACATACCGCCATATACATTTGGATCGTCCTTATACAACCTCATCAGGGTTATTGCCACATTTTTTCTCTCCGAACGTATATACAGAGCGGAGTTCAAAAGTCGCTTGAACTTGACGAAGACTAGATCATCTATCCGTCACCATGCCAAAGTGTACACTTAACGGACGCTGATAAAAGAAAAGAAAGTAAAACACAGACGTCATGTATGTGTGGACGAATTTGTTTCCTCTTGCGATTATTCGGCTTCCTTTCCCAGTACTTATTACAAATGGCGCCCAACAGAGAGCCAAAACTGCACGAAATGGTTAGAAACCAACGCCGAGCTATCAGCCAACATTTCAAACCTGCTTGGAATTGCCTTAAATTCGAGGCAAGAGCACCATCAATGCATTTCTTTTTACGACTCATCTCGGAAACTCCTCTTAGCACCTCGATGCCGAGTGAAGGCCATGCACCACCCTGAATTACCCATCTGTTACACTATCGGTCAAAACAATCGAGTTCTAGCTCAATTTTCCGTGTGTTTTTTGTCCGTTCCTTAAAAAAACGACCCACATGCGGACGCCTTGTGCCGCGATTACGTGTAACTAATGCCGCCGCACAATGGCTGCAACGAAACCGACGAAAACACCATATGACACCTCGAGGACTGCACTCATAATTCATTTTGGAAGTGTATTATATCCTTGGGGTTACAATCGAATCCACCGCCATGCAGCGCGCCAAGCACGGATGGCGTGTTGATTCATCACGGCCGCGTACACCGCTCGGTGACCATATGATGTTCCATCCCGAGTACATCACTTGATCGCACAACAAATGGTTTTACCTGTTTGTGTCCGATGTAGCCGCGCGTGTGTGTGTCTAGGGGGCGCACGATTTAATTACCGTGAAACAAATGAGTCATTGAACGGATGGGTCGACCTGCATTTTACAAGTGGGGGTTGTCCATGCTGGCAAGGGTGGTTTAAGTGCTGCCAGTGCCGGTGCTGTTCGCTGTTAACACGTGACTGCGGGGAAAGGCGAGCGGCGTCGTAAATTTATTAATATTGGAATGAATTAAACTAATAGGGGTTTGAAGTTGCAATCGAAAGGATGGCCCACCAACTGGAGGTGCATTCCATGCGTGCATGCGTTCTTAATTGAATTCTGTGAAGTGAAGCACTCGCATTACCCGCCGAAGGTGGGCAATGTTTCAACGGGCTAATGGGAGTATTACTTGTTTCGCTGGCATTAATCATTTGATCCATATTCCTTGGTTGGTTGTGCCGTGCCGTGAGTGGAATCAATCATTGCGGGCAGTGCTCTTGGAAGGGGTCCAAATTGTAACGATGAAACGAAACAAATCGACTTGGAGTGCATTTGGGTTGGTCATTTATTTGAACGAGGCCAAGCCCTTTGCATTGGACATTGAGTTCAGTTTGAGATGAGCTTTTGAGGGAGATATTCACTTACGAGCATGGATAGTTTGTTCTACGAAAAAACAGCCTCGATCCCGATTGTTTTGATCGATAGAATAACCGATGGATAATTCAGGGTGGTGCATGGTCGGCATTCGGCATCGAGGTGCTAGGAGGAGCTTCGGAAAATGCATTGAGTTTGATATTTCATCTGTTGACTTCCAACTATTTTCATGAATTTTTGGTTCTCTGTTGGGCGCCATTTTTTTAACTGCTTGAAGAAGATGCCAAGTAATAGTTTACATGACGTTTATAAGCCCGGACCAATGTGTGTATTTTCTTTTAATCGGAGTTTGTGTAGTATTTACTTTGTCATGTTTACGTGGAGATGATCTAGTCTTCTTCAAGCTCGGGTCACTATTGTACTCTGGCAATGATACAGAGACGGTTGTGCCATAGACCTAATTTCGACATTAAGATGGTCCAGATGTAAATATAAAGATGATACCATCTCATGTTTGGAAATAGCCCGTTGCAAGACTGAAATTGACTTCGAAAACATGTGAAACATGACATGTGTTTTCTGCAAAGCAGTTTCATTGACCGAACTGATCTTTCCTTTGCAGGTCATTATTTCTACTGAGGGTAAGTCAAGACTTACTTATCCTCACATCCTTTCAGACAGAAGTCCTGAGCGCAATTGATAGATTTTTGGAGGTATGTGCTAATCCCCAAAACAAAGCTAAGGTGGATAATTCAGAAGTTATGACCACTTCCAGAACGCCTAGATGATCTGCAATCAGACATGCCGAGCCTGGATTTAAAAGCTGTGTACGCGATTTCTACTCTCAGATCGGCTCATGAAATTTAGTTAATAATCGATTAAAAAATACCACGAATGCAGGCTGTCCAGGTGAGAGCTCAAGCGCGATGAACAATGCTCCAATAGTTTCATGGCATGAAGCCAATATTCGCATCTTTACGACTTCCATAAGGTTAGCAACCGCTTGCCAGACTCAGTACGAGGTGGTTGGAGCAAGTCAAAAAATCAGCCTGTTTCCACCTAGGCATGCATAGCTTCTGATGACATAGAGTCGATTACGGGCGATCTTGGAGGATCGATGGGGCCTTTCCTCCGAGATCCTGGATCAGTAGATGACGATGATTCGAATGATTAGTCCAAAATTGGCGCTTATTTATTGCAACTTCCGTTCATATTTCTAAGGTCTGTCAAGAAGATCAAACAACCTTGTTGCCCCAATATTGACTGAGGTTTCTAGGTTACAGTGTGTGATCCTGATTTCAACTTACTTCAAGTTCCCTAAATACAATGTCTGGTCCCTATTCATTCATTCTTCACAGCAGATAATGAGCGTCTAGAGCCTTCAGACATGTGCGCATCTTTCCGAGAGAATGCTAAACCCAGTTTGGACAACGATGGACGAGAATTAGTCCCTTGTTCTAGACGGAGCTCATGGCCATCACAGTCCCTCTTATGATGATATTAGGGACCCATGCAAGAGCTCATCTGTAAAATATTGCCGGCATGGCTGACGAGCGGAATATCGGCATCGTTTCGACGATTCAAGAGAGAGGATACCATTATGCCCACATAATTTTCTGTTAAGGTTAATCTCAAAGGTTCTCATCAGCACGGCTTGAGTCATGGACGATCTTGAAAAAAAAGCTGAACGACATTCATAAGAGTAAAGTGGTACATTGGCACCATGAACACCTCACACTAAGACAGTAAAGGCTTATCATGTGCATCATATCCATCCTACTCCGCTTTTGCCGAAGCAATGAATTGGACCGACAGCAATAAAAGTTTGTTCGGTCCATCAATTGAAGAAGTGAGGTCTTTGGTGACCTTCCTTCCGAAGGAGAGGTCATTCAATCAACTGAACATATGAAGAAATAAGTCCCGTGATCCCCTGTCGATCGGCTTATGTCAGTCAGTGAGGAGCGGCGCTGGCCTTTTACAATAGAAATCTCAAGTATAGAGTTTTGAAATAATCTTATGGACCTGTTTCTTCACCTTGGTGAAGTGTTGAGGCTCATCTAATACATCGTTAGGTCGTAGCACCCGATTGTTTCATTTGTAACTTTACACAGATTTGAATATTTGAACATTACAAGTTATCAGTAGGATGCCATAAGATCCTATACCCGGCAGCCTTTGTTATACAGAGCTGTTGTATAATATAATACGAATGGCTATACATGACGTAGAGGGCCAGGGCTTAGCTTTTCAGCTATTTATGCTATTGTTCTTTCACTAGTGAAGAGGATTACAGTTTAACGCCGACTTCGAACGGCCAAGTTGGGAAGCGTTTTCTAGATAGGTAGTACTTTTTTAACATTAGGCGTGTTTTTTTTTTTGACTAATCAGTACTCAGCTTAGTAATGATTCTCAATAAATCGCTTTTTGCTGAGTTAATTGTTCTGAGAGTGGTTACATGTGCTTTCGTCCATTGCATTTGATGTCAAAATACTCTAATGTCAAAAATAAATAGAATTTAATTCTCAAAAGCAAAGAAAATACACAAATAATGGATAGCCCAACTAGTAATATGTTTGCTTTGATATTTTATAAATTTGCACGGGTAATCTCAGCAAGTCAACACTTACAAGTGTCAAATAATCGAGTGATACCTACCTTTAACAAACAAATAGTTTCCTCTGGGGCCGTCTATGAATGAGATTTTTCAACGAATACTAGTGAGTGATGACAGTGAAATTTTAATAAGTAGTTTCAACACAGTAAGTAGTTTCGTTGTTGCTTCACGAGAAAAATATTACTTAGCTGAGTACTGACTGGTCAAAAAAACACGCCTATTGTCAGCGAATCGGCAATCGTATTATGCGTATATTCTAATGTAGGCATTTATTTCAAAGTGCTGAGTGTTTTTCTTACGCCAGTGTTTATACCATTTCTTATCTCTTAAATGCACTTGTACATAAGGTTCGTCCCATCCGATCGTGTGATCTATTCGAAACGGTAAAGTTCCAATGAGTTAAGCATATAAATACTCCTTGATTGTAACATAAAGTGTCTTCAGTTCTTGTGAATAAAGTCGTCCGAAAAGCATAGAGCGGTTCGTTTTCTTTTTCTCTCCCACAACTCCTACAATTTCTCAGAAGTGGGATCGCGTCGTAAGCGTATCAGAAGTTAGTTTGTTTTTGAAGAGTGAACGAAAGTAAAGCTTGTGATTACCAAGGGCAACACAATGTCGGAGCAGTGGGCACAGTTTTTAGAAACCGCTACCGTGGCTGTACTGAAAGATTTGCTGAGGAGTCTTAAGTTGCCATCAAGTGGAACTAAAGCGGAACTGAGGATCCGAATCCAAGAAGCAGTGGCTGAATATTCGAATGAAGATCTACTGCAGATAATAAGAGAAACCAGTCCGTCAATAAGCAATCAAGAGCAATCGATTGACCACGTGTCAGGCGACTTGGAATCGAACGAGGAAGAGGAGCTGGATACTGAACTGGAGAAATTACGGAGGGTTTGTAGAAAAAAAGAGGAGATTTCTAATTTAAAGAAACAACTTCGCGAGTTAAGTCTGGAGCAAGGAAGTTTGACCACGAGGTCGTCCGCCTGTTATAATTTTAGCGACATTGAAAACTCAATTCCAACATTCAGTGGTGACGATAATTTCCCTATCACCAGTTGGATTGAACAATTTGAAGAATGCGCGGATATAGCTGGGTTTGACGACAGGACCAGATTTTTCTATGCCAAAAGATTACTCCGAGGTACAGCGATTCTCTTTGTTCGAAATACAAACTATAAAAGTTGGAGTGAACTTAAGTGTGCACTGAAAAAAGAGTTTTTAAAAGTGATGACGAGAGTAGACATTTATGAAGAGCTCCGGAACAGACGAAAATACAAAGATGAGACAATGCAGCAATATTTCTTAAGCATGCAAGAAATAGCATCTCATGGCTCAGTAGAAGAGGAAGACATAGTGCAGTTCATAATAAATGGAATTAGTGACAGTGAAGTGAACAAAACGATATTATACGGGGCAAATAATTTAAGCGAATTGAAAGTAGCTTTAAGAAAATATGAACGGTTTAAAAAAAATAGTTACATCAGTAACATGGACAGAACAGTGAAAAGTCAAGTGTATAGTGCGAGAAGAATTAGTGCACGTAATCATTTTAAAAATATAGACAGTACCAGGCCTTTTATGGCTGAACAAAAGAATTTTACGCGCGAGCAAAATAAAAACGAAAAGCATAATGTAACCTGCTACAAATGTGGTGAACCAGGACATATTTCTACGAAGTGTATTAAAAATAAGCCAGTGATGATGCTGCAACCTTCTTCTATAAAAGACTATGAAAAAACAATTTCAAGAAATGAGGTTGCAGAACAGTTTGAGCACAATGTGTCAAAAAATAACTTTGAAAAGTGGATCGACTACCAATTGACTTCGGAACAAATGTCATTTTCAACAACATTGTGTACGTTATTGGACTCGGGGAGTCCAATCAGTTTTGTGCGGCACCAATTCATTCCAACGTGCATGATGTCGAAACAGAATCCTGAAGAAAATAAGTATTGCGGTGTTAATGGAAGTGCCCTTCAAATCCTGGGAAGTATTTTTTGTAAAATAAAATATGATAAAATGATTATTGATGTAAATTTATTTGTTGTTAGCGATTTGTCCATGAGTTATCCTGCGATCTTGGGAAGAGACTTTTTGCAAAAAATTGGTTTGGTATTGCAAAAAGAAGATATGTCAAACAAATCAGTTGAATTCCTGGATCACTTTGCGGTCGATAAGAGTCACAATCATCACATTCCAGACAACATCGAAAACGATCATCATATTCTCAACATAAATATAGACCAGGAAGTCTGTAAGTCAGAACTAAAAATAAATACACATATTCCATTGCATGCTAAAAAATTAATAAACGATATTGTAGTACCTACTCTTGCAAATGAAAGAAAATACTTACCTCAAACAGATTTTCAAATGAAAATAAAGTTATCTAAAGAGCAACCCTTTCATTGCCCTCCAAGGAGATTGCCATTTACTCATAGAATTGAACTACAAAAAATATTAGATCGTTTACTAGACGATGGTATTATTCGCGAATCACATTCAGAATACGCATCCCCGATAGTCTTAGTGCAAAAGAAAAACAAGGAGTTTCGACTTTGTATAGACTACAGGGAGCTGAATAAAATAACTCTTCGGGATAACTTCCCCTTACCTTTGATAGAGGATCATATTGATCGATTGAAGGATAAGGTATATTTCACGACGTTAGACCTAAAAAACGGTTTTCATCACGTGCCCTTAAGTGAAGAGTCTATTCAATACACCTCTTTTATCACGCCCCTAGGTCAATACGAATATGTCAGAATGCCTTTTGGGCTTAAGAATGCGCCTTCGGTATTTGAGAGATACATGAAGCATCTTTTCGGCAAATTGGCATTAGAGGGCAAAATATTAACTTACATTGACGATATTTTAATCGCCACAGAAACGATAGATGAACATCTGAATATTTTAAAAGAAGTGATGGATGTAATTATGAAGAATTGCTTACAATTAAGATTGGATAAGTGCCTTTTCTTGCAGACAGAAATTGTTTATTTGGGGTACAAGATAAATAAGGACGGAATAAGACCAAACGACAGTAACTTAAATGCTATTAAAATGTTTCCTATGCCCTCTTGCACTAAGGACGTTCATAGCTTCATCGGTCTTTGTTCCTATTTTAGGAAATTCATAAAGAACTTTGCGAACATCGCAAAACCACTTTACGATCTTCTTAGAAAAGATGCCCCATTCACATTTGGCGTAAAAGAACTTGAAACGTTTGAGTTGCTAAAAGAAAAACTTGTGGCATCTCCAGTTCTATCGATATATAGTCCTCATAATTTAACTGAATTGCACTGTGATGCCAGCAGTGCTGGTTTTGGCGCCGTTCTAATGCAAAAACAATGTGACAATAAGTTTCACCCAATTTTTTATTTTTCCAAACGTGCTACCGAATGTGAAAGTAGGTATCACAGTTACGAGCTCGAGACGCTGTCAATTGTGTACGCCTTACGTAGATTCAAAGTTTACCTAGTTGGTCTGCCATTTAAAATCGTGACAGATTGTCAAGCCTTAACATTAACATTGCAGAGAAAGACTCTTAACCCACGTATTTCTCGTTGGGCTTTAGAGCTTCAAAGCTTTGACTACAGTATAGAGCACAGGAAAGGTAATCGAATGTCACACGTTGATTCTCTGAGCCGATCTTTTAACATCCTTCATGTTGAAGACGAATCATTTGAATTTGTGTTGGCGGCTGCACAGAGGCAAGACCCCAAAATAATATCCATTGCTTTAGAGTTAGAAAAATCCGAAAATCCTTTTTTTGAAATGATTGATGGGTTAATTTACCGGAAAACAAAAGATAAAGTTCTTTTTTATGTACCATCCAATATGGAAGAACATGTGATACGGACACACCACGAGTCCATGTGCCATTTGGGGGTAGACAAGTGTTTTGAACATCTATCTGGTATCTATTGGTTTCCTAAAATGAAGGAAAAGATAAGAAACTTAATAAAAAGTTGCTTGAAATGCATATATTTTTCACCGGATTCGGGTAAAGCACAGGGCTCATTACATTCTATTCCAAAGGGAAATGTACCCTTTGACACCCTGCATGTTGATCACCTTGGTCCCTTGGCAAATTCAAAGTCAGGAAGAAAGCATATTCTTGTGGTTATTGATGGTTTTTCAAAATTCACTAAACTCTACCCGGTAAAAACAACTAAGAGCAGTGAGGCTTTAGTTTGTTTAAGATCATTCTTTGATAATTATTCGAGACCTAACAGAATAGTCTCAGACCGCGGGACTTGTTTTACATCGAAAGAGTTCACAGACTTTTTAAAAGAGAACAATGTTGATCATATAAAAATAGCTACTCAGTCACCTCAATCAAACGGGCAAGTCGAACGCGTCAACCGCATCATAGTTCCTATGATAGCAAAAGAATGTGAACCTAGTACCATGAGTGATTGGGACAAGCACTTAGTCAAAGTGGAATTTGCATTAAATAATACAAAGAATAGAACTACAGGATTCTCCCCAAGTTTATTATTATTTGGAACCAACCAAAAGGGAGAGTTTTGTGACAGAGTAATGGAGTATATAAATAAAAGTAGGATAACAGAACCATGCGATCTTAGGGATATCAGAACTAGGGCTGAGGCAAACATTGTAAAGAGTCAAGAGTACAATAAAAATTATTACGATAAGCGTCATAAAAAGCCAGAAATATATAAGGTTGGTGATTATGTGATGCTTAGGAACACAACAGTACCTGGTGTCAATAAAAAGCTCTTTGCCAAATATCGGGGCCCTTATTTAGTTAAAAAAGTATTTCCTAACGATCGGTACCTTGTTACAGATATTGAGAATATGCAGCTTACCAGATTGCCCTACAAAGGAGTGTCTTCTGCTGCAAACATGAGACCATTTCTACTTCAACTACCTGAAGGATGTGATGATGATGACCTTAATGATAGCAAAGATGATAACGACTTTAATAATAACAAAGATGATGATACTTAAGATAATCAAGTGAAAGTTATTCTTTATAATAAACCAAACAAACCAATTCTTTGTTCAAAGTCAATCTTTGTATTCGATGATTTCCCATGAAATATTAAAGACCAAGACCTTTTGTTATTTATCTATCTATTTTTAACATTATATCTTATTTTGCATCTCATATTAATATCATGAATTCTTATAATATGTATGTAAATATCGGCTGTTAGTGACGAATGCTTTTGTAATTATCAATTAAGGAACTAATGAATGAAAATGAATAAGAGAAAAATTAAACTGTATGCAAGATTTGTAATCGAGTCGATTCCAGGATCAGGATGGCCGAGCTGTAGGCATTTATTTCAAAGTGCTGAGTGTTTTTCTTACGCCAGTGTTTATACCATTTCTTATCTCTTAAATGCACTTGTACATAAGGTTCGTCCCATCCGATCGTGTGATCTATTCGAAACGGTAAAGTTCCAATGAGTTAAGCATATAAATACTCCTTGATTGTAACATAAAGTGTCTTCAGTTCTTGTGAATAAAGTCGTCCGAAAAGCATAGAGCGGTTCGTTTTCTTTTTCTCTCCCACAACTCCTACACTAAGATAGTGTACCTTCTTTATATTCCATTGTTTGCGAGCAAAGATGTCATTTTTAGTTGGAGTTTGTTTGAGTTTGTTTGTTTTAACCATCTTATCTAGTTGGCTTACAACTACACGAAGGAGGACGAAGCAAGAACAAAGAACTTGATATTTCGCGATCCTGTAACTCCTCAATCTAAACTGGTAATGCAGACGAGAATGTTGGGAACCGACCTGCTCAGTCTGATCAAACTGCGTGGTCGATTCTCGCAGGCCACAATTGTTTCGTACAGAAGCACTTGTTTTTCTCCAATCATCTAAGATTTGTTCGATCAATAGTTTCGAGAATCAAAGCTATGAAAGGTAGAACTCCGTTCGGAAGGATCGCTGAACTAGTGCCCTTCTACTGAGTTCGTGTGGGCTTGCAAAGGAATAAGTCCAAGGCAGCGGAGTGCACACAAAACTCACTATCTGAGACGATCACCCGAAAGTCCATTCATCTACTTTTCTACGCGGATGGCATTGACGTCAACACAGGATATTCACTGGCGTGGCTACCAAAACCGAGGTAATGAAGGCAAAACCGAAGTACACACAGTCCACTTGTGATTAAGCGTCTCCCCTAATTAAGTACACAAACACACACATTTTCAAGTGCAACCAGGTAGTCAAGAGTCCCATAACGAGATTCGTCAAAACTTGTGAGTCAGCCATCATGTTTCCCCGAAAGCGTCCAGTCCAGTGCCCTAACTCGATTCGAGGTGCGGCACGACGTGTGCACTGCCTTGAACCAGCTTAACACACGATAAACGATCGCATTAAACAAATGTCCTCCGATCTCTCAATATCGGCCACCTGACATTGCCCTCTCGGGCATTCATTTCATGGTCATCATCGTCGCACCGCACTCATTGTCACACCGACACACCGTCACCCCGCTCAAGACGGGCGATGATATCACACCACGGAGCGACTGAGCGCACTGACGACCGCGACGCACAGCCTCAACTGGACAAACAACATAATTTACGTCGCCTAGAACCGATCGGAGGGTGCACCCAAAGGCGGCGGAGCTGCTGGCCGGCCGACAATAACAATAAAATGAGAGAAAAAGTCATAACATCCTCAACCAGTCCACGGAATCAGGTGTCCCGACGGCGATTGCGTCAGAGGCACCGTTCGGGGCTCCCTTTGTGAGAACTTCATTTGTCGCTGATTAGGCGAAATAAATTTCGATTTCATTTGGATACCGGGCGAGCGCTGCCGCGACCCAGCGACGGTAAGGTGCAGCGTGACGTGGCGGTCCATTGTTGCGCCCCAGAGTGCGACAGCCCATTAATTGATTTCTCTTCTTAACGAGAACTCAAAACTGGGGTGGTCCTCCTAATCCCAGTGTGTTCGGGGAACGCAGCGGACACACACACGCGCGCAGGCGCACGAAACCGACCGCAGTCGAGGCAATAAAATACTACACACAGCAGGACGATAATGAATGGCTGTGGATGATGGTTTATTGTGTTTGCCCAGAGCTGAGCGGCTGAGCGGTGCCTGATGTGGGAAAACGAGATCCTTGCGACGACAACGACGACGCTGGCCGGTGCCGGCCTAATGCTGTGTAATTTCCTGGTCGACGGCGCAGCGTTGCCGAGATTCGACAAGTGTACGCAGAGAGCATGACAAGTGGACGAGTGGCCGGTGAGTGAGTGTGTGCGCTCGGTGTGCGTGCCGGAGGAAGTCTCGACTCCTATGGCGAAATTTCGCCAAGGCCCAATGTGCAAATCCACGGGACGAATGAATGGTTTATGGGTCTAATTGTCTCGTTGGGCGGTAGTAATTGATGGGCATTAGGAGAGGAGATTGTGCTCCGCGCCGCAGAGGTAGAGGTGCGAGTGTGTGTGGTCAGGCCGAGGTCCGTCGTCCGTGTGGCAACTGGAAAGGTGATGACTTAATTGAATTCCTCGGAGTGGAGATATTTATTGAGCGGATTTGTTGATTTTAGGGCGTGTAAGCGGTGATTCGCATTACACAAGCGCTGAATGTGGGCTCCGGTTGGAGGAAAATAATTGCGAGTGGTGGGCATTTGGGAATTGCACAACAGGTTGCAGGCGGGGAATATGAAATGTTTGTGTTTTGGCAGTTTTTGGGTAACAAGCCTGCTGGGGACACTTGTTGTAAGTTGGGTTGATGCCGCGGGGGCAGTACATTGACAGGCTTATAAAGAAAAGCGACTTTTTGGCAGGAAAGTTATTGTAAAGTGGTTTGAACGGCTCAGTAATTATTGGTGCATGAGGGAAGCCTTTTCCGTCGGAATAAGGAATGCCGCAAAGTTTTTGAGGCAAATTTGAGGTTTTTTGTTACTAGCCAGACTGGCTAGGTCTAGCCTGCTCATATCAAGTGACTCAAACTAAGTGGCGACATCTGCACCAGTTGGTACCTATAAGACGGCTACTTCCGTTAATACGAAATCGTACAGATCACACTTGGTCCAATTTGTTACCATCACATCAAGCTGAAGCGACGATTGTGTGCATTTAATCAAACTGCCTACAATTTGTTCAACATTTTCGAGAATTCTCAAAAAACCCTAAAAATAAGACCAACTAAGCGGTGCTTCTTTAAGTGGCTCTACAGTCCGGTGTGGACCTGGGCCTCAGTCAACATTCCTCTCCAACTAGCGCGATATTGAGGTAGGCTCCTCCAGTTTCACACACCCAGCTGAAGGCTAGGTCTTCCTCTACCGACTCTCCGAGCCGGAGCGTATGTGGCCATTCTATCTACAAGACCTAGTCCCGGAGTCGAGATAATCGAATTCGTTTGAGTAGGCCAATGTCGTTGTACAACTCGTAGAGTTCGTCGTTTAGTCTTCTCCAAACTATTTCTTCGCAAACTGGACCGAATATGATTGGAAGGATTTTC
This sequence comes from Eristalis arbustorum, assembly GCA_916610145.1. Classification (NCBI taxonomy): domain Eukaryota; kingdom Metazoa; phylum Arthropoda; class Insecta; order Diptera; family Syrphidae; genus Eristalis; species Eristalis arbustorum. The sequence continues at coordinate 30,425,024 of OU744317.1, forward strand.
CTTTCGAAACGACCAAGCATCTCTTCGTCCTGGCTTGACATTGCCCATGCTTCTGCTCCATACAGCAGGACTGGGACTATGAAGGTCTTATGTAGAGACATTTTGGTTTTCCGAGACAAGGCCTTATAATATTTTCTTCCATCTTCCTTACTAATTAATACATTTAGTACCTCGTGTGAAGTTATCTTCAAGTAAATTTGATGTACGCCCGAGACATCAATTGAAACGGATAATATTAAGCTTGGTTAATACGCCGCCTGAAAACCTTTTTCTGACCCCCATCATCGTCTAAGGGGGTAGTGGCTTGAAACACGCACTAGAGATCTCCAGCCCATTCGACCCGCCGCCATCAACTCTAACTATTCAGTATTTATACTCAGGTGCAACCAAGCGAGTTTGTGAACTTGGCCTTCCCGTTGGAGTCGCATTTTAGGCACGCCTAAGAAGCCCTGTCGATCGAGACACTCGTGCCATGTGTCCAAACGCTCGAGGCATAGCTCTTTCCGTTCGGAGAAGTAAATGTTCAACCGTGAATTCCTCGCGTACTGACGTGCTGCTTACTCCATCCCGGCGTTTATCTCCCACAACAGCATGTATTCTCATCTCGGCTTATTCTTTCGTTCATTTCCCACACATTCCGGCCAAAACGGTTGCTATTTCGCGTTCAATATTGGCTCTGAGCTCTTCCAACGTCGTCGGCATAATCCAATGACTTATCGTAGCCCCTCAGAAAAATAGTCAATCGGCGTTAAATCGCACGATCAAGGCGACTAATCGAATGGCCCATTTCTCGAGATAACACGCTCAACATACTTACTTTTCAATAAATCGGTTGGAACGTGTGCTGTGCGGCTTGTGGCACCATCCTGATGAAGACACATATCGTCTAAATCTATATCTTTCACTTCGGGCCAAAAATAAGCAGTAATCATGGCGCGACAGCGTGACGGTCGTCATCGTCGACCAACAAATTTGGCCCCAGCATGTGACGCATGAACCACATTTCGACATTTTTCTTAGTGACGAACGCATTGAGCCAAAAATGAGCTAACCCAAAATTAGAGTTAAAAGTTGTGGTCCCCTACTCCGAATTTCGGTAGAAAATGTTTATAATTTGCTGACGTTGCTCGTTCGCCATGCTGAAAATGTTGAGTTAACTGAATTAATTGACAGTGACTTACTTACTTACTTATCAGGCAGACGAACCATGAAGGGTCTGAGCCTGAGCAAATGCTGCCTTCCATCGGTGATGGTCCTGGGCACGCTGCTTCCAGTCATCAAGGCCAAGCTGTCTTATATCCGCAATGACTTGGTCTCTGTACCGGAGCTTCGGTCTTCCTCTCCTTCTCGGATTCGAAGACAATCTTTGTTGGAGCGTTGTTGTCCATTCGCTCGATGTGGCCGAGCCAGTGTAGTCGACGGATTTTTGCCTTCCGGACTACATCCACATCCTTGTACAGCTCGTAGGGTTCGCGGTTGTGTCTTCTCTTCCATTCGCCTTCCTCGCAAACGGGACCATATGTAATTAATAATAATAGACAGTGACAGTTTGATGATGAGTGATAGAGTCACAAATTAAATTCAAAATTGTCAAATAGCTACCCTATATGGGTGGCGCTTCAGCTTGCAGAATGCCTGGGCCTAGCTTCTCAGCAACGACTCGTGTTGGTGGACAGGACCCAAAATTTTATACCGACTCCGATTGGACAAGTTTGAGAAGGCTTTTTTAGACATAAGTACTCTTTGAGCATTGTCAGCGGCTCGAAAGAGGTAGCGCCGCTCAGACCAGGACCTATAACGCCGAGGTTGTTATCGACGCACATACCCACAACGCCGCGAGCCACTATGTACGTATTGGAAAACCTTTCATTTCGTTTTGGCCTCATTCAACGCCAGACCCATTTAGTCGGGTTCGTCTCAACGCCTCCTTGATGTCTCGCTGTGTCATGCCAATCGCGACAATGCCATAGGCTATACGGATTTCTAGAAGGCTGTGTTCCTAGTATTAGCGTGTGAATCGTTCACGATCTTCTCCAGGACGATGTCGAGGAAGCCTCGTGAAAGTGTGTCATCTTGCCCATATCTCTTCTGCCTATCGTCACGAGTTTTACTTTATTAAACAGTTCCTCTAGGTCTGTGGAGAAAACTCATGTTTGTGAGAGATTTCTTAGTGGTTCCGATCAGATAACGACTCAGTTATGTTTCTGAAATTGTACGTAACTCGTCGTTTGAACTTTCTCGAACGCTTTTCTCTTCACCTGCAACTGGTTAGTTAGCTGATGTGAATATGGAACATTACATGAGAGGGTGTTTGAATTCAAGCCCGAAGTATCCCGTGATGCTGAGTCAGCTCGGCTTAAGTTGTCGAGAATGCACTTTCAAATGTCTTCTTGTTTTACCGGCTGTAGACATATAACATCTTTGTTGTTAACAAAACTGGCCCATTTGCTCGGTGAAGCTGCTATTCATGCTTATCCAGCGTTTGCCTGCACCTGCGCATGTTCTTTTACTTGTTCTAAGTCAAATACTGTGAATGAGATGTTCTATGTTGTAGCAAACCACACTATATTGGTGTGCAGCAAGACTCGGAGACATCAGTAACCGTCCAAGTGCTTCATAAGCAAGATTTCTTTTTTATAAGCCAGATCCTCCTTCCCGCATTGCCGAGATTACTGTTCTAACAGCATTCACTTATGCGTCCTTGTCACCCAACTCTTCTGCATAGATGTCATCCAAGTGCCACGCCGCGGTGGCAACACATCCTCAAATTTCAAAAAATGTCAACCCACAGCTTCACGGTCGACAAATTTTCCACTTGATTCGAACTCAAGACGAATCGTCGCGCCATGCTCTCGGGCACCTCGCAGACGGCCCCCAACTCAATTAGTCACACGAGATATTCCGCGAAAAGATATGCCATCAAGTGGCTTCGGCGGAACTGGAAACGTGCTAAGCCATAAGTCCAATCCGCACGGTCACTCCGTTGAAAAACTAAATCCCCACAGCACCGCAGCGCATCTGTTGTGCGCAGGCTTGAACTTCAAGCTCAATTGCTTCTGTAAATCGCAGCCTGAAACTAATAATTCCACCGAAGCCGTGGCAAAGAAAAAAAAGGCGGACGAACGACAGTGCCACCGACTGGCGACTCGGCACCACCAACATCGCCGCCTCATCAGCGCTGCATCCCGTCCGGCAAATCAATTTCTGAAATGGAATTCCCCTGCTTGTCGCTGCCTCCGAGTGTCCGTGCCGTCCTCCTGCGCCCGGTTCGTATCTCATTATCCGCTGGCTTTTTGTATTTTCATTTTCATTTAACCTGTCGAAGGTGTTGCTGGTGACCATGTTTCAAATGGGCGGCCGACAGCGCGCTGGTGTTGGTGGTGGACCGCTTATGGTCATTTCATCAGAAGTACACTTGTTTCTGCGGGTCCATTTCCATTTCGATTGTCGGGGCCCGCCACCGCCGAGCCCCCACCCGCCGCCGCGATCTGGTTTGAGCGTCTGGAGCTCGTAAATCGTAGGCACTAGCGTACATGATCCGGAATGATCTTCGCGCCCTCTCCTGGAGGCGGTCTCTGATGCCGTGATGGTGTGATGGTGTGTTGGCCGTTCCAGAGGTATGCGCTGCGCTGCTCAATTTGCAGGATGCCCCCTTTTGCCAGCACTCACTGGGCAGCTCTGCAGAGTGCCAGTGTAAGGTGTGGGCTTGAGCGGAAAAGACACACAAAAGGGGGGCAAGCAAAACAAAAAAACACAAAAAACGAACACGACGCGAGCGCGCGAACCGCGCTGTGCTGTGCCACAGCGGAGAGATGAACGACAAACGAATACGAAAATAAATAATAAGTTGCCCCCAGACACAATAACCCCACGGATACTTAACCGACTGGTTTGCAGGTTCCTCGCGCGGAGTGGCAGTGGCTATCGCGCTTGTAGCTGGCTGTGGTCTTCCTTCTCTCGTGTCGTGTTGTTTTCTTTGTCTTCGGTCCGTGCTTATCGTTGGATTTTGTTTTGTGGCACTGTTGTCGCTCGCCTTTGGTTCCTTCGGACTCGGATTCGGGGGATTGTTGTACCTGTGGTGGCGGCGGACATGCCGCGCGGTGTTGCATTATGCTGGTACAGGTGGTTTTGTCCTTGGCAAATTTGCGTTCAGGTTCTTTTCTTCACAAAAGGAGTTCAGTTCTTGGATTCCTGTGAGGTTTTTTTTTTCGTTTTTTTGCTTGTTTCTTCCCTATTTCTCGGGCGATCGTTTGGGATTTCGGTTGAAGTGCTCCTGGGGTTCTTATCGATCCAGTGCGGGGTGATGCTCGGTCTGGGACGGCGATTGTATCTTTGCGCATATTTGGCTTGCTGTCGAGATAATGAGGTGATGTTGAGGATGTATAATCTGCTGTCTGACAAAGTGTTGGCCATAAAACCGGGGCGGGCATGTGCGCATGTCTTGGACACGATTGGTATCGCACATTAATTATACACCACAAGTGCGTTGGCATAGAGGTGAGTCCCGCTGTGTGGACAAATCGTGTTTTTGTGACAATGCCACAATTGCATGTGCTTCTCCCTAGTGGTCGAGTGCTGGAGCAAATTGAGCACGCCAAGACTGGTGGCAGTTAGTAAAGGAGATATCGCACACATGCTTCATCGGGCAGATGAAAATCTGCGACAACGCGGAGGACAACACGTCTGAAACACTTCATTAGCTCAGCTTATCAACGCAGACTAAGGAGTGTGCGGCACAGCTTACAGAAGGGAAAAGCACCGACTAACCAAAAACCGTTGAGAACGACGAGTGCTTTGAAATTAGTAGCTACCGATGATAGCACACTAAGGCAGCTGGCGATGACCTGGTTAGGCGCATGCACCAGCTCATCTGTAAGATATGGTCGGAGAAAAGCATGCCCGATGAGTGGAATCTCAGCATCGTTTGTCTGGAAAAAGAAAGCAGACCCCTTTGACTGCGCCAACTATCGAGGGATCAGCCTCCTTAACATCGCGTACAAGATACTCTCTGCCGTTCTGTGTGAACGCCTGAAACCCTTTGTCAACAACCTGATAGGTCCTTATCAGTGCGGTTTCAGGCCTGGGAAGTCCACCATCGACCAAATATTCACACTTCGGCAGATCTTGGAATAGACTCAAGAGATGCAGATCGACTCCCACCACCTTTTTGTCGATTCCAAGGCCGCATATGACAGCGTGCATGGAGACGAGCTATACATCGCCATGTCTAGTTTTGACATTCCTGCCAAATTCGTCCGGTTGTGCAGGATGACGATGGAGAATTCTCGCTGCTCCACCAAGGTCGGTAATTAACTCACCGACACCTTCAATGTCAAAAAATGTTTTAGGCAGTGCGACGCAATGTCATGTGATTTTTAAACTACTTGAGAAGTTGTCGGCTCGTAACGTATGTGCGTCGACCCCAACCTCGACGACGTAGGTTCTATTCCTGTTCTGTGCGACAATAACAAAAAAATAATGTTCACGGCCCCACCTCTTTCGAGTCACTGACAATGCTAAAAGAGTATGTTCTGTCTAGAAAATGCTTCTCAAACTTGGCCGTTCGGAGTCGGCATAAAACTGTAGGTCATTTCCACTGAGAGAAAATTAGCACGCACAAGATGCTGAGCAACTAGGCACTGACCCTCTACGGGCTGTAGCGCCACCCATATTATATTATTTTATTGAGAAGCTCGAGCAAAACTCACTTGCCAATACAAGAGACACGATCTTCCAAAAGTCCCTCTAACTGCTTGATTGAACGAACACAGCGAGCCGTCAATGAGCCGTTTCCGGAAGTGGCTAAGTACGCAACACATACCCGAGGTGGTGACTACATCTTCAAGATGGACAAATATTTAGATCTTCTTGCAAGCAGTTGAACAATGAACTGGCATATGTCTTCATAAGAACGCACATACCACAACATGTCTCAGTTTAGTTGATATATTTGAGAATTCAATCATTTTCTTTGAATTTTTTTTGTTCTATTGAGCTGAACCATTATTTTCAAAATGAACTGTTGATTCTATAACAAGAAAAGTCTTGGCAATTAGGGCAAGGAATGGGGCCAAACTATTTAGCAAGTCTTTTAAGCCGCCTATAATCTGTTCTGTTAAAATCTCACCATATATCCTTGTGTCTCTGGCAAACACTGAAACGTGAAACGTGAATCGGAGGTCTCTGACAATGAAAAGAATATCGGTAACAGATGGGAGAAAGAGTAGAGGTCCCCAATGGCTACCCCGTGGGACACCAGTCAATACGGACTTCCAAGACAGTTTCTGCAATGAAATAGTATTCTTAACCCTACCAAATGCTATCTGAAATAATGAAATATTTCTTGTCTGCATCAAATCTAATCTAAAGACAAGTTATGTTATGCGGAAGTTGCTAAGGAATAAGCCAGAGAAGGGGGACCTTATTTCTTCCCGCCATCCATTGCTTCTGTGGGCTGGTCACCGGTGGGAATGTCCATCAAGTACCACCTCAAATGCATAATTGGAACTGAGGTATGTACATTTATTCAATTTACTCTGTTTCACAAGAACGCTCCCATTGTCTACTGACAGCCGGACCGACTATTCTTCCCGGCGACAGAGAGTCTAGACGGTCTGAGCCTAATGCTGCCCTACAATGTTGACTGTGTCGAGTACACTACTTCCCGTCATCAAGACCGGAGAGCGCCCTCTTCTAAACCTCAGATCGTACCTCTTTGTTGGAGGGCCATAGCCTCGAGACAGTGTCCTCGCTGGAGTACATTGAGATCTTTGAACACCTCATGGAGCTCGACGTTGTGCCTTCTACTCCTTTCGAACTTCCTCGACGGCAGATCGATAAACCCAAACCAAAATTTTCTTGAAAAAGCACTAGAATCGGCTCTGCTAGTTTCCTTGTCGTCCAGCTTTCAGTGTCCTATTGAGGGACTTGCAAAATAATAGCTTTCAAATAGGCAGCTGATGGGCAGAAACAACCTCATCTTGGTATGTGGAACTGGCTTCTGAACTACCCAGCCATCGAGCTGGAAATATTTGTTGATTGAGCTCAACCTTACGCGACGATGAATTCTTCGCAGTCGCTGAAGTATAAAAGGGTGACTGATTTCCACTAGGATGTCATGCTGGTAAATAACAGCTTAAAATACAAACATTTGCATAGCCTGTCATCGGCCTCAATGACTACTTAGCTGTTTGCCAAGCCAGAGTATAGCGGGATGAATTTTGAAGAATCGATCTTCAGCAGATGATTTATTGCGTCCTACTGCCTGACTTCAGACAGAATTCGTGAGCATTCGCAACAAGTTGCTGAGCGTTTGCATCCTTCTCAACTGACTCGATCTCTTTGCGACTCATTGAGTTTTTCTTGATTTGGAGGCCATTCCTGACTTACGCGTCTTAAAGGTTGCACTCATTGACTCTGATCTTCTAGCAGAAAAACAGTTCCACTTGACGTCATTACCGAACAGCACCCACGATTGATTGTCCGAAGATAAGTGCTTCCTTCAGCATCCACTTGAAGCACCTCCCCGAGACGCAACCCACAAACGTCATTTCCAGACCCATTAACCCACCAAAACAGCCAAAAGAAGCTCATTGATTTCACATGGAAACCTCCAAAAGAACACCAGGCGGTGACCAATATAAGAAAACAAACCATCAACCTGACACTCAGGCACCCCAACAAGCGTATCATTCATTAGGTCACATTGTATCATCAACTCAACTGGTGGCCAATTCTCGGCACAGCTGGATGGAACCGCGTTTCACGCCTACCCAGCGGAGCCTCCCATTCATTAGCCCCGCTTAACAGTTACCAGTCATCCGCGCCAGATTAATGAATCCGAATTAATGACCGAATAAACGCGTCAATTTGAGCCGTTTGATCGGTGGGCATAATCAATTATCGGCATCGTGGCTGTCAGAGGCGGCCGTCGGTTGCACGGCCATTCCGTGAGGGCCCAGTTCAACGGGGGAAATCTGTTTCGTTTTGTTCCCTTGCTGTTGTTGTTCGTTGTTCGGTTTTTTCGCGGAAAAGCGAAGTCCATCGGCAAGGTGGATAAAAGCCATCCCGAGTGCATTGTGTGGAGTTTCTAATTCTGCCCCCATTGAACGGCATCGGGCGCACAATGGGCTGCGACTGGGAAAGTCGAAGGCGGTATGGCACGCAGTTCAAAGGTGGAAGGATTTCTCCATCGCTCGCCTAGGCGAAGAATGCGAGAGCAGATGAAAGGAGCCGAAGTGTTCTGCATTTCAATGCCATACTCGTTGAAGGCCACATTCAGCCGTACAATGGCGGCTCGCGTTTGCTCTGACGAGCAGTTGGCGTGGTACAAATTTGTTTGGTGAGGACGACGATGATGGCTGGGTCCTAAATGAAGACGCGGAAGTTGACGGGGCTTGGAGCATGAATAATTTAATTAGTTTGAGTATTTTTCTTGATTTTGTGAATCAAAACGGTGGCATTGACGACGGGTCATCACGGCAGTCCGTGACCGGCTGTGTTTGGGTAGCCCACTTCCTAAGTGTCACCGGGCTTAGGGAAAGAATGTCAATCATTAGCGTCAATCAACCTCGCTGACCCCTTTCCAGAATGAACCGATGGACGTGTTGCCGTCTGACATCAACGAATTGTTTTCGTTTTCATAGACAAACGAATGTCTTGCCTAGATTTTCGGGTCAACTGCAACTCGTCAACTTAGCTGTGATTTCGATTGAATAGGCTTATCAGTCGCATGGCGAGCTGTGCTAAAAGTTGCTTCAAGATCCACGTAGGACATTATTTGGGTTTATTGAAGTATGGTAACGTAACCTTAGGACCAGCTTCTTTCGTATTTTATTGAATCGGAATAAATGCTTCCACGACGAAACGTTGAGAACGAACTAAAAATGCAGATTCGGGTTCCCGGATGTAACGAAAATTCTTTTGTCGGTGTGAAAACAATACTACACTTTCTACCACTAGATCTAGAACGATGAGTTCTAAATTTGCTCTAAAAGTCAACCAAACTGGTGTTTAGCCTCAATGCTCAGCTGTTCAACAAGTCATGAATCTAAGCTTGTTTTTTTTTTTCTATTTTCAGACCCACCTTTGCAGCAATTTTACTTATAACTACGCTTTGAGTTTGAAAATTGGCTAAACATGAAGCTTTATTGTATACATAGGTATACTGGGTTCCAGGTCATAAGGCGTTCGACCCATCGCAAGTAATACCATGTTTCCATCAACACCCGGCTGAAGTCAAGAGTAAAGTGGACAATTAAATCATGGCGCTAGACAATGAAAAGCAATGCTCTCTTCTGACCAGTGAGACCACTCGGATATTACGGCCTAGGTACAATAGCAGGCCATGGTAATCGGAGCGATAACTGGCCATCATCATCTGAAATGTCATGAACAAAAATGAGACTGAGGAGGGCGATGATATTGAGGACACTACTCACCAGTGTTACCACAGGCGCTCTATAGAGTCAAAAGGACTCTTTTTTTTTAGCCTAACTCAGGGACTCATAATTTGTAGATTTGACTCATTTTTTCAAGAACAAATTTAAATACCATAAACAACTAAGGTTATTTTATTTCACATTTCCATTTGCATAACTTTGCAAAATATGAACTACGATGAAAGATTTAATCTTAAATGCCTGAGAACATCGAAGTACTGCAACCCGAAATGGTTCTGGTTAGACTTCGAGCCAGGCAAGGAATGTAGTCGTATCTTCATGGATGACTTCCAAACCGATGATGGCTCCCGCGGTGTTTTCAAGGAGGGCTACAATAACATTGAAAATATCGAATTTTGTACCAGAAAGTGGTCATTTGGCATTAATTTTTTGTTTTCATTTGAAGAAAAGTGCTGTAGAGTCGCATCGAATGCTTGTCGAGGCATATGGTGATCATGCTCTATCAGAAGCAACATGCAAAAGATGGTTTCAACGGTTCAGAAAAAATGATTTTGATGTGAGAAATGAAGAACGTGGCAGACCACCAAAAAAGTTTGAAGACGCCGGATTGCAAACGACATTGGATGGAGATGACACTTTGAGTCAAAAGCAAATGGCAGCAATGTTAAATGTTGCACAACAAACAATTTCTGACCGTTTATGGTAAAAGCTATGGGAAAGATCCAAAAGTGTGGAAAATGGGTGCCACATGGATTAATTGAAAGACAGACGGAAAACCGAAAAAAACACTTGTGAAATTTTGCTTCAAAGACACGTGAGAAAATCGTTTTTGCATCGGATTGCTACAGGCGATGAAAAATGGATTTATATTAAGAATCCTAAACGGAAAAAATCATGGGCTAATCCGGCACAACCATCAACATCGACTTCGAAACCAGATCGATGCGGTGTTTGGTGGGACCAGAAAGGTGTGGTGTTCCACGAGCTCCTAAAACCTGGTGAAACCGTTAATACTGATCGCTACCGACAACAAATGATCAATTTGAACCATGCATTGATCGAGAAACGACCAGAATTGGCCAGAAGACACGGCAAGGTAATTTTGCTCCGTGAAAATGCACCTGTTAGGGATACAATCAAAACACTTGGCTGGGAGCAGCTACCCCACCCGCCGTATTCACCAGACTTGGCTCCTTCCGACTACCATTTGTTTTCATCGATGGGACACGCATTGGCTGAGCAGCACTTCGATTCCTACGAAGAAGTCGAAAATTGGGTGTCTGATTGGTTTGCTTTAAAAGACGAACATTTTTATTGGAGTGGTATTCACAAATTGCCAGAAAGGTGGTCAAAATGTGTAGAGAACAATGGCCAATACTTTGAATAAAATGTTTTTACTTATAATATAATAATTAGTACGGGTACACCTGGTATACGATTTTAAGATGTCTTCAACTCACGCTTAGTACCAAATTGTACCACAATGTATACAGGCATGTTAAAGTAATGACTTGTTTGAATCAAAGTCGACTGCCGTGAGATGCGAGTATTTCTAGAGTCATTCGAAGAAGTCTGAAACTTAGAAAACAGACGTCAGAAATGATTTTTCGTACACCCCATGGTGTAAGGAACATAAAATGTGCTGTGCAACTTGTGAAAACCGCCATAGTTTTGTTTTGTGACGTCACGCAGGGCCCTATTTTTTTCTCAACGTGCAGATGTTCACTTAAGCTTATATCACATTTTAATATCACACAAAAGTTAAATATTTTACTGATGTTCTTATTGACATGAAAACTCTGGCTATGACGTTACGCGAGGCCTGAGCAGAACTGTCCTTCTTCTTCTTCTTTGTGTGGTGCTACAGTCCGGGGTGGACCTGGGCCTGAACCAACATGACCCTCCAACTAGCGCGATCTCTGGCTAGCTGTCTCCAGTTTCGCACACCAAGTTGGTTGAGGTCCTTCTCCACTTGGGTGCGCCACCTTAAACGCGGGCGTCTTCTGTTGCGTTGCCGACAGGTTCGGATTCGAAGCGTTGACAAGCGACTTATGCAGGCACAGGCGTCTGCACTTAGCCTCTGTCAATGAACTCCTACTCTCACCTCCCCGTGGTGAAATGCGGGAGCCGAGCACCTTCGACTGAAGATGGGGTACCCAACCCCCGTGGGACGTCATGAGTCTGTATCAGGGCTCATCTTCTTTACGGATGGCGGCGGAGGAGCTTATCATCAGATTAGCCAACGGCGACATCCAGAGCTACCTGGTACACCCCCTTTTAGAGCTTCTCTGACATATTTGGAGCTCAGATCTAAAAGGTTGCCTTCAAGGTCATATCGGGATTTTGGAGCAGAGTTGGCGGCAGAGGAACCCTATCATATAGGGTCAACGGCGGCACTAGCAACCTCAGCGATGCTAGCGATACCGGAGTCATCCGGACCCTTCGCCCAAGGGTAAAATAAATGGGGCTGTCCTCCCAGCTAAGGGTTGTGCGTGGGGTTAACGCCCTCACCACGTAAAAAACAATATGTTCAGAGACGACAAATTGCCTCGGATACTGACCGAGCAGAACTGCCCAGCACATCTTATATTCCTTACACCATGGTACACCCCAAATAATGTCTAACATGCATTTGTTTCATAACTTATCGTCTAATATTCTAGGACTCTTTGTCACATCCTACCACTTTACCTTCGCATTCAGACGACTGTAGCTTCATAAGCGTCAGGAAATCCAGTGACTGCTCCCAAGCTCTAGTAAATACAACAAGTACTATTGTTCCAAGCCAGACACTGCAACCGGCTGATATTGTCATTCTGACTAAAAAGGAAAGCAGTCAGCAACTTCGGCAACAGAAATCAAGTTGAAGCTAGTCACAAGCTGCCCCCATGTGCTTACCGTTTGTAGAAAATGGAGCTCTAACGGGCCATAATCATCAAGAGCGACTAGTCGGGAGACAACGATAAGGCCACTGCCCCAGTCTCTGCCACAGGGTGGTGGTGGCTCACTCCTATAGTGAATGTAATAAGCCACCTGCAAGAGTTTTCACCTCAGGTCCACATCTAATCACTAAGTCAACACTTGCATTCGACACAACACGGGCATTCATCGTCGAGGATCTGGAGGAAATCACTTTATTCAGAGCCCACTTAACGGTCATAATCCCCAACTCGCCTCCACAACTTCATCAACATTCCGCCTTACGATCGCTGCCCAAAACCACCGTCCAACGTCCACATCTCATCGCCAATCGACTACCAACTTCAATTAACAATCAATGCCGGGCAGTCCAGCATCTCGAGACTTTAACGAACCAATTTGGCATTTAACGACGAGAGTAGTTGGGTCAAACCTGCCGTGCGGCAAGAGAAATTCCCTTCTCTCTACGGCACTTTATGCACCTAATAAATTTCCCACAATATCAAGGCATCAACCAGACAGGCGCTATGCCCTGTTCTCAGGTAGTTAAAATATCTCTCGTCGGGCTTAATGGCGGGAGAGTGCGATAATTGCCTACGGTTAGCGATTTCAATACCTCACCGAATAGCAATCACGACCGAAAAACAGAAGAGAGCGGGGAAAAAAAGCACTGAACTCGAACTCATTTTCGCTCGCCACATCCTCCGTCATGAAGACAGCTCAACACCACTAGGGCTTCCATTAATTTTCATGTACAACTTGGCGTTAATGGCCCCCGAAGACACAAGACAAGCGAGCACCGAACCGACTGAATAGATCATGCCGCGATGTTCCAAATTCATTTTTACCCACGAATCTGCCCTTGTGCACTGTCTTTACCACCACCAGCACCAGGCACCAGGCACCAGGCACCAGGAACACAGCCAAGACGAGGCCATCAGCATCATCGCCATCATCATCATCAGTGACTGACATCTGAGAGTAACGAGGATGGATTCCAAAAGAAAGTGATCAAGCGATCGCCTTTGTTTAGGGACACATCGGACACTCATCCGTGGGTTAGCGTCCTTAATTACAACTTCATCCAGTCGCGCCGTCGGCCTGTGGAATTGGTCGGGCAAGGGGGCTTCGCTCTCGCTACACGCGCGAAAATTGAGCAATTTCATTGGCATGAAATCAATTAACTGATCTCGGAAACATGGCGATTATACCGTCGGACATAATTTCCATGTAACATGCACACACGACCAGACGAACAGGAACGAGGTTGGAATCGAGTTGGCGCTGCGCCGGCGAAGCTGGAAAAGATCGATCGGTTCGGTGGCTGTTGCTTTCCAGTGGCAGAACGAGCGCTCTCCAGAGATCACGTAATTAACTCGTTTACCGGCAGCATTACGGTGCGCAACGCTGCGGTTGCCAAACGATGATGAGATACGGATTGAAAAATTGAAAGCCCTACTGCCCTCCAATATCTTCAATAAACAATAATAATGGCCCGTAATAATCGGCTACCTGTTTATTGGCTGGAAAATTTGTGCGAAGTCACTGCAGTCAGCTGCTGCTGCTGCTGCTAGTCGGGTATCCATTGCCCGTGCCCGTGCCCGTGCACAGATAGCACTCTGGCCGGGTACCAACCGTTTCGACGGTGGTTGTAAGCTGTAACACGCGATTTAAGAGTCGTGGCGCAGCGATAGCTCAGCCGATGCAGCTCCTTGCGACAAGCACACTCTCGCACACAGACACAGGACACATTCAAGTGCATTGGGGTAAACGTGATTTATAAATAATAGAGGTTGACGTTAATAAATTTTAATATGAAAATCTATGTTCGCCCGGAGATGCTGGCCTCTTGTCTCCCGCTCTGGCTCGGCGCACAGACAAACTGCAGCCGAAGTGTGGGAGATCAAACAAATAGGTGCCTCGACAGATAATCCCCCTCCTGGGCGCTGCGAGCTGTTAACGGGATAAGGAAAAGTTTAATTTTTAAACCCAACCCCTCCGCCCGTTGCAGTGCAAATCTTTCGTCAGCAATTAATTTCAGTTTTGAGCAATATTTCAACGGTGCACCCGGCGCAGAAAAGGGAAAACTAATATGATGGCGTTTGGATTGCAACCGATCTCGTGCAACCTACGAGCGGTGCGCTGGCGCTGGAGCTGGCGCTCAGACCGGCAGCGGCGAGGGTGGCTCATAAATTGGATGCAATGTAATCCTTTTGACGGAAGCAGATTGACGCTAAGATGACGGTGGCCATGTTGTCAGCGTAAGTTGATTGGAAAGATCTTTTGTAAGTGAGTTCAGGAAGGAATACGGCCCGCCGCACGTGGACGCGGGGATCTTGGGAAATGCATCGAGCAGGTCAGGGTGCACTAGACTAATGAAGCGGGAAGTCTCTGGCGTGGACTCGTGATTGGGGACATCTATCGAGATCGTTGGCTTGTGGGTGGGGAATATGTTTCGACATCGGACTGCTTCATCCAGTGTTACACATTATCACTGTGCTGACTCAGTCTGACCAAATCTCATCGAACTGTTACAAACTCTTGGCTAGTCTAGAGTCGTTCGCCTTTTTGGGAAAATTCTGATGTAGTGAAGATTTGCCAGTGTCTTGTCAATGGTCAAATCACAGCTCCCTTGATATTTTTTTTATGGTTTACGTCAATGGATGTGGAATCTGCTTTCATATACTGGTAGCAATTGCACCCAGCATGAACTATTCACAGGATATTATTCTCCTTTGTCCTCGCGCCTACGTCCTAAACCACACCATGCACACTTCAGATATTACTTCGCGGGGCTGGTCAGCAATTATGCTCTATTTTGTAAGGCCGCCTCTTGGGCTCTTCCTAGAGCATCAGCTTTTCGTAGTGCAATCTTCACGTTAGCTAAGAAAGAGCAGACCTCTGTCCAGTCGCTCTCAGATCTCGGCATGTAGCGTACGAGTTCCGCCGGAGTTGGCAAGTTCGCTCTGTCCTCGGCGAAGCGTGTGCAGTAGAACACTGCATGCTCCGCGTCTTCCTTCGCGTCTGGACATTCGGGACACATATGTGAGTTGTCGTGTCCAAACCTGTGAAGATATTCCCGATAGCCACCAACTGGTTTGCTGATCGATGCCGCTCTTTTCTCCGTCTTTACTCTTCTTGCCTCCTGAGAATTCAGGGGCCGCCGAACGTATACCCTCTTCTGTTCTCGTTTGCAAGTATGTCAATGGGGATCATTCATCATGCTGCATCGTCAGAGATCGGAAGCCGCTGATGGCCCTGATTGCACAGAGTCTGTATTGCGCCGACAACTTCCTCTTCCACTCAGTAATTGCTAGTGAACCGGCCCCTATCGGGGCGGCGTACATCAGGACTGAGTTGACCACTCTGGACAACAGGATTCTACGAGCGTATCCAGGACCGCCGATATTCGGGAGCATTCGGCAGAGTGCCGCCTGCATCATCGATGCCTTCTTGCTTAAGTATTCAATGTGAGGTTTGAAGCGGAGTCTATTGTCGATCATCACACAGAGATCCCTCATTCCTTCGAACTAATTGTCTGATTTCCGATCCGGAAATTTGCGTACTCCACCTTCTTGCAGCTGGTTATTAAGACAGCCTCAGTCTTGTGGGCAGCTAGTTCCAGACCGGCAGACTCCACCTCGTGGACGTGCTTGGCAACTGTGACCACTGCAATATCATCAGCGAAGCCTATTACTTTCGCACCATCTGGTAACTACAGACGTAGAATCCCGTCATACATTATATTCCATAGGAGAGGCCAAGGGCAGATCGTTGCGAGACTCCTGCGGAGACATTCTAGTACTTAGCGCCCTCATCAGAGTGGTACCTTAGCTTCCTGTTTCTTGGAAGGTAGCGCCCTCTTTGCAGGTAGTACGGTGTATCCAGACCAGCACTCTCCTGATAGATGACCAGTTCGCCGAGTTGAATGCGTTTTTGACATCAAGCGTCACCACTGCGCAATATTTCTTCGTCCCCCATCTTCATCTTTCCCCCTGAATGGCTCCATCTACTGTATCCACTACCGTCTTTATGGCATCGACGGTAGAAAGCGATTTTCTGAAGCCGTATTCGTGTTCTGACATGGCTACGTTTTCCTTCCGAACATCCTCTCTTCCAGACATCCTTGCATTATTGCTCCGAGGGTGATTAAATTGATTTCTGAATACACAAACTTATGAGATTTAAGAGACGCATCACCTATATCCTGAGAAACTCAATTGGATCGCGCGACTTGTTATGTTCGTTTAGGTCTAGGTTTGTGGTTTGGTTTGCATTCATTCAGACCATAGTAGTACATATACGTGAGCATGATCTACACAAATTATATGAAAACACTTAACACTTCTCTGGATTCTCTTGATCCATCAAAGCTTACTTAAGGTGGCGCTACAGTCCGGGGTGGACCTGGGCCTCAACCAACAAGCGTCTCCAGCCAGCTCGATCTTTAGCTAGCTGTCTCCAGTTTCGCACGCATAGTTGGTTGAGGTCCCTTTCCACTTGCGTGCGCCACCTGAGTCGCGGTCTTCCTCTACTGCGCCGTCCCTCGGGGGTGGATTCGAAGACTTTTCGGGCCGGAGCATTGGTTTCCATCCGCTCTACATGACCTAGCCATCTCAATCGTTGGATCTTCACTCTTCTGGCTAAGTCGATGTCGCTGAACAGCCCGTATAGCTCGTCGTTGTATCTCCTCCTCGACTCACCATCTATGCAGACGGGACCGAAAATCACCCGCAGAATTTTCCTCTCGAAGCAACCAAGAGCTGCTTCATCCGCTTTTGACAGAGTCCATGCCTCCGCGCCATATAGCGGGACAGGGACGATTAAGGTCTTGTAAAGCGTTACCTTGGTTGTTCGAGAGAGGGCTTTGTTCACCGATTGCTTTCTTAGCCCAAAGAAGCACCGATTGGCAAGAGTTATTCTTCGTTTGATTTCAGCGCTGGTGTCGTTGTCTGAGTTGATAGCGGTTCCTAGGTAGACAAAGTTTTTTACTACCTCAAAGTTATATCTGTCTGCCGTGACGTTCTGACCGAGACGTCGGTGTTGGGTGTCCTTTCTTGTTGACAGCATATACTTGGTCTTACCCTCGTTTACCGCTAAACCCATCTTCGCGGCCTCCGTTGCAATACTCACAAAAGCGCCTTTGACATCACGCTGCGTTCTTCCGATAATGTCAATATCGTCGGCATATGCGAGTAGTTGGACGGACTTCTGAAAGATTGTTCCTCTGGTGTTGGCGTTTGAGTTTTGAACAATTCTCTCAAGAACGATGTTGAAGAAGTCGCATGACAGCGCGTCGCCTTGTCTGAATCCTTTTTTGACATCAAAGGTCTCGGTTAGGTCTTTACCGACCTTGATGGAGCAGCGTGCATTCCCATCGTCATCCTACACAAACGGACGAGTTTGGTAGGGATGCCAAAACTAGACATTGCTCTGTATAGCTCGTCTCTATAAATGCTGTCATACGCGGCCTTAAAATCGATGACCAGGTGGTGGGTATCGATTTGTTGCTCCTGGGTTTTCTCCAAAATCTGGCGGAGTGTGAATATTTGGTCGATGGTGGATTTTCCTGGCCTAAAGCCACACTGGTATGGACTGACCAAGTTGTTGACGAATGGCCTTAGGCGTTCACACAGTACGGCAGATAATATCTCATAGGCGATGTTAAGGAGACTTATCCCCCGTTAGTTGGCGCAGTCAAAGGGGTCTCCTTTCTTGTGGATCGGGCAAACAATGCTGAGGTTCCATTCATCGGGCATGTTTTCCTCCGACCATATTTTACAGATGAGTTGGTGCATGCTCCTTACCAAATCATCGCCTGCGGCTTTAAAAAGCTCGGCGGGTAGGCCGTCAGCTCCAGCAGCCTTGTTGGATTTCAGTTTAGATATAGCAATCCTCACTTCATCCGGGTCGGGAGGACGGAATTGTTGATCTTCATCGTCTCTTTCATTGGGGTTGAATGGTTCGTTCTGCCTGACAGCGGAATTTGGTTCTTCGTCGCCGTTATACAGTCTGCAGAAATGGTTTCTCCATATCCTCAGCATCGACTGTGACTCTACTACGATGTTCCCTTGATCATCCTTACAGGCTTTGGTTCGGAGTTTATAACCTTGACTGGTTGACTTTACCCTTTGGTAAAACTTCCTTACCTCATTCCTGCAGTAATATCCCTCTATTCTGCCGATCGCGCGCTTCTCATGCTCCTTCTTTTTTCTCCTGAGAAGCCGATGTTCGTCTCTCCTCTTCTGCTCGTAGAGCTCCCGAGCAGCTCTTGTCCTTCTTTGCAGTGCCGCTTTGTATGCTTCTTGCTTGGCTGCATTCGCCTGCCGACACTCATTGTCAAACCAGGGGTTTCGTTGTGGTGGCGGATTGAGACCCAGCACATCGCAGGCGGCATCTCTGATGGCTTTTTGGCAATGCTGCCACTGGTCTTCAATACTTGATGTTGGCGGCGTAGGATTTCTTAAGAGGTTGAGGGAGACACGATCGGAAAGGGATTTTGCAATCTCTTGCGATTGTAGCCGGCCGACGTTGAACTTCCTCACAGTATTTCTTTGTCTTGGCGGTGTTCGGGATATCCGCAACCTTACCTTGGCTACTACAAGATCGTGGTCCGAGTCAATGTTGGCACCTCGGAACGTTCGGACATCTATAATACTGGAGGAGTGCCTTGCGTCGATCGCAATGTGATCAATCTGATTGATGGTTGATTGATCAGGAGATCGATATGTCCCTTTGTGAATGTCGAGATGTAGGAATTTTCCTTTGTGAATGTCGAGATGTAGGAATTTTGTACTGGCTACTACAACATTTCGCCCCGCAGCAAAATCGATCAGCCTAAATCCGTTATCGGATGTGGTGTCGTGTAGGCTGTGCTTCCCGACCGTACTACCAAAGATGTTCTCTCTTCCTAGCTTTGCGTTAAAATCGCCAAGAACAATTTTAATGTCGTAGCTAGGGCATTGCTCATACGTTTTGTCCAGGAGCTCATAGTCTTTGGTGTCGTCATTATTCTCCTCTGTGGGGGCATGTGCGCATATAAGGCTTATGTTGGCAAATTTAGCCTGGATGCGAATTGTCGTGAGGCGCTCGTTCACTGACCTGAACGATAAGACTTCTTGCCTAAGTCTGCCTCTAACGACAAATCCACATCCAAATAGGCGCTGTAATATATATCACAGTTTTTCATCCTTCTTTTGCCCGGTCCATCCCATCGCACTTCTTGGATGGCGGTTATGTCTGCTTTGCAGCAGTCTAGGGCTTCCGCTAATTGTTCGGCTGCACGTGGTCTATAAAGGGACCTTACATTCCACGTACAGATCCGAAGGTCGTTGTCCGTACATCGTTTGCAGGGTTCGTCATCAGTAAAATCATCCGTTTCCGAGGCTTGTTGTTGCTTCGTAACTATGGTTTTTTTGTGTGGCCGGGCAGTTACCCCGACGGCACAACCCCCAACCTGGAGGGCCAGTTCCTTTTTTGTAACCCCTAGGACAAGAGGTCGCACTTATAAGTTTGGCAGGTTGAGCTCGGGTGAACTACAACCAGTACCCGATGGCTACCACTTGGAGGTAAAATAAACACAATTGGTGTGTAGGAAAAGTTGCAACACTAGGCATCGCCAAGTTGACGCCATTCAGTGCCTACCCGATTCCCACAGCACCCAGCCATCACCTGAGCATGATCTACACAAATTATATGAAAACACTTCCCACTTCTCTTGATTCTCTTGATCCATCAAAGACATACACAATTTAATTCACCCATTGTCGATGTTAACTACAAATGTAAGAATTCAGAATATATCGAACCGAGCTCCAGCCGAGAATATAGCTAGAACAAAAGTTAGACTTTGTCCAACGGAAGTTACAAGCTAACAAAATCAACCCAAATGCGGGGGTGGTTTGTTCAATGTTGACTCAAAAAGACTGAATATGTTTCTTCGGCTTTCATCTACACCTTCGACAATTCGTTCGTGCCCAGGTGCATGAACAGAACATGAAAAATGACAAAAATGCTGAAATAATAGTTATCTCACGAAGATCAATCTGCGGACAGTCCAAGACAAGGCTGTGAATTTTGTAAGTCATTTTTCTGATGTTTTGTTATACGGACGTCCAGTGGCTCATTGTTTTTTGTGCTCGTGTTACGACAAAGAAATTCAGTGAACCACTTGTTTAGCATTCTATGGGTGGGGTTAGGGGATCCTTAGTACTTTTGAAGTCAAATTAATGATCCTTCGAAGCAAAGAGCATTACTTAGTGATCATACAGGCCAAGCTTCGAAATGAGCCCCACTGTTCAAAGCCAATGCAACAGGCATTCACACGACGCTGCATTCAACCTTCCATCCCGTCAAGAATTCTTCCATCGAGTGCACATGTCGCACCGCTTAAAAACCGATCGCCGTTCCTGAAACCCGCCATAAAACAGGGGTCCACTTACCACCAAGAAAACACCAACAAACTCCACGTCCAAACGAATTGCATCACTTTCCCTAATGCTCTCCTCTGCAGACAACATAACCACAACGACCGTTAAGTCCTGCCGCCCACTTACAGCACTTAATTTAAATGGGCTCCAAAATTGCTTAACCCACTCACAAGTCACAAGTCACCAGCGTGTGTGATCATCTTGTGCGTTCCCGTTCAAATGTTCAATTCACTTGAAAGCCCACTCGGCGGAGTTGCCCCAATAAACCCCAGTCGCGGCCATTTACGACTCTACGCATCCATGCGATAATTTCCCTCGTGTTACGTGTAAAATATTTTACTACCCAATGGCCCCACTCCATGCCAATAGCAGATAAACGGCCGCATCGAATGACCAAATGATCTGCTGACTGCGGCCCATGTGTCAACCTGCAAGTGCCGTGTTTCCTGCTAAGATTACTATTTCCGAGACCTTAATTCACCCGGACTCGGCACGGGCAGCCGAAGGAGAGCAGAGGCATCGACGAATCGAGGAATCCAGGAATCGATACGGACACACGCTCTCTATGGAGCCGCACAAACACGACTTTAATGAGCATCACAGGACCGATTTTAACATCCTTTTAGCGGGTAATCATACACCTGACCGTAAATCGAGAGCCCCGACGACGAGCGGCCTGCACTGGCCGTCGGCCGATTCTTCCGCAATCTGTGCACGCTATGGCGAGTGCACATCGACACTGACTGGCCGCAGTATCTGACAGTGGTGAGGAAAAATGAGAAATCTCGAGCAGACAGGTCACCGGCAGTCACAGTTTACGGTATCACACTCGCCATATATTCTCATTACAGGGACATGAATACCGTGTTTTATTCCCTCACGCAGGTACTGGATTAAAATAATTAAATTATTCATCTCGAGGGGTATCTGCGGCCGCAGTCCGACTGAGGTAAAGTTTATTTGGCACCTGGAGATGATTATCTTGTACAAATTAATTGCAGGCTTCTAGCCCGACGGCCCGGCGACTGCGTAATGGAATTCGAGTGTGCCCCTGTGCCGGGGAGGAGCACATAAATTTGCATCAACCGGCCATCGCGCTGCCGCCGTAAAGTATCTTGACGAAGACGCATTTCAAGGAGGATGAGGAGGCGGTGGGTTCTCCTTGGCCGGCGAGCGTCTAGGTCGTCGCGTCGCGTGTCTGTGTGCGACTGTGTGCATGCGGGATCGGTACACACGTTCGGGCAAGTGCGATTCGCACTTCATCACCTGGATACCCGCAGATTTCGACAGAACAGATCGAACGAGATCTGTGGGCTTTGTTCGGGCGGCGCGGCCAGTCTCTGAGTGCACAGCAGGTTGCCGGGGCTCGGTGTTGGCAACGATCTCGCCTGGTGCAGGTGAATTGTGCGGCCGGGTTGGGTTAAGGGCTCCGACGGGGGGCCGTTCGCGCTGCCACCACCTCGCCTCGCCGCCGATAGGTTTGATAGACGATTGATGTTGCTCGCTTCAAGGCCTTCTGCTGGGTGCTTTACTTTGGTTGACCTTAGCTGAACCGTGTCCGATCCGTCGAGGGGCACTGCGACCGGTTTGGTGTAACCTTAAGTGGTTTCTGTTGCTGGCTGCAGGCTGCAGCTCGCCGAAGGTCGGAGTGGCGCTTTAATGAAGTCATTCAAATGAACAGGGTTTTGGTCTGCGTTATGACAGCAACATATTTGTTTGATGTTGCTTAGTTATTCCTTTTCCTGCGTTAGCTCTGGGCAGTGGTCAGTGGAGGGGCGTGCGGACAAAAGTAATTCACGGCTTGATTGGTTTAAAGGAGCCCGAGGATACTGTGTACAAGTCATGAACATGAACGTTCACTTTGCTTATTTATGGCTTGTGGTTTTTAGCTTGACACTGTTTTGAATTTATCAGAGCCGAGAACCTGAGTGTTGTGACTTGTCTTACGAATGTTCTCAGAGACGAGCTGTGAGGCTGCATATTATATTTCTTGTAGGTGATCTGGGATGACTTTGCACGAAACACAAGCGACTTGATGACGACGCTGACTCCAAGGGAAATCTACCGACGTTGTGTTGCCTGTGACTGGATGCACAGTGTACAAAAGCTTTTCTCTAAAGTCTACGGATCTTTGAAGATCAACCACTTTGAGTAAGCTTATGTACAAATTTAACGAAAAATAGTTAGAGGCATGGCGGAGGATCTAGCCAAGACCATTGACGTCAGAAAAATATTTTGACGACGCGCTTCATGCGACTTCATCAACAACATTCTTGAAAGAATTGTTCAAAACTCGAACGACAATACAAGAGGAGCAATCTTTCAGAAGTCCGTTCAACTACTCGCATATGCCGCCGATATTGACATCATCGGAAGAACACGGTGTGATGTCAATGACGCTTTTGTGGGTATTGCAACGGAGGCCGCGAAGATGGGGTTGGAGGTATATGAGGGCAAGAACACGTATTTAAATGCTGGACACCCCACACCCACGTCTCGGTCAGAACGTCAGCAGACAGATATAGCCTTCAGGTAGTCAAAACCGTTGTCTAGGAACTGCTCTAAATTCACACATCGACACTGAAGCGCTGAAATCAAGCGAAGAATAACTCCAGCCAATCGCTGCTTCTTTAGGCTAAGAAAGCAATTGATGAACAAAGCTTTCGTGAATAACCAAATAATCCTCTATAAGAACCTAGTCGTCCCAGTCATGCTATATGGAGAGGAGGCTACACTTTGTCAAAAACGAACGAAGCTCCTATTTGTTGCTTTGATAGAAAGATTCTTGTGATTTAAGGGCGAGAAATAACGACAAACTGTACTACCTTTTCAGCGACACCGCCTAAACCAGAATATTGAAGGTTCAACGACTAAGATGGCAAGGTCTTGTAGAGCAGATGAAAACCAATGCCTAGAACGGTTTGGACTCCACCCCCGAGGGACGGCACAGTAGAGGAAGACCGCGACTCAGGTGGCGCACGCAATTGGAAACGGAGCTCAACCATCTTGGTGTGCGAAACTAAAAGCAACTAGCTAAAGATCGAGCTTGTTCGTAAAGCCTGTTGGTTGAAGCTAAGGTCCACCGCTGACTACAGCACCACCTTAAGTAACAAAGTATAGTGAATTCCTCAAGTGCCCATTCAAAAACAGCCTGCGCAGTAGGAAGTGACGATTTTCGCTCCAACTTAAGTATGGAAAATTTAACGAAACTTAACGAAACTAAGTAATTTTGTTATTTCGGTCACAGTTTATCATTCGTTTTTATTCCTTTACTTGACTTAAAGTTGAAGACAATCCAACTGGACACCTAGAGATTTTGAGAAAGTAGATCATGTTAATGAACGAACTAAAATAAGAGCTCTCATGACACCTGCCTCGAATAACAATATAAGATTATGAAGAATGGGACAACAATTGTCCTTGGCTCTCCTTTACTTACTTACTTATCAGGCCGGTGACCGTTATCACGAATAAGCTGTCTTACATCCGCCATGACTTGGTTTATATACTCGCGGTTCTGTCTTTCGCTGATTCTCGAACCAGAAAACTCTGAGTCGAAGACCCTCACAGCTGGAGCGTTGTTGTCCATGCGCTCGAATTTTGCCCTCGAAGGCACCAATAATCAGCCCTGCAGTTTTGTCCAGATTTCGGCATTAGCAGGACTAGCAAGGTGAGAGTTTTGTAGAGCATGATGAGGACGGAGTTTCAAGCCCACTTGTTTTGACCAACCGAAGTAGCATCGGCTGCCAAGACCGATTCTACGTTGGATCTCCACTACGATTTCATTCGTGGAGTTTACGGATCGATTTTTACTCGACGTCTTTTCCACATTAACCCTAAGACCTTTCGACTGTTCTGCAATTGCCGTAAAACCTTTCACCACTGTACGCTGGGAGCGCTCGCCGATGTCGATGTCGATCTGCATATCCCAACAGTTGGATTGATTTATAGAAGATAGTGCTTTCAGTGTTGAATTTTGTCCGCCGCACTATCTTCTCCAGTAAAAAGAAGAAATCACACATCAGAACGGCTCAGAGGCCCTCGAGCTGAACAGCACGGTGCATCGCATGTGTGTTAGCGTGGTGGGATACAAACGAATCAATTTTCCCGCGATCCCGAATTCGGCAATCGATTCGAATTACTCCTTCCGATGAATGCTGTAGTGTGCGGCTAATCTTCAGGATTTGTCGTATTGTAAATATTTGGTCTGTAGTCGATTTGCCCGGCCCGGATGTCTGATAAACCCCAAAGATGCTTTATCTGCCGGTCGAATTCAGAAAGTGAAGTAGAAGCAGACCCCTCCCAGATAGTCAAGTGTCTAGTCAAGCTGAACTCTTCACCAAAAATGAAGCAGCACATTGCATCAACAACAAAAATTAAATACAAAACCATCGATACTCTTAGACAGTCAGGTCATGGTTAAAGCTCTACTTAGCTGAAGTATCTGAGAAGGCAGATATTCAAGCGAAGAAAGGGGCTGAAAACCATTACATTTTCCCTTTACCTCTCCTTGGATTCTTGGGCCACCACCAGGCCCGGTTCAAGCTAAATTAGTGCCCCTTCTTCAGAAGTCAGTTTAATTGGGGATGCTAGTTTTTCATTCATAAGCCTTTCCAAATTCTGTGATGTGTTCGGTTAGACTATCTAAAGACAACACAATATGAGTTTTTACACTTCTAAACATGAGCTTTTTGGTTTTATAAACATTATGCACACATATGTTTATTAAGTCTTCACAAGGCGGCCGATGCACTTTGCGCCCTGAGAATATGCACACCTTGCATCCCTGACAACGAGAGATAAACAACTGGACAAATAAATGCTGCCTCCACTTTTGGTAGAATGATCCATGAGGAACTTACATCTTCTTCTGCTTTGGCTGGCGTTACAGCTCGGGGTGGACCTGGGCAGCAGCTAACGTGCCTCTCCATCTAGCTCGGCCTTGTGCTAGTTGCTTCCAGCCACGCACGTTCAACTCATTCAGGTCCTTCTAGCGCCACCGGAGACGTGGTCTTCCTTTACTGTATTGTCGCTCGGGGTTGGATTCGAAGGCTCTTCGGGCCGGAGCATTGGTCTCCTAGCCATCTCAGACGCGAGACTTGAACTCGTTTGATTATTACGATGTCGCTGTACAGTCTATACAGCTCGTCGTTCAGTCTTCTCCACCAAACACCATCCCTATATACGGGGCCGAAGATAATTCGTAAGACTTTTCTGTCGAAGCGACCAGGAATGTCTTCGTCCGCTTCTGTTAGTGCCCATGCTTCTGCGCTATACAGCAAGACTGGAACTATTAACGTCTTATATGGGGATATCTTAGTTCTTCGAGAGATGGCTTTATTAATCAGTGGCCTTCAAAGTGCAAAAATACAGCGATTGGCCAGCGTGGTCCTCCCTTTTATTTCCCCGGTGGTGTCAATGCTTGTGTTACAATGAGGAACTAACATACGACAAAAAAGTCATAATGGCTTATCCCAATAGAACTAAGGAGTTTCTGAAACTAAATAAACTTAATATTATGTGGTGCATGTACAGGCCACTTTCGATGCAACTACAATCTATGCAACATGGACTATCGTAGGACGGAAATTTGCAGACACTGCGGACAATCGAAGGAAACCATGGCACACTTACAAGTCGAGTATCTAAATCTGACACCAAGCAGGTACACATTCACCTTAAAAGTAACAGACTATCAGGACAGTAGATCATATGTGATCACAGAGCGGAAGGGGAAAGCACCACCCACATGAGCAAAAGTCAACGAAACTTATCGAAATGAAGAGATGTGGTTATGGTTTGGTTATGGTGATGAACTTCCACATAATCAAGCGAATGAACTAACATCAATTCTGAGTCATTTGTTCTGTGAGCTGGGCTATTCGGAGTCGACACTAAGCTGCACATCCCCTCCATTTGTCTAGCCGGGCTTGTCTCAGACTATTGCCAAAGATCGTCGTTAGAGCTTCGAAAGAGTATTTCTTGGGCTCCAACCATCATTGGAAGGACGATCAGAGCGCACGGTCCTTAGGATGGACCCGGTATAGGTCGTCAGTGTTGGCTAACAACAAAGATTCAAGCTTAATAGGTCTTTATCCTTATAATGCAGATTTTAGACTTCAAGCATTGGTACAGAGCCACACAGCCTCGTATTCATGGCGATGTACAGAGGTGTAGAAGGTCCTTCATCTTGATATGTGTCTGAAATCGTAAGTACCCCACGCTGCTTAATAATCCAGTACCCTGCCAGGCTAGGCTGCTCGAGGCACCACCGAAGTCTTTATAGACCGAAGATATTGACAGTGTCTTCCTCCACCTCTTAAGGAGACGCACTTCCGCACGTCATCAACAACAGATCACAACCCGCTCCCACTCGGCAGTAAAGCAAATCAATTATTTTCCAATCTACAAACGAGAACATTTCTCATTTTCTCTCCTTCCACCTCGGCTTTCATTCCCCGACTCGCCGTCAGAAGGCACACCTCGTTGACCACAGCCATTCAGTCAATTGTCTGAGTGAAGGCCTGTGAGACGTGAACTTGTGCCCGACATCGGCTACTCCCTCGCAGCGGCAAAGCGGTCGCCTCGTGCCCCGCAGAAACACCAGACATCCGACATCAGACATCAGACATCAGACACCCGACATTCGAGCCCGAGAAGACAACACACGGGGCAGCATGGCAGCATGGCAGCATGGCAGCACAGAATGCACTCGAGGAACCGGCCTAATTAGGCACTCGAAATTAAATCTCTCATTATTCAAACTTTCTACTTAGAAATTGACATGTGTCACCCAGATCGAGTACATTCCACCTTCTGGCTACGTCGCGGCCGCTCGCCTATCGCACCGGTCCCTCGGACGTCTAGTGTGTGTGAGTGCAGAGAACGAATGTGGCACAAGAGTGGCCGGTCGAAAGGGTCTCCTGCCGATACAAATCGAACATCACGACAAAGTACCTCCGAGTTCAGCCCATATCGACGGTACGCTCGTGGATTAAGGTCAACGGGCGAACACTTCTCTAATTGAAACCGCTGGTGCCGGCTGTGCCGGTGTTGCGCGCGCGATCTTAGCCTGAATACTTCATTTGGCCAAAAGTTATCGACTCCACTGCAGTCGCGTCGCGCCGAGCTTAGAACTCAATCCACTTTCTCTCGGCCGAATGAAATTAAAGAAATCCAATGCGAGGCCCGGTCCAAGTTCCCTAAGCTCCCATGGGTCGGGTTTCTTTGTCTCACCGGGACAGGCGGTGAGAAACTCTAATTGTGAGGCGTCAACTGCGGCCGGCGTAATGGGATTCCATCGATTGTCCCACCCTTCGTCTTCGTCACGTGGCCTAATCCCATTTGACCGCTCTAATCCTGTCGCCGTGATGAGTAGTCACTCGTCTCGAGCGGAAACCTGTCGTCCGGTGCCCGTGCCCGTGCGTCGCGGCCGGGGGACGATGATGAAATTCCATTTGGATTCGAGGAATCATCGGGGACAAGTGAAATTTTTCCTCCAATCAGTTGACAGCTGGTGACAGATGCGTGCGGAGATCTGTTTGGACAGTCGTGGGACCAGTGGGAGAATGAGAGTGTGGCGTGGCGGTGGGTTCAAACACGTGGTGCTATCTTAAATCCGCTAATGGTCTTCGAGGTGTCTTATGCGCTGGCGGCTGGGGGAGCGAAATTCTTCAGAAAAGCTGACTGGTGTCTCAATTATTGAGTCGTGAGAGGGTTCTCGTGTCCGAGAGGTGGCAACATTGTTACCCGATCGGTACTCCTCCCATTGGCTTGTGGATGATTAATGGAGGCTGGCCGTGACGACGGTGCGTCGATTTTGTCAATGTGAACCTTTTTGTTCGGATATCGTTGAGTTTGATGATAAATGTAGAAGGGAGTAAATGAGAAGCAGACGGATCTGCTCAAAGCTTGGGCGCAGATGGGGTCTTCGAAAATTGCTATGAATTGAGGCTCAGAAGGAGAAGTTCTTTTCTTAGTCTGATTAAGATGAACTCTCCATTTACACTTAGGCATTCGACAAGACACTGTGAACCTGATAAAATCCGACCAAGTTTAAATAAAAGCAATTCACGAGCCGTCGTTTGATGGAAATTGTTCTCACATGACTCACATGACAAATGCGGGTACGCCACTATAAGCCCAGAAGGGGCATACGCACATTATAACCGTTTATGAAGAATTACGAAGTCTGGTAAGTAATTGTAAAGGTAAGATTAGATCACATAGTTCCTGCCACGTACTCGCGCAAGCTAAATTCAAGTCCATCACGTGGTCAAGTACGGGTGCCTCGGAGATCTGTTCTTCGTTCTATCCCTTTCAAGTGTGTACCACGAATCACTCTATAATTTGACTTGATATGTGGAGCGTCCTGGTTCGCGAAGGACAGGAAGACCGAGCCTCCGGTATAGAGACCAAGTCATCGCAGATGTAAGACAGTTTGGCCCTTGACGACTGGAAGCAGCGTGCCCAGGACCGTCACCGATGGAAGGCAGCAATTGCTTAGGCTCAGATGTCTGATAAGTTAGTAAGTAAGTAAGTACTTAGTGGCTCGTGGCGTTGTGGGTATGTGCGTCGACAACACCCTCGACGATGTGGGTTCGATCCCTGGTCTAAGCGGCGCTACCTCTTTCGAGTCGCTGACAATGCTCAAAGAGTACTTATGTCTAAAAGGCTTCTTAAACTTGGCCGATCGGAGTCGGTATTGTAGGCATTTATTTCAAAGTGCTGAGTGTTTCTCTTACGCCAGTGTACATACATAATGTTCGTCCCATCCGATCGTGTGATCTATTCGAAACGGTAAAGTTCCAATGAGTTAAGCATATAAATACTCCTTGATTGTTACATAAGGTGTCTTCAGTTCTCGTGAATAAAGTCGTCCAATAAGCATAGAGCGGATCGTTTTCTTGTTCTCTCCCACAACTCCTACAGCATTAAACTGTGTATCCCTTCCACTCATGAGAGAATAAATCGAGTCGTTGCTGAAAAGCTAGGCCCAGGCCTTCCACAAGCTGTAGCAGAATAGGTAATATTTGACAACTTTGAATTTAATTTGTGACTCAAACTGTCACTGTCTGTTAACTCAACATTTTCATCGTGGTAAACGAGCAACGTCTGCAAATTATAAAAACATTCCACCGAAATTCGGAGTCGGTGACCTCAACTTCAAGAGCAGTAATTCTAATTTTCGGTTTGATCATTTTTGGCTAAATGCGCTCGTAAATAAGCAAAATTAGCATTGTTGGTCCGGTGAAAATCCACTTGAGCTTCGTGCATCACATGTGCAGGGTGTAAGCCCCTATTCTATAATATGTCACTGGCCTACAATTTGAATACAAACTTGCCACAGTGACACCTATTTTTGGGTAACACCACTTAGAGCATGCGTCGGCAGACTTTCTCTTGTGGCGGAGTACTAAAGGATGATTTTTTAAAAGCTATAGGAAAGTTTTTTGAAAAAAAATAAAACAAAATTCAGAAAAATCCATATAATTTGTTGTTTGAAGATTATTTCATGCAAATATTGACCTTGACTGCGTCTCAAATGGTCCATCTTTCTTTTTTTTGTGTGGCGCTACAGTCTGGGGTCGACCTGGACCTCAACCAACATGCCTCTCCAACTAGCGCGATCTCTGGCTAGCTGCCTCCAGTTTTGCGCACCAAGTTGGT
Source organism: Eristalis arbustorum (assembly GCA_916610145.1). NCBI lineage: Eukaryota > Metazoa > Arthropoda > Insecta > Diptera > Syrphidae > Eristalis > Eristalis arbustorum. The sequence goes on from OU744317.1 coordinate 30,455,442, forward strand.
TGAGGTCCTTCTCCACTTGGGTGCGCCACCTTAAACGCGGGCGTCCTCTGTTGCGTTGCCCGACAGGTTCGGATTCGAAGATTCTTCGGGCCGGAGATGTGGTGTCCATACGCTATACATGACCTAGCCACCGTAGGCGTTGGATCCGTAGACGAATAACTAGGCTCATGTCGCTGTACAGCTCGTAAAGTTCGTGATTGAATTGTCTCCTCCAGAACCCGTCAACACAAACAGGACCAAAGATCGTGCGTAGAACTTTTCTCTCAAAGATACCAATGACTTCTTCATCCGCTTTCGAGATTGTCCATGTCTCCGCGCCGTATAGCAGGACTGGGATGATCAAGGTCTTATATAGAGTCAACTTGGTTCTTCGAGAGAGGGCTCTGTTACTCAATTGCCTCTTGAGCCTGAAGAAACAGCGGTTGGCGAGAGTTATCCTACGCTTGATCTCGGTACTGATGTTATTTGTACAGTTTACTCCGGAGCCGGATTTCGAAGCGCTGACAAGCGACTTATGCAGGCACAGGCGTCTGCACATAGCCTCTGTCAATGAACTCCTACTCTCACCTCCCCGTGGTGAAATCCGGGGGCCGAGCACCTTCGACTGAAGGTGGGGTACCCAACCCCCGTTGGACGTCATTGGCGGCTGCAAACGAGAAAGGGGGAGCGTGGATGAGTCTGTATCAGGGCTCATCTTCTTTACGGATGGCGGCGGAGGAGCTTATCATCAGATTAGCCAACGGCGACATCCAGAGCTACCTGGTACACCTCCTTTTAGAGCTACTCTGACATATGCGGAGCTCAGATCTAAAAGGTTGCCTTCAAGGTCATATCGGGATTTTGGAATAGAGTTGGCGGCGGAGGAACCATATTATATAGGGTCAACGGCGGCACTCACAACCTCAGCTAGGTTACCGATACCCGAGTTATCCGGACCCTTCGCCCAAGGGTAAAATAAATGGGACTGTCCTCCCAGCTGGGGGTTGTGCGTGGGGTTAACGCCCTCACCACGTAAAAAACAATATGTTCAGAGACGACCAATTGCCTCGGATACTGACCGATTTACTGTTGACGACCCCAGCAAACGAACAAATGGTCCATCCGCTTAGTTCAATCTTGGCGTACTCTTTCCAACATTTCAGCCGGTATCTCACGAATAAATGCTTCAATGCTGTCTTCCAATGCGTCAATTAAAGCGGGCTTGTCTGTGTAGACATGAACTTTAACATAGGCTCACAAAAAATAGTCTAAAGGCGTTAAACGCACGATCTAGGCGGCCAATGGAGGTCTGCACGAATGGACTCGTTTATTTCTCTAAACATGTACAGTACTTCAGTGTACTCTATTCATGACAATCATATGAATAAGAATACTGTACAAGTAAGTAAAACCAAACAAAAAATCCAACCACTGTACTCCATTCGATCACCTGATTTCAAAATGAATACTCTGTTTGTTGTCATTCATACAAGTGGGTTCTCCATTCAAACAAAACATGTGCCAATTTAACACACCGAGCCATTAAATATGAATGCATTCATTCAAAATGAACGCAGCGGGTATTTGAATTGTAGCTTTGAGCAAATGAAGACGAAAAGGTTGGTAACCAAATTGATGTGTAATGTAAGTTAATTTTATTTTGCAAACAAGAAATTCTTTTTCAACAAACGATTCACCATGCTGAATTCCTCAGCGATCAAACAAAAACTATATGTGGCGAGATTAAAGTTATGCTTTTAAAGAAACACAAAAGAAGTGATTGCGAATATTGAACGTTTATTTAATAAAAGATGCACAGTAGTATTATTCAAAGTATTGCCCATTTGAAGCTTTGACTTAGCCATCTTCCTAGCAATTTGTGGATCTTATCCCAAAGAACTGAGCCCGCTTGGCAGCTAAGAATGAATCAAGTCAATTTTTGATACTCTGCTCGACTCACTCTCACTCTCACTGCGGGAATTAAGTTATAGACCTAATAGAAGGTGAACACTACCCCACTCTTCATTGACCAGCTGTTCCTGTTCATCGCCAGTGTTCTGCTTCCTCCCGCCAATATATTGATTCAATGAAGAGGAAATAAAATGTATCAAAGATTAATGTAAAGGTATCACGAAAACATATGCCCATGAAATAAGGAAACATGAAGATCAAGAACCCAGTACCGAGATCAAGCGCAGAATTACTCTTGCCAATCGCTGGTTCTTTGAGCTCAAGAGGCAATTGAGTAACAGAGCCATCTCTCGAAACACAAATTGACCTTGTATAAAACCCTGATCATCCCAGTCCTGCTCTATGGCGCAGAGACATGGACGCTATTGAAAGCGGATGAAGAAGCTCTTGGTTGTTTTGAGAGAAGACTTCTGCGTACGACCTTTGGTCCTGTTTGCGTTGATGGCGTTTGGAGGAGAAGGTTCAAACACGAACTGTACGGGCTGTACAGCGGCATGCATCTAGTTAAGCATCTTCGGATCCAACGCTTAAGAGAGTGTAGAGCGGATGGAAACCACAGCTCCGGCCCGAAGAGTCTTCGACACCGAGCCGTTGGGAGAGCGCAACAGAGGACGTCCTCGCACTAGATGGCGCACACAAGTGGAAAAGGACCTCAACCAACTTGGTGTGCGCAGCTCGAGGCAGCTGGCGAAAGATCGTGCTGGCTGGAGAGGCATGCTGGTTGAGGCCCAGGTCCACCCCGGACTGTAGCGCCAATCAAAGAAGAAGAAGAAGAAGAAGAAGATCAAGAACAATTTTTAAATGAAGAGCTGGGTAGACGAACAATCGATCGAACGATAAAGACTTGTTTCAAGATTTCATTCCACTGGTGGAAGTTATGAATTCTTCAGCTAAAGCGAATAAAGAATTATTCATTCAGCCTTACAATGGTGGCGCTTGCACCTATTAGAGTTTCCGTTGTTATATTAGTTTAACTGCAAAATTCTATCTACTCCAGTGAGTAGTGCTTCATCAGAACGAATATTTTACTCGGCCATGTAAGTAACTTTCGGCCAGTCAGTTAATATCTGAAAAAAGAAGTTTAATTGGTTCCGACCCAATATTAGTGTAGCAAATAACGTTTTTACATTCCAGTGTTAAAAAAAATTATATTCATAAGGATAACATACATTTATTTGAAAACAGCAAAAATGTTGAATCCGTTCATTGTATTGAATAGATTGAATGGATTGAATGGATTCATTGAACTCGATGTACCCAGTGTTGTGTACTCATTCTTTGTGAGTACACTGAACTAAATGCTTGGTTGTCAGTGGGTACAGTAATCAAATATCGGGTGATGTATTCATTTTAGTTTTCAAGACATGAGTGGAATGAATATGGTACTCGAACAAAAAATGAATGTTTTGAAACTGGTCTCAAGACATTCATTGCAGACCTATAGCGGCCAATTGACCGGTGTCGCCTCTCAATAAGTCCATTGGTGCGCGTGCTGTGTGGCATGTGGCACCGTCTTGTTGAGACCACATGTCACGCAAGTCAAGCTCTTGCATTTTGGGCAAAGAAAAGTTGGACATCATCTCACGGTAGCGCTCACCATTCACAGTTTCGTTACGATTCGCATCATCTTTGAAGAAGTACGGTCCAATGAGCCCACCAGCCCATAAACCCCACCAAACTGTGACATTTTCTGGATACATTGGTAGCTCTGGCATTGCTTCTGGCTGATATTCACCCCAAAATCGACAATTCTGCTTACTTACGTACCCATTGAGCCAAAAATGAGCTTCGTTGCTGAACACAATTTTTCGGTAAAAAAGTGGATCTTCGGCCAACTTTCCAAGAGCCCATTCACCGAAAATGTTACGTTGTGGGTGGTCGTTCGCCTTGAATTCTTGCACCAGCTGTATTTTGAAAGGCATCACACCTAAATCCTTCCGCAAAATGTTCCACGTTGTTGAGTAACAGAGGCCCAATTGCTGCGAACGGCGACGAATCGATAATTGATGGTCATCATTAACACTGGCCGATACAGCTGCGATATTTTCTTCAGTTCGCACTCTACGTAAGCGTGTTGATGGTTTAATGTCCAACAATGTGAATTTGGTGCGAAATTTAGTCACAATAGCCCGAATAGCCGCTTCAGTGAGTCGATTAAACTGACCGTAAAATGTAAGAAGCGCGCAATGAACTTTCTTAACAGAGCACGCATATATTTTGATAATAAAATTCAATAATTTGCAAGCGTTGTTCGTTTGTAAGACGATTCATGGTTAAATTATAGACCAAACTGAAGATGTTTGACAGTGAAACAAAACACGAAACGTGAGTCAGCTGTTTAAACCAGTGTTGCCTCTATAATGCCTTCGTTTATTCCATGAGATACCCTTCTCAGCAGTTCCAAGTTATTCCGGGTGTAGTTTTTGTCGTTTTAAGAAAATCTCTTTTTGTTATTAGAGCACCGAGCCCCTGATGAGTACATCTACGTCCTATAACCTCGTACACTCGTACAGTACCTAAGTTGGACGACTAGGCGGCTGCAATAAGAATAATAATAATTATAATATGGGTGGGCCTACAGCCCATAGAGGACCATGGCCTAGCTTCTCAGCAATCACTCGTGTTGGGCTACTGTTGTCTCTCACGAAACTTTTATGCCGACTCCGAACGGCCAAGCTTCTTCTAGACAGAAAATACTCTTTGAGCATTGTCAGTGACTCGAAAGAGGTGGGGCCGTGAAAATAATTTCTGTCGTTCAGAGCAGGAATCGAACCTACGACATCGAGGTTGGGGTCGACTCACATACCTACACCGCCACGGGCCACCTCTAGTCTATACATTTTCTTCATAATAGTAAAGCCTTTCGTCTGGCCACCAAAACATGTTTGAAATTATTCTATAAGACAGACTGGACCAAGAGCCAAACTGGGCAAGTAGTTCCAGGCCACACTTCCATTTTAAAGACTACAAATTGGATCAGCAAGAAATTCATTTAAAATTCAATAGCAAACGTGCTACAATACTTTCTAGCATCTCATTCACATCCCACCTCAAGACTGCCATGGACAGGACTCAAATATTGTTTTTATCTTCGTCTTCATCGGGAAAACTTCAATTTGACCCGATTACCAACAAACTCATTATTTTCTCCTGCAACATTGTCCTTCTGAGGTCGACTGTGACACCTTCTACTACAGCCCATTACAAATTGCCACCGCCCCCAAATAAACTTCCCAATTCACACTCACGCACCAATAAACCATTCTCGTTTCCCACCTCGTCGGCGACACCTTCCCAAAGTCCAGCTACGCAGTTGCATCCGTCCACAGTCCACAATCGAGTCGCGTTCCAATAATTTCATTCAACATACCACTCCACTCCGGATGGTGACACCTTTTGCGTAGGATCACACGCCACTGACACCTGAGACTTGTATATCAATTCACTGGAAATTTATGCCGCCGGCCGACAAGTCGACATTCTCCAGATACGGCGGCCAACAATACGCGGAATCCCATCCCAGAACGGAACGCAAGCCGCATCGGAAAGAGTATCGAATGTATCAATACAAAAATTAGTCTGCCGACCTGCCACAACAAGCCCGACTACACCGGGGCCAACAGACAGACGGACAGACAGGCACACAGCATAAGCCACTCGCCACTCGACACACCGCCCGCCCAATATTACTCGTAGTTTGTCAGTTTTATTGAAACAACATCGCGGCGAAACGCTACTCTAGTAGTATTTTCCCGATAAAATATGCATGCACCACGGATACACACCCGAGTGCACGGCGGATGAAACCATGTCGTCCACTATCGCGGTCGACCTATGTCCACCCCGCCGCGCTGCGCCGCCAATTCGGCTGCGCAAAGTAATCTCACACCGGTCTCGGTCCTCCTGCCGGCTTGCTTGGGAACACTCTGCCAACCAATCGGCCACACAAATTTCACAAAAAAATAGTGTAGCGCTGCTGCCGGCCACCCGACCAGACATCTCCCTCCGAGGCTCTTCAGGTTAGCAGCCATTGTTACACAAAAATCTGCAAGTGCTCTCGGAAATTTCTCACCACTCACCACATCCCGACGACAACAGCGGGCAGCAGCACTCCGGCCGCCGTCACCGCATCGGGCACCTACCACAATCCTTTCTATTGGGGGGCGGCATCGCACACAACAAGCGAGTAAACAACCAGAGACTCGGTCCCGCCACAGCCAGCACTTTCATGGTCATGACTCAGCCGCGGATACCTCCGCCGCTGGACCCCGCCAGCAGGGGGAGATAATACGCGATTTATTGGCAAGTCCACAAATTCAATTACGATGGAATGTAACGCGGCGGAGATTATAGGCGAATATATCACATTACCCGCGCGCTCAGGGCCCTCGGCAGCGGGGGATGCGCGCAGTGGCCTGGATGGGGAGGGGAACCTGCTGATGGCTGGTGCTGGAGTCTAGGTGATAAATAGAAGTTGCCGAACCCGGTGAACTAAATCGTTTATGTTCGATCGAACAGAGGTACCGGACGGAATCCCAGAGCCAGCCAGTCAGCCAGCCAGTTCGGGTTAGATTCCGTCGCGCAGTACTGCTCTTCGTGTTTTTTCGTCCTCAGTTCTTGTTCGTTTTTTTTTTCGTTCGCTCGCGCTATCAGCGCAGCGGCAGCGGCAGCCTCGTTGCCTAGCTCCCGCGCTGATGGCCGTGGTACATCGGTGATGATGATGGGTTCCGCCGGGGTTAAGTTGGGTTATGTGAGAGGCTACCATTTTTGTGCAAAACCATCGAACACACAAATTCACTCAGCGGCGGCGGCGGACGCGGTCCGCGGGGCTTACGCTGATGGCACAGAAGACTGCGCGCTAAGATGCCGACATGATATTGGCGGCGCGTCTTCATGTACCCGCCGAAGCTGGGTATCGTCTGCAAGGCAAAATCGAAGCGCACACGGTCTTCGATGAATGGGTGACGATGGAGCCGTACGTAGCCGATGAGGGCAGTTCCGTTCCATCAATTGTACACCTTGCTAGATGCAAGTGCCCTCTCGCTCTCTAATGGAGCCTCGCGTAAGTGCATTTTCCAGTGAGAGATTACCGCCGCGGATTAGGGCGTCATCACCATCGGCCGCGGTCCCCTGCCTAGTCGTTGACTTCGAAAAATGTCGTGGCGGTGGCGGCGGATGCGCGGCGCGGTCAGTCCACAAACGCGGGTGCTTTATGGGATTGCGGTGTTAGGTTGTGATCGGGTTTCAGTGTCGCCCCGGGAAAATGGGCAGAAAATTGCTTGTGGCCTGGCATGCGCACTATCGGCGCGTTTTCTGGTACACGGACATGGACGGCGAAATTGTTGCGTTTAGGGTGTGATACGCCCGAAAGTAGTGATGTTGGCCGGGAACAAAAGGTGTTGCCGTGTTCGGTGTGTATCTCTTTGTCCCCCGTGCACTTTCATGTTGCGGCTTAAGTGGATTTTGTCGGCAATTTGTTGCAACTTGCGGTGGCCTTAAATGGCGCGGGCATATTGTGCAAATAACAGCACGAGATGTGTGCCTAAACTCGTAGCCATTGTGCGATGGAAGCGGTGATGCAGGCGTCGACGAGTGTGGAGCCTGGCCTCACATGTGAATTTATAGCGAGGACAAGGAGGTGGGAAGCGGGAATCTGCGCGCAATATGGGTCAAAGATGAGGTGTAGCACAGCCGGGCCGATCATTAGCGTAAGCCAGAGTCGAAGTCAGAGCCAGAGCCAGAGCCAGAGCCAGAGCCAGAGCCAGAGCCAGAGCCAGAGCCAGAGCCAGAGCCAGAGCCAGAGCCAGAGCCAGAGCCAGAGCCAGAGCCAGAGCCAGAGCCAGAGCCAGAGCCAGAGCCAGAGCCAGAGCCAGAGCCAGAGCCAGAGCCAGACAGCCAGAGCCAGACAGCCAGAGCCAGACAGCCAGAGCCAGACAGCCAGAGCCAGACAGCCAGAGCCAGACAGCCAGAGCCAGACAGCCAGAGCCAGACAGCCAGAGCCAGACAGCCAGAGCCAGACAGCCAGAGCCAGACAGCCAGAGCCAGACAGCCAGAGCCAGACAGCCAGAGCCAGACAGCCAGAGCGACATTAAGCCATTCTTCCCACAATGCTTCCAGACAATGATGTCTTCAACGCAGGATTGCTCTTCCTCTCTTTTTCAAACCAAAAATTGTGCCAGCACTCTAGGATCATTGTTTGTCAGACGTCTCGCTTTACGTCGATGTGAATCTGAAGTGCTCGATCAACAACAGGCCTTCCATGAATCGCTACCACGTGTGGAGGTCCGATATCCTTTTCAGCTTTTCTTCGGCGCCACTGGCTCTTAATCAAAGCTACTTCAGATCAGAGTTAAGCGCTTGTTTGCCTGACTAGATCTTTGTTGATGCAAAGTTTCTCTCACAAATGGCATCAAATGAAGACTTGCTTCTGAGATTCTTCATGTCCCTGCCGTCATGCAAAACTGAGATGATCCATATCATCTGTCAAGAGCCCGTTGTCTGCGAATAGTTCGCGTCACTATGCCTACAATCTGGTTTGAAACCTTGTTGACCTCTGGGGAACATCAGCATTCGGTATGCTATCCAAAATCGAATGTAGAAATGTAATCAGAATCAAAAGCCAGCTGAAGCTTTTTGCGTCAATATTGATCACTGCTCCTTTGAGGATACGGCACTTGCAGTGTCCACCAGATCTCCAGCTATTTCTTAGCTCACTCCGTCATATGGCTAACAAAGATCTCGGGAGACTTGACCTCGCCTCGGTAAAGCGTCTGCTATGAAATAGTACGTCTCCGCGTCTTCCTCTTCTGTTAAGAATTCTAGGCGAGATGAGCTGTAGTGACCGAATCTGTGGATGTATTTCCGGTAACCTCCATGGCCCGTCAAGAACTGTGTGAGGTAGCAGTTGCAGTTCCCGTGAGCTCTCATTGTCCAGGCTTGCATCTTCTTCTTCTTTGATTGGCACTACAGTCCGGGGTGGACCTGGGCCTCAACCAACATGCCTCTCCAGCCAGCACGATCTTTCGCCAGCTGCCTCCAGCTGCGCACACCAAGTTTGTTGAGATCCTTTTCCACTCGTGTGCGCCATCTAGTGTGAGGACGTCCTCTGTTGCGCTATCCCAGTGGCTCAGTCTCGAAGACTCTTCGGGCCGGAGCTGTGGTGTCCATCCGCTCTACATGACGTAGCCATCTTAAGCGATGGATCCGAAGACGCTTAACTAGGTGCATGCCGCTGTACAGCCCGTATAGTTCGAGGTTGAACCTTCTCCTCCAAACGCCATCAACGCAAACAGGACCAAAGATTGTACGCAGAACTTTCCTCTTCAAACAACCAAGAGCTTCTTCATCCGCTTTCAACAGCGTCCATGTCTCTGCGCCATAGAGCAGGACTGGGATGGGCTTGTATCAGGGGTATAAATTTGTGGCTCCATCTGCCCTTGGTTGTGGTGTTGATCTAGCCCTATCTTCCTTCTTCAGACATCTTGTGCTAGTCTCTGCGTGATTTTCTGTTCCCCATAGGTAGATCCTATACATTTTAGTGGCGAGAATGTCTATAGGGACCATACGTAGGCATGACGTAGGCTGCTTCGTCCGTGATTGTTCGGACACCGCTGAGTGTACTCATTTCACAGAGTCTGTAAATTGATGAAAGCTTCTTTGATATTTCCTTGGTGACGAAACCTCCAGCCTCCCCTCTTCTTCTTGTTGTGGCGCTATAGTCCGGGGTGAACCTGGGCCTCGGTCAACAATCCTCTCCAGTCACGATCCTTAGCCAGCTGTACTCCAAGTTGGTTGAGGTCCTTCACCACTTGAGTGCGCCATCGGCTTCGTGGTCGTTACCTATTGCGGTGTCCCACTGGTTCGAAGTCGAAGACTCTTCGGGCTGGAGCAGTGTTGACCATGCGCCAGCCTTCTTAGGCATTAAATCTGTAGACGCCTGACTAGACTCATGTCGCAGTACAACCCGTAGAGTTCGTGGTTGAATCAACGTTCAACGCATACAGGACCAAAGATTGAACGCAGAACATTTCCCTCGACGAGACCAAGTGCGTCTTCATCCGCTCTTGAGATAGTCCAGGCTTCCGCGCCATACAGCAGGACAGGGATTATCAACGTCTTATATAACGTGAGCTTGGTCTTTCGAGAGAAGGCTCTACTACTCAATTGCCTCTTGAGCCCAAAGAAACAGCGGTTGGCAAGAGTTATTCTGCGTTTAATCTCGGTACTGATATTGTTCGTTCTATTCACTTGGGAACCAAGGTAGACGAAGTCCTTTACTACCTCGAAGTTGTAGCTGCCTATGTTGACGTTTGGCCGAGTCTTCGATGTTGTGTGTCCTTTCTTGATGACAGCATATTCTTTGTTTTGCCCTCATTCACCACTAAACCCATTTTTGCCGCCTACGTCTCAATACCGCCCTTACAACAGCGCCGTAAAAAAGGTTCAATCCAAACACTACACAAACCGGAATCCCTCTCGCGTATCCAGGTCCTTCGATGATTGGTAGCATTCTGAGGAATGCTTGAGGCTGTTTTGTTGCAATACTCGACGTGAGTTATGACATTCAGCCGTTTGTCTAGGTATTTTAGCGCCTTTTTTTGTCGGATTATCTGGGAACCAACGCGGAAGTTCACGTATTCCACAGCCCTTCGGCTGATTATTAAAATGCAGTTCGTCTTGTTGTCAGCTAGTTCAAATTCGGAAGATTCTAGCCAAATTGTTTATAATATTGATTGCTTGGTTTGTGCGGTTTCCACTGGATGTGCTTTGCCACCGTCACGACCGGGCATGTCGTCGACAGAGCCGAAAACCTTAGCTCCTTGTGTCCAGCGGTAGTCTTAGAAATCGTCCGTACATTAAGTTCCACAGGAGGGGTCCAAGAGCTGAACCCTGTGGGAGGCTAGGCGAGACGTCGTAATTTCTAATACAGTCATCAGTCTGGTATCTCTTGGTAAAATAGCTGATATTGCGGAGTACTAGTACTACTAAGCAGGACCAGTTTGCCGAGTTAGTCATAAACAGGGATCATTGTTGCGTTCCACCCCATCGCCCTCGTCGCCATTTCCGCGACTTTCAAACGACACCTCCCGCTGCATGATGTTCCCTCAGATCTGACGAAACCAGACTGAGCCCACTCCACTCTTTCCTCAATTTCACACCGCGTCTCCTTGATCCAAAAAAAAAATCCAGAACGCACATAAATCTCCCGCCTCAGCACACAGGTTACCTAGAACCACAGCGGACAACCCTTCGTTTGGCCACCGAAACAAAGCACCACCATTAGTCGACGGACAACGCATCCCATTGATACGTCACCGTCTTCCTTTATGTCATCATTTCAAAACTAAGTGGTCCCGCAGGACGATCTGCGCACCGGGGTCCCGCACGGGCTCTGCGTGTATATAAGTCACCGTGCAGCCGCCGAAAGCCCGAAACAAATCAATTTTCCCCCCAGAAGTGTCGATAGGATAACAACGTCCATCCAGTCGCAACCAGTTACCCGAAGGCGATGCCAATGCCAGCAGCCGTGCGCTGGTCAGAGGAGACAATGCCCAGTGACGGCTGCCGGGCTGCTGCTGCTGCTGAGAATTTGGTCACTTTGGGCCAGAAAATGCGTTCCATCCGGCACTGAGACACAGTCAGACACACGGTCCGCCGGAATGAGGTGCGCGCCCAAGAGCTGAGCCAGGAGTGCGCAACTAATTGACATTTTCTTAAAGAATTTATTGCGGAACGCAGACATTACTTATTCCCTTTGGAAAATGAATACATACATCGCAGACGCGGCTGGCAGGCGCAGATAACTCCCCCGAATAGGGCGGACAGACAACACCAGCTCCGGCGCACCGAGGCACCGTGGTAGAGGCGCGACGCGGCTCGGTGTTAGGCGCACATTAGTTGGCTGTCGCTGGCAGTTGCCATTGACAGTCGGAGAGTACCACACTACTGGCTATTTAGAGATGTCATCGGAGGTTTACTGACCAGCGCCACTGGCCTGACACTGGCACTTAAGTGTCGCCGCGGTCTGTGGCGGAGGCAGTCTGTCCTTTTTTTGGTAGTGCCCCGGACGACTGCAACTGAAGTGTGATTTGTATTTAATGGATTTCTACACCTATTTACGGACAAAGGAGCACTGCGAGGCACTTATTTCTGTGCGAGCAGGTGGGAACGCTGCTCCGGACCACGTTGACGAGTGCGGGACAGCGACGCGGCGTACAGGTCTCGGTCGATCCCGATGCCGGAAGATGGACACTGTCTCTGGAGAGGCTTGTCTTGTCGCGTCCAATTTCTGGTCGCGAGTGGTGTGAAATGTTCTGAGTTGCGTCGGTGCGGACTAGAGATATGCAAATAACGTCATCACGGGAACCGAGGCTGAGCGGGTAAATTGGATCGAATGACGTCTGATGACGCACTTCCTTGTACAGGGATGCTGAGTCAGTCACTGACATTGCCCCTGTCCAATCAAAGCTCACGACGAATGTCCCTGTTTCCAGCTTCACTGGTCACTCAAAAGGCTGCACAATTAAAATGTCAACCGTCCGCCGCCATTTGACATCGACCCTGTGCAAGCGGCATTCGCCGTGTCTGCAGCGCTGTGCACCGCCAGAAGCCAAATGGATTGCGCCCGCTGCTTATCCGCGAACAGAGCTAACTGCCACTTGGCAATGGAAGCCTGACAGAGTTGTGGGGTAGGTCATGACCCGCCTGGAATTGCCTTTACGTGCCGGCCCATTATTTATTTTATTTTGTTTTTTTTCTGCCTTACTCCAGCAAGCATCTATCTATCTGCGGCTTGTTGCAACTTCCAACATCCCGCGCACGGCACTCTGGCGAGGTGAGAGAGATCGGCCGCAGATCCGCCGCAGTGTGAGCGCGCGCTTTTGAACCCCATGAGCTAATTTAGATCCTCGACGCGTTAAGCGATCTCGGTGTGTGCTTCCTTGAAGCGTCCTCTCTCTCTCTTGGTTTTGGCCTTTTCCCTTGTCTTAAGTGGAGAAGGCGAATTTTCACGATCAAATGATCCAGATTATCGATTAAAACAGTTCCGACGTCACGACGGGCACCGAACAAATTGTGTTTTTATTACTTACGACTCACTTAGGGCGGTGGGAATGGAGATTGTTAGAGCCGCACCGGGTATCGAGGCATCTCATACAGATCGGACAGAGCTGCGAGAGCTGAGAGTACTCGGTGGAGTGGCTGTGGTGTGGGGTTGAGACGCTGGCGCTGTGATGCTGCGATGAGACATTCGGTTTCTTTGTGGAGGAAAAGTGCACTCAGTGCACAGTCTTAGTTCACATTTCTAGTTGCCAGCTTTGACAGCCATCATCGTTGATTTGACTGAAGTATGGTGAATGTGAGAAATAAGACATGACAACGGGATGGAGGCTTGTTCAATGACCAAACGGCCGCCTTTTTCTTTTTTGAGTTGGGTCTTCTTCTCTCTGAAGTTTGTTCAGGCTGACTACGATCCGAACCGATCGGAGATCCAGATTCCAGAGCATGGGCATCTTCGACTCTTTACGATACTATGTCGCTATTGGCAACAGACTAGCACTGCCCATGAGAGGAGAAGATTTACGGCAAGAAACCTTCAAAGAAAGTCCTAACTTTCAATAGTGATGCAGTTGCTTGAGTGAAAGACTACTCCTTAAAAAAGGTCTGCGGAAGTGACAGCATGGGAAATTGCAACATCTTATTGCATCACGAAAGAATACCAGGACCTTGAGTAGAAGATGCTGTCAACCTAGGATCCAAAACAAACCTTTGCGAATTTTTCAGATGTTATTTAGTTCCCAGTTTTGTTCTTCTTCTTCTCTGGCTGGCGCTACAGTCCTGGGCCTCAGCCAACATGTCTCTCCATCTGGCCCGGTCTAGTGCTAGTTGCTTCCACGCATGTTCAACTTATTCAGGTCCCCTTCTCTAAGTTGCCTAGCCTTCTGAGACGATATATTCGAACTCGTTTGACTCGGTCGATGTCGCTGTACAGCACGTACTGTTCGTAGTTCAGTCTCATCCTCCAAACACCATCCCTACATGCGGCACCGTAGATAATTCGAAAGACTTTTCCCTGGAGGCGACCAAGAAAATCCTCGTTCGCTTTAGTCAGTATTCATGCTTCTGCGCCATACAGCAAGACTGGGACTATTCAGGTCGTAGATAGGGATATCTTGGTTCTTCGTGAGATGACTTTATTACTCAGTGGCCATCCAAGTGCAAAAATACAGCGTTGGCCAACGTGATCCACCGTTTTATCTCCAAGGTGGTGTCATTGTTTGTGTTTACTTCAGAGCATAGGTAAACCAAGTCTTTCACTACTTCTAAGTTATAGCTGTCTATAGTGACGTTTTGTCCAAGACCTCCGTGTTGGTGGACCTTTTTCGAAGACAGCATATACTTTGTCTTACCCTCATTAGCCGCAAGCCCCATCTTGGCAGCTTACTTCTCTATGCTCACAAACACCCCACTGACGGCCCGTTGTGTTCTTGCGATGATGTCGATGTCATCGGCATATGCGAGCAGTTGAACAGATTTGTGGAAGATCGTGCCTCTGGTGTTGACATTTGAGTTCCGCACGAACCTCTCGAGAATGATGTTAAAAAAATCGCATGGCAGTGCGTCGCCTTGTCTAAATCCTTTTCTGACATCAGAGGTATCGGTACGATCTCTATCGACCTTGGCGGAGCATCGGGCGTGCTCCATCGTCATTCTGCAAAGAAGGACGAGTTTTGCAGGGATGCTGAATCTAGACAAGGCGCTGTATAACTCATCTCTATAAATACTGTCATACGAGGCCTTAAAATCGACGAATATGTGGTGGGTATCAACTTGTAACTCCTGAGTCTTTTCCAAGATCTGCGGTAATAGTGAGATTCCGATTCCGGTGTCAAAAACGAAACAATTCACAATAAATAAATAGGATGAATCACAACATGTGGTCGACTTAAGACGTTGGGTAGCAGTGTGTTGTGGTTGCTCTAAGCTCCTTGAGGTAATGTCTGATTATTTCGTGCTCATTGCTAATCATTTGAGAGAGGAAGACCCATATTAAGGGAATATACATATTTATCATGCGAAAAATGTCCAGTCTCTCACAGAAATTTGAAGGACTTGCGTAAATTCAGGCCATAACAGGTAGTGTATACCATTGAGTTTTAGTTTGTGGACAGTGTTTGTTATGTGATAGTATTACCAGACTATCTGCTCTAAGTACGTATAATTTAAAAATCCCCATGTGCAAATAACATATGGTGGCCCGCGGTTTTGTGGTCATGTTCGTCGACCCCACTGCACTTAAACCCCGACGTCTAGACTCTTTCGAGTCACTGACATATGTACATCTGTCTCTCGAACTTGAGCATAGACTATTAAATGTTGTTCTATGCAACAAACAGAGGACTCACTTGATGACTTCGAATCATGACGTTTTCTTATTTCTAGAAGCTCGTGACCATCACAGCACATGTCAAAATTGTGATGAACCTCGAACCACATCATATGGAAAAAATAACACATTTGTTGGGCAACAAATAAAAGGAAAGAATTTGAAGAATTTGAAGGGTCATATTTTTGATTATTATTACTTAAGACGAACAATATGGAGACACGATTCAGCGTGGAAAAAAATTTCTCTCTCTTTACATTGTCCTCTCAACATATTTTTACACCCCTTTGAGCGCGAACATGACAAACACGAATTCACCACATTGAGGCAGCGACTATTGTGAGCTTTTTGTCAGATAACAAACATTTGATTTGACTTCGTCTACCTAGGCTCTGGAGTAAATAGGGACAGCAACAACCGTACCGAGATCGAGCGCAGAATTACTCTTGGCAATCGCTGCTTCTTTAGGCTCAAGAGGCAATTGAGCAACAGAGCCATCTCTCGAAACACCAATTTGACTTTTCTGAAAACTCTGATCATCCCAGTCCTGCTCTATGGCGCAGAGACATGGTTGCTATTGAAAGCGGATAGAAAATCCTTGGTTGTTTTAAGAGAAAAGTTCTGTACGATCTTTGGTCCTGTTTGCGTTGATGGCATTTGGAGGAGAAGGTTCAACCACGAACTATACAGGCTGTACAGCGGCATGCACCTAGTTAAGCGTCTTCGGATCCATCGCTTAGACACCACAGCTCCGGCCTGAAGAGTCTTCGACACCGAGCCATTGGGACAGCGCAACAGAGGACGTCCTCACACTAGATGGCGCACACGAGTGGAAAAGGATCTCAACAAACTTGGTGTGCGCAGCTGGAGGGACCTGGCGAAAGATCGTGCTGGCTGGAGAGGCATGGTGGTTGAGGCCCAGGTCCACCCCGGACTGTAGCTCCAATCAAAGAAGAAGTAGATCAAACTAAAAATATGACTCACAAGAAACCTCACAAGGTATGCTTACAGTTTTCGCATCAAAGACATTTGTAATATTGACACAAGTTGGGTAATAAAACCAAACAGTCCCAAATACCAATCGTTTTCACTTCGACATTGCTTAAGTCTTAACGCTCTCTGTGGAAGTGTTTTTCTGGAAATACCCTCACTAGCTGGGCATTCGCAGATTCTGTCTCTCCCTCATCTCTGAACCTCTTGCGAGAGTCGTTGTGCGGTATGTTCAGATTCGTACTGCATGATTACCTATCGCAAAGCGCCTGCTAAGGGCTCCTCTTAGCATGCGTATTCTTGAGTCTTGCGACTGCTGCTGCTCCAATAGTCCGATCAAGTCAACACACTCAGGCCATTGAACTCACCTTAGGTTAAATGCACCTGCACTTTAAAGTATTAGTAAAAGGAAACCCTTTTTTTTCTAAATTGGATACTGTATTTGCCATTGTGATAATAATGCCATTATCCCTCTCTCGTAAAAGCCCTCGTCCGTACCTACTGGAAACAGATCTTGTTTTGAGAACCGTTTTTGAGGACGAGCTTTGTTTCGCCATGGACAGGAACAATGCTAATCGTTGATGCGGGATAAGAGGTGGATTCATAAGAAGCTCCCAGACAAGTTCCTGGTATTTCTGGCGATTCGCTTTCGATGTATGTGGGCTAGCTTTCTCCTGATGTAAAACAATACCTTAGCTATGGCCGAGTGCTTCTGAGCCATTGCATCCTTCAGACTGTCCAATTGCTAGCACTACAAGACCGAATTAAGAATTGTGCCGATGAAGATTACATCACCGCGATATGTTAGCTTGACATTATAAGTGATCCACTTTTCGTCACCAGTCTTCATCTGCTTCAGTGTGTCGATTTTGTTGCAATTCAGCAATCATTTGCAAATGGAAATCCGTTCTATGGGTACATCGAGCTTTCGAGGACGTCATTTGAACTACACCTGCCATCAGGAAACTAATTACAGAAACTCAGTATTCCTGCCAGAACACATCGCTCCAAACAAAACCCACCATCTACTCGAAATATCGAACCAGCCATCGCCATTCGAACACACAAATCAGCGATGGCTTTCAACGAGACACGACGGACAGGCGTATCTTCTGGGAAGCGGAGAAGGTGTCGTTGAACAATTTTTCGCGCCAATGTCCTCCGAACAATCAAAATGTGCCGATCCCTTCGAATCCAATTCCGAAAAGTGGCCATGGCGTGGCTAAGCTACCGAACACGGAATTCGTCTCAATAACCAGAAATCCCTCTCTCGCCGCCTAATCCACGGCGAGACCCCCACGATCGTATGTGTAACCTTAATCGATCGATTGAATCCACCGAATATGCGGCCAAAGGAAAGACCAACACGACCGAAATGAGTAGCGCGTTCTTTTGCTTGTTTTTGTTGTGGAACTTACATGGCTAAGTCACGACTGTCATGTCATTGACAGACAGCACCTGCTTTCTGATCCGACAAACTTCAAGTAGCTGCCACCGTAGCGAGTACGAGTACACCTCAACGGGGCAAAACGTCAACATCGAGATATGATTTCGATCGGCTCAGCATTTCCCCCGGAGGGGCGGCCCGAGTGCTGCGCTACAACGACTAGAGTTGTATGTACAAGATCGGGGGCTCTTCTCGTGTCACAATCATCAAAAGACAACGACAACAACGACAACGTCGACGACGACGATGGCGACGGCGACGGCACAGCCATACCCACCGTCAGCACAGGTTATTGACAGCAAAGTGTACACTCCGAGCGAAGCAAACAAACAAACACGACCAAAACGGAGAGTACTTAATTGGCCAACTCCGTACATTACCATAAGTCAATCACGCCTAATTATAGCACTGACAGGCGTTTCGTCTTCATCAATCCCCCGCGGGACAGCAGGCTGAGGGAGAGAGAGTGTGTGCAGGGTATGACAATGACTTGAGAGGTCGTGATACTAATTTGACACAGAGGCGTGATATCATGTGGAATCGAGTGCTGTCACTTGACCACAAAACTTTCAAAAGCAGCAACAACTGAAAGGAGGGACAAAAAAAACATCACGT
Organism: Eristalis arbustorum; assembly: GCA_916610145.1. Taxonomy (NCBI): domain Eukaryota; kingdom Metazoa; phylum Arthropoda; class Insecta; order Diptera; family Syrphidae; genus Eristalis; species Eristalis arbustorum. The sequence continues at coordinate 30,473,828 of OU744317.1, forward strand.
TACCACAGCAGCTCGAGCTGGGGCTGCCAAGCACAACCAATTGATGGTAGCTTTCTGGTCCCGTTCCTCGTCGGCTGTGTGTGCTTCCTGCTCACGGTTTGGATGTGTTACAGTTCCAGGTGAATAAATGAATGCAAATTACTGCATCTTCCCGACGCGACGCGGAGACCTACTGTGGCTGGCCGCTCGATCGCTCGCTCGCTCTCGCCTGCTGACTGCTCCAATCAATTTTCGGAGAAGACATTCAACGGACTTAATACACCCCGGCACCGTGTCGTGGCTGTTGGCTGCTGGCTGCTGGCTGGTGTGTATGAGCCATCGTAGGCATGAAGTTACCAACCCACCGAGGATCCGCTGCCGACAAAATGTTTGCCGGATGCTTCCAAACAGAATACTCGTGCCGCTGGCATTAGATTTCCTACGCTGTTAGCTGTTAGCTGTTTTGGTGGCTTGGATTCGACCTGGTTAAGAGATTTATCATTTCTTCTCCGCGTTTTTTTGTTTTCATATATTTTTCTTGTTGCTCCCGGCTCTCTCACCTCAGACGCAAGACATCCCGAGCAAATCCTGCTGATGGCCTGGTTCGGTGATGATGCTGCCGTTGGTGGTGCTGATGCCAATTGCGGACCTCGTTTGGTCTTGAATGGATTGCCGGGCGCCCCTCTTCCTCGCGCGCACACACAGACACTAATTCCTGGCCGCAATCCTGGTCGTCATAATATTTAAATGAAATTCACACTTGTTAATAGTTTCGTGATTTGTTTCGGCCATTTATTATATTGACGCGAAATTTAACACGACGATTGTCTTGGTCTTCTGGTCTGTTCGGAGCGGCGGCAGCGGGAGCCGTCGTCATCATCGTCTTGAATGGTGTTCGTGTGAGAATGAGTTAGTCTTTCGCGGCCAGGAAGGGACCAGTCGCTGGTGGTGGCTCTGTGCGATGAGGGAGAAGGTGCTGAACTTTGTTTCGCCTCCTGGCGGTAACTGTACACCTTTCGTTTGACTAAGAACCATTGAAGGCACTTAGCGGTGGTGACGGCGAAACAAGTGTGGAATACGTTCCGGGGCAACAATGTCGCTTGAACTGTGAATTCATGCTGCCGACAGTGAGAGATATATCGTCGATTGTTTCGATTCGCTCCGAGTCCATATGAGGAAGCGACCTTTAACTCTGGACTGAGGTTGAAGTGGCTGCGCTTGCGCGACCCCCTTTTGGAGACAACTCTAATTAAGATGCACATTCCGTTGCGCAACATTGGTGGTGACGCGGACAAATGTGTGAAGCAAATCTCTGGAGCGTCGTCTTTTCAACTGAAGGCTTTAGCGATGACGAGGCCAATGTAGCCCCTTTTCTGGCTAAATGAAGTCTCCCGACAACAGAGTGAGTGACGATACATTTTTCTTGTCTGAATGCCCTTTTAAAATCAAACAAAAAGCTGTCACCATAATTTGGTACAGTCGGCTCTTGATAATTCGAAACTCAAAGGACTCAAATTCCGTTTAACGAAAAATAATTGTCGAGTTCGAGCGAATGACTAAACTTGTATACACATAAAAAAAAGCAAAAATGATGAATAATCCGCCCAATGTCGGCGATGATGGACAAGAACATTATTTTTGCTACGCCCTCCCGGCTTGAGTAAAGTGAGGGCAGCAATCCCCAAGCTGGAATCCAACAAGGCTGCTGGTGCCGATGGACTACCTGCCGCGCTTTTCAAGGCAGCTAGTTATGATTTGGTAAGGTGCATACACCAACTCATTTGTAAAATCTGGTCAGATGAAAGTATGCCCGATGGATGGAATCTCAGCATCGTTTGCCCGATCCTAAAGAAAGAAGACCCTCTAAACTGTGCCAATTATAGAAAGATAAGTCTCTTCAATATATCCTACAAGATCTTCTCTGCCGTTCTGTGTAGACGCCAAGAAACCCTACGTTAACAACCTGATGGTCAATATCAGTGCGGGTTCAGGCCAGCGAAATCTACTATTAACCAAATATTCACACTACGGCAGATCTTGGCAAAGAGCCAGGAGTTACAAGTTGATACCCATCACCTATTCATCGACTCATAAGGCCGCGTATGACAGTATTTATAGAGACGAGTAATAAAGCGTCTTGTCTAGTTTTGGCATCCCTGCAAAACTCGTTCATCGTTGCAGAATGACGATGGAGAATGCCCGATTCTCCGTCAAGGTCGGTAAAGATTGCACCGAGACCTTTGATGTCAGAAAAGGACTTAGACAAGGCGATGCACTGTCATGCGATTTTTTTAACATCATTCTCGAGAGGTTCGTGCGGAACTCAAATGTCAACACCAGCGGCACGATCTTCCACACATCTGTGCAACTGCTCGCATATGCCGATGACATCGACATCATCGCAAGAATACAACGGGTTGTCAGTGGGGCGGTGGTGAGCATCGAGAAGAAAGCGGCCAAGATGGGGCTTGTGGCTAATGAGGGAAAGACAAAGTATATGCTCTCTACGAAAAAGGTCCACCAACACCGACGTCTTGGACACGTGACGTGACTATAGACAGCTATAACTTAGAAGTAGTGAATGACTTTGTCCACCTAGGCTCCGAAGTTGATACAAGCAATGCCACCTCCGCGGAGATAAAACAGAGGACCAGGTCGGTCAATCGCAGCATTTTCGCACTTGTAGGGCCACTGAGGAATAAAGCCATCTCTCGAAGAACCAAGATATCCCTATAAAAGGCCTTGGTAGTCCGAGTCCTGCTGTATGGTGCAGAAGCATGGATACTAACTAAAGCGGACGACGATATTCTTGGTCGCTTCAAGAGAAAAGTCCTTCGAATTATCTTCGGTCCGGTAGGTACGGATGGTGTTTGGAGAAGGAGACTGAACAACGAGCTGTACGAGCTGTGCAGCGACATCGACCTAGTCAAACGAGTTCGAAACTCTCGTCTCAGATGGCTAGGTCATGTCAAGCGAATGGAAACCAATGCTCCGGCCCGTAAAGCCTTACACTCCAACCGAGGGACAACGCGGTAAAGGACGACCACGTCTCCGGTGGCGCACGCAGGTAGAAGGACGCCTGCATTAGTTGAACGTGCGTGGCTGGAAGCAACTAGCAAGAGACCGGGCTAGATGGAGAGGCATGTTGGCTGACGCCCAGGTCCACCCTGGACTGTAGTTCCAGCCATAAAACAAAGAAGATCTGCAACACTAAGACTACTGATGAGTTGTGTCAATTAATTTATGGCTGCAAACATAGAATATGAAATGTTTTCGAAATTATTTTTCGTCAATAATAAAATAAGTTCGCCAATATAATTCTCCTCTGTCCACCACACCTTGAACGCTTTACGTAACAACTATAGACGTCATAAATTTAAAGGTGGTCCGCACTGGTGAAGGCATAATACAAGGTACAACACAAGCTGCTGCAAAAATTAAGAGCAAGTCAACTACGTATACTTACGTTACAAAATAGGAGGTTTTTTATTATTACGCTGCTTCTACTTCGATACAGTGACCCTACGTCATAAGCTGTGTCTCAGAACGCAAGGACTCTTTTTTAGGTACGAAGCACAGTGGCTTCTTTGAGGAGGGAGGGCATAGAAAATGTCTGTAAAATCCACAAATTGCTCCAGAACATGTCGCCTCAGCATCTGGATCAAAAGGGTATGTTCTAAACATTACCCATAAATTATTAATGCGACTCACAAATTGGGGTACCTCCTAAACGTAAGTTAAAATCTAAACGGCGAAAACATATATTTGCTGGTAAATATTGACTGCGTTTTATTTTCTTCATGTTTAAGAAGTTTACGATGCATTTGCGATGAATAAATGTGCAATTATGCGGGTAAAGTGGGTCCGAGTCAATCAAGACTTGGTGTCCATCATTCATTAATCATTTCATAGCGCACAAGGTGAGACTTGCAACAGGCGGTCCACTTATCTAAACCAGGCCGGTTATAAAAATTATAACTCTTGCATTCGTAGACCAAGGTGTGTGTTGTCTCCCAAGTTTCCACCGCAAGTTTGTATCGCAATTAAGAGATTTGTCTAAGACATGCGCTCACCTTGATTAACGTCTAGAATGCAGTCACCGCTCAACAGGCCAGACGGCCACGGTAGAACCCATTGAGCACCCATGTCGGCCTAGACAGACTGTGAGATTAATGCAAATCCTTTTTTCGCTCAGTCTCAGCCCCGACTTGGGCGTGACGGGCCGATTTTACGCATGCCTGCCTGCCCACCTTTCCCACCCCCAGTCTGGACGCAAATTCTTTCTCCCATAACGACTGGTTTGCCGAGCGAACAATTCCCCAAACATTTATTCATCGACTTTATGGTGTCACCCAGTAAGGTGCAGCAGCAGCGTTCAGTTAATTACGAGCAAATACTTACCGACCAGATAACAAATCAATTAATTAACACAACACACTCGAATTGCTCCAGATATCGCGCCCGTATCGGCGCGAGATACCCATTACTTTCTCACCACTAAGTCCGCGCCATGATAGGCCATTTGTGTCGACCGAGCGTGGTAATTGAATTACCAGCCGCGTCCTAAACGCTCTCGGAACGTCCATTAGCCGATGGCTGGCGGTGCATTAGTGGTCCTAACGTTCTGTGAAAGTGCCGGTGCTTAGCGCGGCAAGGTGACTATAATAACTTTTGATACAAAGTAAGCTCTCGGCTGGAAATGGGACTAGTTGCAGTTGCATTGAGGTCAGCTGGTGCAAAGTTTCTTGTGCGTACGGTGGGAGTGGTGCCGACTCGACAGTCATGACAGCCCTTCACTCTTCATTCTTATCGCCTCACAAGCAATCGTCTGAAAGGTTGTCGTAAAGTCCTCTCATCACCCACAGAGATCAGGTAAACATGAATAGATCTGACGACATCCACTTCCACAGCATCAATCACAGCGAACAACGGAGACAATCCAAATGTCAACTGGGCCGCCTGCCTCTGGTGCGCCCTCCAACTGGCGCGACCATGAGCCATAGCGTCTGGCGCCGAACTACATGCACTTGTCGAAATCAAATTAATCTTGATAATCGCTACCCGACCCGAGTGGGAGAGCCTAACAAATGCTTTAATTGAATTCCCATGAATGAGCGCAAGCCGGTGTTTCGGTCCGCCAACAGCATTTGCCTGCCGCGGCGCGGCGCAGTGACTCAGCCGCCGTCGAGCGGGGGAGCGCTGCTGGCTGGCGCGAGCGTCTCGATTCACCGCCGAGAATATGAACAAAATCGAAATACAATTTTTTAATTGGATAAACCATTTACACTTGCCAGTCGGCACATAAATCACAAATGCAGCGCAATTCGTTCTTTGTGTCAACCGCAAGGAATAATAATTTCACAATTTCTCACCATCTGTGCGACGACGACGAGGATCGGCGCTGAGCGGCGCGACGGCGTTCGCCAACGTTCCGCTCATGGAGTGGCAGCTCTGAGGCTTGCCAAAATGACAATCTTCCTGCGGTGCCCGGAGCCGATGCCGTGTGGTAACAATGGAGGGAAACCTTCGATAACAATATGGGGATTTCCATGTTTATGTAATGTGGCGCAAAGTTCAGGTGCAGCGGGCTGCGGATAGACAATGGTCTGGCCGCAGAGGCAGCGGCTGGAGTGTATAGCGGCACCTACGTGAACCTACTGGGGACCAAAGAAGGGATATTCTTTCCTTCTTTCCGTCCGCGGTGCCATATTGTTTTGTGATTTTTAAGATAGAGCCCCAATTTCACTTGCCTGGCGGACGGGGATTGTCATGTGATGGATGAACTTTGCTTGGGATTGGGGAGTTCGTGGGGATGCGGTACTAGTCGAATGCAACGACGTCTTTTTTCTTCTAGGACTGTTCATATGAGGCGTGATGACTGCTGGTCTCGTTGTTTGTATGAATCACCTCCTATTGCCTCTTAGCAACCAGAGGAGTTAAGTGTCGCTGCGAGGGACACTCCGTTCACCAGTCAAATCGTCTGTTAGTTGAAAAGCGCACGACATTTAAAAGAGTAGAGGTCCTTGAAGACATATTTCTCTGGGCTCATGTTAGAACTTAATGTTAATCAAGCCTTCCTTCGAATGATCCAGCTGACCTTATAAGAGACAATGATTACCCCATTCCTGGTTTTTTTGTTCAGGCCAGTGACAGTTTCCGAGGATGATGAAGACAATCCTAGGCCTCTTGGAGAAAAAAATGTCGAGGTTGAGGGCATCTGGAGCGGACTGTACAACAACATAAGCCTTGCCTGGTGTGTACGCCTAAGCTGGCTGGATAAAGTAGAGCGCATTGACTACTTAGCTTAGCCGATCCCTAGAATATTCGACTTTGAGCCTATGGGACAACGCTGTAGACCACGCCGCGCTAGATTCGATGGTGATCCGCACAAGTAGAGAACGCCTGTAACCAGCTTGGTGCTATTAACTAGAGCGATCTAACTGTAACAACTTGTTGGTACAAGGACCACTCATCACTTTGGTTCGGGACCACATTACAAGCAGAGGCAGTTCTGAGATCAAGTTCTCTCGAGCAACGTCATATTTTCTATCTGGCAACAACTCACATCAACCGCCGTGTCTGACCTGTAGAGGCTAAGCTGTAATATATACGATCCGCAGCTTAAAGATGATTTTGTTTCGCATCCAAGGACAATGCGACATGCTTCCTTGTCATAATTAAATCAGCGAGGGTAACATGCAGGCGCGTTCAATGCTTTTTTTTAGAAGAAGTGAACAACTCAGAACAAGGGACTCAGAGATTGTCACAATAAGTGCTCCAGAATGTTTACAATTTACGTTGATAGGGAGAATTCGTTTCGTCGTCTTCTTTTTCTTTGCTAAGCGCTACACTAAATCTCCACAGCCTCCACGATTTTCAGCGTGAACTGAATCCAGTTGCACAAACCAAGTTAGTTGAGTACCATCTCCACTTGTGTGCACATCTTAATTGAGGAAGTCCTCTGTTGCGTTGATTGACAAAACCTCTTAATTATCATAATATGGGTGCCACTACAGTCTGTGGAGTGCCAGAGGACATGCAGTTTTGTCCCAACTCCGAACGGCCAAGTTTGAGAAGCTTTTTTCAGACAGTTATACAGACAGCATTGTCAGTGACTCGAATAAGGTTGAGCTGTACAAATTCTTTTCATGGCACCAGGTATTGAACTTAGAGGCGGTGTGTTGGAGTCGACACATTTAGCCACCATGGCCACACACGTCTTAGACGCTATCAACGTCAGTCGACATTAGTTCTCTATTGCGCGTCATTTCAAAAGTTTTATCACAGGAAACATTCAATTGGGGAGGAATCCGCTCTTGTCAGAATTGACCACTTGACCATTTCTATTGATTATAGAGCGCAGAGCTTCGTTTATTATACCATTCTTCTTCTTTGTATGGCGCTACAGTCCAGGGTGACTTGGGCCTCAGTCAACAAGCCTCTCCAACTAGCGTGATCTCTGGCTAGCTGTTTCCAGTTTCACACTGGTTGAGATCCTTCTCCACTTGGGTGCGCCACCATAAGCGCGGGCCTCCACTGTTCCATTGGTCCACAGGTTCGGATTTGAAGATTCTTCGGATAAGTTGTCTATACGTCCTACATGGCCCAGCCACCATAGGCGTTGGATCCGTAGACGCCTGAATAAGCTCATGTTGCTGTCCTGGACGTGCAGTTCATGGTTGAATCTTCTCCTCCACGACCCGTCAACACAAACAGGACCAAAGATCGTGCGTAGAACTTTTCTCTCAAAGAGCCCAGGACTTTTTCATCCGCTTTCGAGATTGTCCATACTTCCGTATCACACAGATTTAAGATTAAGACGATTCAGGACAGAAACATTGTCAGTCAGGATTTTCAATGGGACAACATTTTAACGTCATTAATGAGCATCGAAAATAATAACGAACAGAGAATGGAACTTTAAGGAACACCAACACGTAGTGCGCAAAAATGCACAATGACAGTCTTGGCTTATAGTTTTTAGACTACTTATAGAAAAGATCCGTCCCTATTGAATTCAGTTTCTTAATACAGTGGTCTCTCTGCAAGTTGAATTCTTCCTAAGTCGCCCTTTTTTGAAGCCATATTTTTGCATTTTTTCTTAATTTCCTATATAAAACGGAAAACTTGTCTAAGTCGAGGTCCCTCTTAACTTGAACACATTTTGATATGTTGTGACAATTCGATTCGACTTATAAAGAGTCCTTGCACATAGCCGATCTTAACAAAAATGTGTCATCGTCTCTGCAGTCGTTTTATGCGTTATCGTAGCGCCCCCATCATCTGAAAAAATGGTGCCTTAAGTTGGTAACACATGCCGCGCAAGTCTCTTTGCTTTCGCCAAAAGTATTCTCTGTCTACACAAATGCCTGCCGCAAGAAAACCTAATCTAACCCCGCCATACATTGTAGAGTCTTCACGTGAATGCTCTCCATGCACACTCGCGGTTTGCATATTTTTTCGATGTAATGATCTAGTAATATCGTGATTTCCATAATTGGAACATTATGTCATCTTCGAGCGAAAAAGCAGCCTCCTTAGGGGAAACCTTCGCGTGAGCCCATTATGTGATATCGGTGTTGGCTAGTGCACGTCGCTAAGTAGTACGCAAAGTGCTGAATGCAAACAAAAGGACTTATGTGGGCAAACCTTAACAAGCTCTAACAAAAGTGTTGGATGGCTGTTATATTTTGTGATTATCTGAAATGCGTATTTTAGATACTTTGATGTCAATCCCATTTTTTGATAACTAGCAAGTGCGGGTTGAATCACCCCTCTTTTATAAAGGGCGAACCTATGTTCATTCAGTTTTTTTAGTAAACTAGTTTTTTGGCGGCCGTGGAGGACTAGATATGTGCCTCGTTTTACACCTGGTCAGTCGACACCACTGATCTATCAATTTACAGCTCCATAGTGAATGAACAAAAAACTGATTGATGGAATATGTACTGATTTCAGGAAAGCCTTTGATTCTGTTAGCCTCTCCCAAACCAAACTCGAAGTTCATTACTTGAATCTCTACGTTTTCAAAAGGGCACTCAAATTCGGTGTGCCACAAGGTAGAAACTGAGGTCCCATATTATTTGCAATATTCATTGTCGGTATTGACATTTCATTTGAACACAGAACTTGTCTGATATGTAGATGTATGCTGATGATATGGAAATGTTCAAGACTATTGCAAGTATTGCTGACTGTCACTGGTAACAGGCAGATAAAAAAAATGCATAAAGGGTGTTTTTCGTACAGACGGATCATTTTTAATTCGCAACATTGGCATATGTGACTGCTGAGAGAAAGTTCTTCCTTGTATTGAGGTTGACTTGGTTTGACTAATGCTTTAGCAACGATTGCGAATCGTACAAATTTGGCTCGAAAAACATGATTCCATTCGAAGAACACGAAGAAAAACTGTCAAAACATGATTACGTCCAAAGTAAGTCACACTTTTGAATGGCCTTACTTTTGAGCAACAAGTTGAAGATTATATTTGTTGCGCTTGTCGAAATGCCATAAATTTGACAAACAGATTACAACAAGAATGAAAGCAATAAGATTATGTACATATATGGTATGTAAATAAATTTAATTTAGTGTACATTGTGTCCACTTTTAAAACAAAACACAATTTATTCCCCGTCCGTCCCACAACTTAGCTTGCGGTCTTCTCCCTTAGCACGTCTTGACAAGATGGACCGACTGAGTAATGCGCTTCTCATAACAAGATGTCAGCACCGACTTCGCTGCACACTTGCGATCGAACTTACGACGTCAAAGTACAAGTGCATTGCGGTCGACGCACGTACCAACAACGCTACCCTAAGTATTATCAGGGACTTTCAAAAGCATCCGATGTTGAGTATCGAATTGCAGTTCGAAATGGGGATATGGACTCCTCGCTTCTCTAGTGTCTCAAGAGTTTTACGGACCTACGTGTGTATAGGGAAATCCTCTACGAATATGTGTAAGAAATGGAGTCCAGTTTTTGATTTGACTGTATTGCCATTGCATCCAGTGAAAATTACGCCAGTAAACCAATGATCGTTGTTAACTTGTGCGGGAAAAGTGCAACGCAAATATACAAATTGGAAATATCCTTCGTATAGATAAGTAGGTAACAGTGGAGACGCCACTTCAGAATATTATCATCACCGCCATTATCTTCAGAGTTCCGCATGATCAACTCCAGGTTACTCGATCCTGAGCCAACTTTAACTCATGAAGAATTACATGTGTCTAAACTGAACCAGGCGATTTTTTGGTCCAACCTGGAAATTCGTCTCTACTCTAAGAGTCATAATGCAGAATGCCTTCGAGAAGCTGTAAGCATGGACACAAACATGGGGAGCACTGAGAAGTACTCCGTCAGACGTACTGAATATTCTCCTCAATCTTCCACCATAATAATATTCGGAAAACAAACAGCAGGCACCACTGCCTTGAGACTCAAAATACTCCGACTGTGGTCCGAACTCAATATCGACCACTCAACCATTCTCAGGTCTCCTTTTCTAGCGACACTGACCGCCTAATACGCCAGGCTAACTTCGAGAAGAAATTCTCGATCAACATTCCTTCCAGATCGGACTGGATGTCTGATAGGCAGTCGTTGGATGATCCTTTGCGGATTTTCACAGACGGATCGAAGACTAACGAAGGGGTGGGTGTGGGTGTCTATTTCCAAGAACTCAACCTTGCTATCCTTTGAAGCTCCCTGATCACTGGAGCATTTTTCAGGCAGAAACACAAGTGATTAAGGAGGCGTTGTCTTGGGAGTTTCATACACCTGGGGGAATCAGCGGCCGTAACGAGCTAAACAGTGCCAGCATTGGCCAGTTAAATCGCTTCAAGCACCAACTGGTTCCATTGTTAGGAGAAGTCAATCCGCGTGGTATCACAATGGGCCTACTCTGGCCTAAGTGTGACTGCCCTTAGCAGTCAGCCACTACAAACTAACCTGGATCTGCAAAGCATTTCCCTTCCTGATGGAATAGTATTCAAGACATGTCTCTCCATCCGTGACGATGGTGACATTCATGCCTCGAATCCTTGCCCTTACATGAAGCCGCTCAGCAGCAGCAACAGGTCTGCCATGCTATTTCAAAATTTCCAGCTTGGCCAATCCTAAAGCAAAGCCTAATGACTTCTTTTTCTGATGGCGCTGCAGTCTGTGGACAACCTGGGCTTCGGCCAACAAGCCTCTCCAGCTGGAACGATACTTAGCCAGGTGCCTCCAATTTCGCACACCCAGCTGGAGCTGGTTGAGGTCCTTCTAGACTAGCGGCGTAATCATTCGTCTATCAGCCATCTAAGGCGTTGAATGCCTGCCTTGACTCATGTCGATGCACAGTTCGTGGTTGAATCTTCTTCTCCAGAAACCATCAAGGCAAACAGTACCAGAGATTGAACGCAAAATCACACATCTATTGTACAAAAAAAGCTTACGATCGGTTTGGTATACTCTCAAGCCATCTCGAGTACCGTCTACACTCTAGTGCCAGCGTCCCAAGCCCAAGGCTCGACCAAGGTCGGTCAATCCGGCATTTTAATAGTTAACCGTTGGGGGGATAGGGTTTGGCTAATGTACACCACTTAAAAGGCGTCCTCCTTTGCGTTGTTCTGCTGTCGGGAAATGGACGAATTCAACTGCTGAAATAGTTGATGCCCATCTTGTGCATAATTGTGACTACTTTTTGAATTTTGGTCATTTTTTAGTGCCAGCATGGGAGTTACTTTTACAGTTCAGCAAACAATGAATGTGTGGAGATGATGAATATCATAAATGATAATTGTAAATGCTAACTACATTTTCTTTGACTTCAGTTAACAATTTCTGGTTGTGTAAGGGTCCAAGTGAGGGTTTATCTGAGGTCGCCACAAACTGCGAACTTCGTAAACTCTGACAACTCGTTCATATGGAGTTTTTTCATTCGCGGAGAACTACGGGTGCAAACCGACACTTCACTGCGAATTTATTGGTCGTGGTGATTGTGGATTGCGATCTCAGCTTGACAGTTCGCAAAGAGAATGATTGATTTGCAGAGAATTCATTAATTAGGATACTTTTTACATTTTTCCAATGTTTGTTCCAATCTTTTTGCATCAAAGAAATATAACTTATTGCTCAAACTTGCCGCAAAGGGTTGTTTCTAAAAGTTCGCGTTCGCAATTCGTCGCTCATATGAATGGGTCTTAAGGGAAGCTGGGTTTGGGAACTCATCGTGAATAAGTTACTCTGAACAACATGGTTCAATTCGAGAAACTCAAAGTGCAGCCGTGATCGAACCACCATTACATCTAGAAAATGTTGCACTTTGGAGCGAGTTGGAGCTGGAGCCCAACCGAAGAAGTTAAATTTGACAAGCAGATTACATCACGAACTAATGCAAAAAAATCATGTATGTCAAATTAATTGAACATCCTGAACATCGTGTCCACTTAAAAAAACACCCTTTATCATTATACACTTATGCCACTTAATCCCCACCCGTCCCCCAGCTTAGCTTGCGGTCTGCTCTTTTCGCAAGTTCCCACAAGATCAACCCGACCGAGTGATCCGCTTCTCGGAATTAGATGTCAACACCGACTGCGCCGCACACTTGCTCCCATGCCTGAGTCATTGCAAATACTCAGCGATTCTTTTGAAACCGCCGAACGAATTCCATTCAAATCTCTTCCAATTCAATTGGGGACCCGTCCATAAACGATGCGTCATCGGTCACCGAATTAATTTATCGCGTCTCCTTCGAAGCGGGGACCATTGCGAAAGCTTGCCTCAACACGAGCCGGCGGCCCCACCTTTTCTTGCACGATGTCAAGTCCATTCAACCTGATTGCGCACAACATGAATTCCATTTCATTTCGGAATAATTCACCTCCACCTTGGGCGAACGGATAAGCAGCCGTCGCCGCTGTCGCCGCCGGGTGTATGCGCCAACAGGTTGAGCACTCATCCCACGGAAAATCTCAATCGTCGCAGCTTCAACTTCAAGGGTAATAGCTTTATTGTCGGACGAGGAGCATCCTTCGGCATTCGAGAGTAACCGCAGTCGCGATGGAGCAACACACCGTCACCGGCATCCACCGTCACCAGCGTCGTCGTCCGCACCGCCCCCGACCGCGACGGCTGATCCGATTCAAGGGGACTTCGCCTAGGTCTAACTACCCCCTATTAAGATATTCGATAATGTCCAGCGCGCCAAAAGCTTCGGCTTCCTCGGGACGGCACGGCTGTGGACCTGGCCATGGGCATGGGCATGGGTACGGCCTGTTCCCTATGCAAAGGAAACACGCTCTGCACATGGGCCGATCGCTTGGCCGACAGGGCATCTCACTCAGACGCTGCCGCACGGCTCCGCTCCGCGGGAATATTTGAATATGATAATCGCGTCGTGAAGTTGTCATTTTACAAATTTTAACACGGTGCTTAACATGGTCATAAGCGAGAAATAAAACGAGTCCAGCACATCCAAGGGAGATGCGCACTCGGCAGATTGCGCGAAGGTTGCTGGCCCCCGGTTCCGATGCCCGAGGCCCGACGTCCGATGCCCCATGCCAGTGCTGTGGTGGCCCGAGAGAGAGATGCGCATGCAAACTGTATTGTCATTCAGAGGCCATGAAGTGGCAGTATCACTGCCACGGCCAGGATGACATTATAAACTTTCAGCTGTGACTGTGGGACAGAGAGCTCTCGAAGTGAAAATAACAATGTCCAGGCGTGCGCAGCTAGAGACGGGGCTGCCGTCGCACAGCGCAGGCTGATGGAGGAGGCCACTCCGCGGAGGTGGCTTGGCTTTGTCTTTGCCTTTGCCTACCTGTCGCACCGAGTGCGGTGGCGGCGATGCCGATGGCGGTGACGCTGCCGCAGCATCTACGCCACACGGCTGGGTACGTGCAAAAGGGACCCGTAATCTCGTTCGCGGCCAGTGTCGTCCTCAGCGGCGCGGCGGCCCCCGCGGTCCGCGCCGATGCTTTATGAATTCAATTTAAGGAAAACGTGTCGCCGAAATGATATTTCTTTCGTGTTCCACGTATTTTTTATTAGTGTCATTTCGTAGGCATAAAAACATGCTCGGCGGAATGTTGGAACCTCGGCCGTCACACATGCGGTGCCTGGCCGGGCTGCATTATGACATAATGTCAGTTCATGTCGCCGAAGACGAGTGCAGCGCTGAGAACTCGTGACTTTTCAGTGTTTTGCATCTGGGCATCGGTTTTCGGGGCCTGTTCCATTGCGTCGTGTGGAACGCATTTTTCTTTATGGCCGCCATGGGGAATGTGCTGGCCTCTCGGGTCGTTCTAGGCCTGATTGGATTGCGGTAATGACATGGAAATCAATGACAAGTGATCGCTGATCTGGTAAATGTTTTCGAATGCGTGAGGGGAAAGTTTTCGTCTGTTCCTTGTGAATTTCGAGAAAGTGGGTGAGTGAAAACATGGGAGGCTTGTCGGGAGGTCGTGACGTGCACCCTGGCAGTTGTCTGGGAGAGATTCGGTTAAACGATGCGAATGCGAGGTGGCTTGGTTCTTCAAGGGTTATGTGGCATCAGTCGGGGAATGAAGGATGTTATTGGGATGAGCACTTGTGACAGGAGTGCAACTCAATCGAAGGACCTATGAGACACACGGCTTTGTTGGTAAAAAATGAGACAAATTTTGCGGTACGTAAAGCATACTCCTGGGAAAGTCAAAGAGCACAGAATGGGGTTTGAATTTGAACCCACTTTCGTACAAGCACAGACAAGATAAAGATAAAAACATTCCACTTCATTTGTAGTTCATCTGCAATATCTCGATTCAGTGATAGCTCTCTCCTCCGACGGATTTTTCATCCAACTGGCTGGTTGTTGCTCAAAGGTTCACGGATATATTTAGCCCATGGTACATCCTTCTTCTTTTTCTTCTTGTGGCGCCACAGTCCGGGGTGAACCTGGGCCTTGGTCAACAATCCTCTCCAGCTGGCGCGATCCTTAGCCAGCCGCCACCAATTTCGCACTCCAAGTTGGTTGAGGTCCTTCTCCCCTTGAGTGCGCCATCGGGCTCGTTATCGTCCTCTATTGCTTTGTCGCGCTGGTTCGGAGTCGAGGACCCTTCGGGCTGCAGCAGTGTTGTCCATGCGCTCTACACGGCCTAGTCATCTTAGGCGTTGAATCCGTAGACGCCTGACTAGGCTCATGTCGCTGTACAGCCCGTAGAGTTCGTGGTTAAATCTTCTTCTCCAAGAACCTGCAACGCAAACAGGACAAAAGATTGAACGCAGAACTTTTCTCTCGAAGAGACCAAGTGCGTCTTCATCGGCTCTTGAGATAGTCACGGCTTCCGCGCCGTACAGCACAGGGATGATCAAGGTCTTGTATAATGTAAGCTTGGTCTTTCGTAAGAAGGCTCTACTACTCAATTGCCTCTTGAGCCCAAAGAAATAGCGGTTGGCAAGAGTAATTCTGCGGTTAATCTCGGTACTGATGTTGTTCGTACTATTAACTTGGGAGCCAAGGTAGATGAAGTCCTTTACTACCTCGAAGTTGTAGCTGCCTTTGGTGACGTTCTGATCGAGTCGTCGATGTTGTGTGTCCTTTGTTGATGACAGCATATATTTTGTTTTGCCCTCATTCACCGCTAAACCCATTTTTGCCGCCTCGGTTTCAATACAAGCAAACGCCTCATTGACGGCTCGCTGAGTTCGGCCATTCACGTCAATGTCATCGACGTATGCTAACAGTTGCACGGACTTCTGGAAGATCGTTCTCGTTCTCCATCGTCATCCTGCACAGCCTGACGAGTTTGGCAGGATTCCCGAAACTAGACATGGCGTTGCATAGCTCCTCTCTATGCACGCTGTCATATGCGGCCTTAACGTCGACAAATAGGTGGTGGGTGTCAATCTGCATCTCTTGGGTTTTTTCGAGGATCTGCCGTAATGTGAAGATTTGGTGGACTTCCCAGGCCTGAAACCGCACTGATAGGGACCTATCATGTTGTTGACGAATGGTTTCTGGCGCTCACACAGAACGGCAGAGAAGATCTTGTAGACTTATCCCCCGATAGTTGGCGCAGTCAAAGGGGTCTCCTTTCTTGTGGCTCGGTCAAACGATACTAAGATTCCACTCGTGTAGCATGCTTTCCTCCGACCAAATCCTACAGATGAGCTGGTGCATGCGCCCAACCAGATCATCTCCAGCTGCTTTAAACAGTTTCGCGGACAATTCGTCCACTCCAGCGGCTTTGTTAGACTTCAGTCTCGATATCGCTACCTTGACATCGTCTAGATCGGGGTTACGGAATTCTCTTCCATCGTCGTCCATTGCGTGGAGTGGAACAGTGTGCACTCATACTCTGCATTATTTTACATGCTGCGCGTTTAAAAAAAAATCAAAACATTTTCCCAAAAATGCGTGAACAAAGTTGCAAAAGACATCAAGGCTCTGAAACCAATTAAAAGTCTACAACGGACAAACAAACACAACAATTGTTTTTTTATTTATAGAGAAGGGAGATAGTGTCCCGTCCCACATTTTTGCCTAATTCATCAATTCAAAACCGTCAGTCTGCAAAGAGGTCAACTTTGGGACATGGTCACACAAAAAGAACAAACAACAAAAAAATTGTAACGTTCCTTTTCGTGAATCTTTCGACAATCAGTTAACTGGTGAATATCACGCTTTTCGTTTGGCGATTAAGCGAACAAAAAGCAGTGTACATTGGCACAATATGCTGTCAATTAAGGAAAATTGCAAAACTCCACCAAAGGGTGGGCTATTCATATTCTAAGTCTAAACTGAACAATTTTCTGATGTTTTTCTTGCTAATCGATGGCGAGACCGAACTGGAACCGAAAGTGAGGGAGAATTGACACTGCCGAAGCGTAGATGAGACCCTATGCCCCACAAGGAGATACGAATATAAACTAGGTTGATCCAAAAAATCTGAGAAAAAAGTGTGATTTTTTTGTGATGGAATTGTTCTATGGTCCATACTTGACCCGACGTCGACGCATTCGACTTGGGTTGGCCACTTTCTCAGGGACTCCTGTTGCATGCTTTCGCAATAGTTGGGCTGTACTTTGCCTTCTTTTTCTTCTGCTTTGTTTGGCGCTACGGTCAAGTGTGAACCTGAGCCTCCTCTCCAACCTCTCCAACGATCTCTCGCCAGCTGCCTCCAGTTGCACACCCCCAGTTGGTTGAGGTCCTTATCTACTTGTGTGGGCTATCTCATTCAAGGACGTCGTCTGTTGCTTTATTCCAATGGCTCGAAATCGACTCTTCGGAACAGAGCTGTGGTGTCCATCGGCCTAGCCTAGCTGTACGGCACTAGGCACTACTTCTGGTATCAGTCTCAGCAAAGTTCTTTGAAGCAAACTCACTACATCTGGCATCGGTACCACGAGCAAATGCGATGGTATAAAACTCGACACAGACTGAGGTAGGCAAGGAGTACCTATCCCGATTGTACCGATCCATTGCGCGGTCGAAGGAGACCGTTCAACATCGCATGCTGAGCTTTTATAAGTCCCTAATAATATTTGGAGAAGGACACACGCAAGCTTGGCCTGTCTTATGTGGCTTCAAGGCCATCATCAGATCTTATCCAACCCGCCTCTACAGTCCACCCCTTCGACTAGCAGGTTTGCCTATGTACAGTGTAGATGTCATGCAAAAGCCAAGAGAAGATAGATAATGCTGTGTAATCGCTCATGAGCAATATGCTCACGCTAACGCTAAGGATCGTTATAAGGGAAGAACTGGTGAGACATCCACGAGGAGAACGAAAGTGAAGCCAGCCCAGTGTTCCCCACGACACCATCTTATCTCTCAGATGAGAACCGCAACCCCACCTCTATGCATTTCGGCCTTCATTTGACTGCGTTACCACAGTGTTACGGATAAAGCCATACCCAATCTGAGGTCTCGAAAATGAGTGTGTTTTCGATTGGAACTCCCATCTGCGACTGGTTAATTGCACCGTGTCGCGCCGCTCCACTCCCTGGTGCTCTGACCCTTATCTGGTGGCAGTTGGCTTTCGGCGAACCTGTTAATTAAGGACCCCAAGCTCTCGGCACACCACGCAGCGGCCGGGTCATATCCAAGCAATCAGAAGAGTGCCGTGTTAACACGGCTTCTCCTAGTTCGAATTCTTTTCGGCAACCTCTCAACACGCTCAACACCTCCGTCTTGTGGCTAGCACTAGGTCTTGTGGCGAATTCAACTTTCAAAATCACGATTGTTGTTCGGCTGGAACTGATTTTGCAACCCTGAAACGGTTGATCTCCCGCCCTCGAGTGGAGTGTTAA
This sequence comes from Eristalis arbustorum, assembly GCA_916610145.1. Lineage (NCBI taxonomy): Eukaryota > Metazoa > Arthropoda > Insecta > Diptera > Syrphidae > Eristalis > Eristalis arbustorum. Next base: position 30,492,093 of record OU744317.1, read on the forward strand.
AATCCGCTGACCCGACGCCACAGGCGGTGCGGCACAGCGCGGCACCCGCTCCAGTTGCCGAACCCTCCCAACTCGAGATAAAGAAATTAATTAAAATGCGAAATAATTACCACATCCACCTGCGCGACGCCGGCGGGGAGGCGGGCGCGGTGGCCGCAAGCACCCGCGTAAGCGTCTAGATTTCGAAGCGCGACACTAATCGCGGTGTTAAGATCTGCCCAAAACCCCACACACAACAAATCACAACGCCACACGATGATTGCCGGTGCGACGTCGCCACTGCCGTCGAACCAGCCGTCCGCGTCGCCGGGGACCTCGACACATTCGATTGCAACATGAGTTGTGTTGTCCGTATCTGTATCAGTGCGGACATACGGACAGACAGACGGACAGACAGAGGACCAGACACATTCGCCGTGCGGCTTATCCTGACACAGGGTGCTCTGCTGCACTCAGCCCGGCCTGTGTTGCCGATTGCTGCGATGCGATATCAGTTCAACAGGTTGTGCCACAGCTCCGCTCCGGAGATACATTTTCCACGCGGCGTGTCTCTAAATCTGTGATTAGGCCGAATCTCGGCGGCCGACACTGCTGCTGATTCCGAGACATTAATTAATTACGATTTATTGGGCGAATTCTGTTTAGCGAAGGCGGCTCCCGAGCGAGGCGGAGGGCCCAGCCATCGATTCGGTCATGGTGCTTATGTCGTCGATTAATTGAAAACAGCGCATACACTCGGGCACAGGTGGGTTACTTATTATTACCCGTGTTGCCAATTGGATTAACAAAGCTGTCTGGGCTTGTCGACTCATGTTGGATTTTTGCTTTTCCGCAATTGTAACATGTTGACTTGTTGTGGCTGTGTTGCTGTGTTGCTGTCGCTGTCGGTGCTGCTGCCACCAGGGTGGTGTGTGCCGTGTGCCGTGCTGGTCTAGCTGGTGGCCGGTGTTCTCTTTTTGTTTCGGCAGTCGTTTATTTCGTGGTCGACTGTCTCCGATTTGTAGATTTTGAATTTTGATTTGGCGAGCTTTTCCACTATGTAAACACCCGGTGTTCGTCGTCGCAGCCTTGCGGTTCGACAAGCGGCTGGCACCAACTGCTGTCGGGTGCCCGGTGACGTCGCCCGCTTAGAAATGAGGCTAAAATTGTCCTGCCTTTCGCGGTGTGGGTTATGCAATTGGCGACCGGGGAAAGGTGCCGTGGGTGCTCGTGTCCCTTTCGTTTGACGTGCAGCTGACTCAAATTGACTTCGGTCGTGTGCCGGGAGGAGTTGGAGTCTATCCAATATTGCCGCAGCGGAAATTAGTAGATTTTTTCGACGAGATTAGATGCGGGAGGATGCTTCAGATAGTCATGTCGTCGGTGAGAGTGATGGCAGGAACTGCCGTGCATGGGCGGTATTAATTTTTAAGCATCTAGGCAGGGCGGCGTATTCATCTGCTTTCCTTACAGGCGGTGCTACAAGAAGTGGAGCAGTCCCTGTAGTTGCACTCATGCACTTCATAGGCCCGTATACTTTCCTTCAAAGGAATATCGCTGCCATATGGGCAAGGAACGTAGAGACACCTGTTCAGTTAATAATCGCAACCATTGCATGCAAGTCCGTAAAGTAGAAAATCTTAAGCGTTTAGCCTTGGTGCCACAGTCTTGGGTTAGGTTAGATGAGCAGAGTCACTTAGGTCCCTAGTCTGACTCCTTCTACACCTCCTTCTTACCAATTACTTAAATTAACTGTATTCGATGTCTGTTCTATGATCAACGCTTGAAGATTGATGTTCGATGTTCGAAACGACCATCCTGACATCTTGATCTTTTGGTAGATCATGAAGCTGTTGGAAGATATATTTTCGCAGTATACATTGTCTCAAATGATGCACTAGGACAGTTGCTCCAGCTTCCTCTTAGAACGCTACAGTCCAGGGTGATCCTGGGCCTCAGTCAACAATCTTCTCCAGCTGGCACGATCATTAGTCAGCTGCTTCCAAGTTCGCTCTCCAAGTTGGTTGAGGTCCTTCTCCATTTGCGTGCGCCATCGGCTACGTGCTCGTCCTCTATTGCGATGCCTCACAGGTTCGGAGTCGAAGACTCCGTGTTTCGAACATCGAACACTGCTGGAGCAGCGTTGTCCATACGCTCAACATGGCCTAGCTACCGTTGGCGTTGGATCCGTACACTCCTGACTAGACTCATGTCGCTGTACTGGCCGTACAATTTGTGGTTGAATCTTCTTCTCCAAGAACCTTCAACGCAAACAGGATCAAAGATCGAACGCAGAACTTTTCTCTCGAAGAGACCAAGTACGTCTTCATCCGCTCTTGAGATAGTCAAGGCTTCCGCGCCGTACAGCACAGGGATGATCAAGGTCTTGTATAAGGTGAGCTTGGTCTTTCGAGAGAGGGCTCGACTACTCAATTGCCTCTTGAGCCCAAAGAAACAGCGGTTGGCAAGAGTTATTCTGCGTTTAATTTCAGTACTGATGTTGTTCGCACTATTAACTTGGGAGCCAAGGTAGATGAAGTCCTTTACTACCTCGAAGTTGTAGCTGCCTATGGTGACGTTCTGACAGAGTCGTCGATCTGGTGTGTCCTTTCCTGAAGACAGCAATTGCACGGACGTGTTGTCGTGTAGGCTGTGTTTTCCGACGCCTCTAGCAAAGATTTCTTCCTTGCCCAGCTTTGCATTAAAATCTCCTAGAACGATCTTGGTGTCGTAGCTGGGGCATTGATCATATGTTCTTTCTAGGACATCATAGAAGTCATCCTTGCTATCATCGTCTTTGTCCTCCGTTGGGGCGTGGGCGCAAATCAGGCTGATGTTGCCGAATGTTGCCTTGATGCGGATTGTTGTGAGGCGTTCGCTTATGTATCTAAAGCTTAAGACTTCTTGCCTAAGTCTGCCTCGAACAACAAAACCGCATCCAAACAAGCGCTGCCTTCGCTCTTTGTAGCAATCGCCGTAATATATGTCGCAGTTTTTCTTCCTCTTTTTGCCCGGCCCATCCCATCGCACCTCCTGGATGGCGGTGATGTCAGCCTTATAGGCTTCTAGGGCCTCCGCAAGTTCATCGGCTGCACGTGGTCTGTAAAGTGACCTCACATTCCACGTGCAGAACCGAAAATCGTTGTCCTTGTTTCGTTGTCCATAGTCGTCAGCAGTAGGGTCATTCGTATCCGAGGCTTGTTGCCGTCTCTGAACTAGACTATATTTTACACGGTGGGGAAGTTAACCCCACGCGAAGCCCCCGAACCTGGAGGAGCGGGTCCTGGTTTAAACCCCCGGACAAGGGGTCGCTGCATACATTGGTTCACCTCTAAGCGGCTGCAATAGAGGTTATCCAGAGGGCGCCGCGAGGAGGCTGTATGTCAACTTGACCTGTGCATTTACAGGGATCGTTGCTGGCACAACAACTTTGCCCTGGATGCGCAGGCCCATGTCCTCCTGTTTTTTGTTGATGCAGCCTCTGTATATGCATTGCTGTTGACTAGTTCCATACTTCATTTCGTGCTGCTTTTTGTCCCTGTTGGTTCTTGCACTTCTAAACTTGTGCCCGAACATTTAAGTGTTCACTCAGTTATCTATCAATTAGAAGAAGGGTCTAAATGCGCCGATGGCGGTGGAAGTTGCATTTTTGGCACCCGGGGATGCAAGCCTCTGAAGCAAACCCCTGTACTAAGCTGCCACATGTCAATTGCTGTGTACGCCCCCAGAATTTATTTTTTTTTGTTCTGATTTTTTTACCGATATCTTGTTACACGGGAATGGGGTACAACCGAATTGGACTTTAGCCAATGGGTCGTAGTTATTAGCAATTTCCGTAGTTCACGAATAATTGAGCTCCTCTAGGATGTCGTTAATCACTAGCCCCCATTGAAGAGGTATGAAGGCTCCTTAGGGCTCTTTCGATGCCAAGGCATGCACAATGCAAATTCTTGCATAATCAACGCCTCTTAGCATATCACCACTTTTTGATTGTACAGACCTAAACTGAAAATGTATCCACGTTCAGAGACAAGATAAACTGAATAAAATAGGGTTAGGTTAGGTTATTGGGACCATTGTTTTTTTTTTCAAAAATAAAAACTCAGCTATGATTTCGTGCAGATCAATATACCAAATTATTATATTATATAACCTAATATATAAGTATATAACTTAATACGTGGGGCTTGCTAAGAGATGGCGCTACTTGTGTTATTCCATTGGAACATGCGCTGGAAAGCTTCTGTCATTGTGAAAAGTTGTCATTGAAAAAGCCATATCTTCAGATGGGCAATACTTTGATTAATACTATTGTACGTGTTTTTTTTTTAAAAAAACGTGCAAATTTTGGAAAAAAAACCACACGATTTATGTTATAGACCCAATACTGTACCAATGTGCGTTTTACTGTTACTACTAAACTCTCTTCGAGTTATGTAAATTGGACTTATCGACGAAATATTACAAGTGAATTTCAATATTAGAGCTGTTGTCATCCATGTCATTTCAAATAGTTTCAGTTTCAGATATCAAATATTCGAGTTATTGAAGTTCGACACATCCAAATTTGTTCAATGTCTGCCTTATACATCATTCAATGTTGTTGTTGGTCTTATATTGCTCTCATCAGTGCTCCCCTCCATCGACTTAAGGTTTAGTTCGGGGATGCTTAGCTCAGACAATCATACCTCTACGCACGACCTGACTTGAGAGAGGTTCAGTGGTGAAGTATGGATGTACCGAGATATCGACTAGATCAAAAGCGCGGTGGGCTGTCCCAACTCTTCGAAAGGAAGATGCACCTACAAGCTGATGCCAATCATAGAAAGTTGCACATCCACGCAGATAGGGTAAAGCAGCTATCATCTCACGCAGTCTCTGCCTGGACAAAGCGCACGCCTGTAGCACGTTCAAATACGCACTCGCTAATTCGCCTGAAGCACATGATATTCGAATTACGATGCCTTGCAGAGTCACGTAGCAAGGCTAGAGAAGATTGGCAAGGTTTAGTTAGGTCAGTGGGTAGACGCTGTGTTGCTACGTCTCACTTAGGTCTAGTTGGATCCATGATGGCGTAGTCGGAGATCAGGTCATATTAAGTGTTTGTGCAGGGCAAACTCCTAACGGCAGAAATATTAAGGGCACAAGTATCCTTAACTAACCAACACCGCGAAGTAATACCGACCGGCAAGCCCGCTGTTGTGGGTATGTGCGTCGGCCCCAACGTCGGCGTCGTAGGTTCGATCCCTGGACTGTGAGACAAAAATAATTTTCACGCCCCACCTCTTTCGAGTCATTCACAATGCTCAAAATAATGTTCTTCTGTCGAGAAAAAGTTTCTCAAACTTGGCCGTCCGGAGTCGGCATAGAACTGTAAGTCCCTTCCACTCGTGAGAGAACAACAACGTGTGTCATATTGCACCCACGCGGGGAGATTTGTTGAAGGGTGTGACTTAGAAATTAGGCGTATTCCTGGCATTGAGCCTGAAATTCGTTCTTGCTGGTGTCACTTGATCCTTAGAAGATTACCGCATCCAAAGAAAAGCCAATCTACTGGCTTAATGCCACTTCCCACTGCAGTCAACCACTGCTACCATAACCTAACCATCCCTCGATTTCGGCAGAACTTGAGACGCAGCATTGAACATTAGTCGGCATTGATTACGCATTCATAAATCTCCCGAAATTCTCCGAGGTTTCCCATGGCCTACGACTCTGATTGCACATCGACTCCATCATCACTGGTGACTGCACTCAACGAACGGCTGGGAAAGTAAGCTGATTAATGGCCCAAAATCGTGAACAAATTTGAATGTGTTAAATGGGTGCAGTTGACCTTGCATCAGCCGCACAATGGCCGCCCAATTTATGCACTTTACAGAACGTCTTCGCCAGCACTCACGCTTCAAGGTGTCAAAACAAATGCGCCAGCGGCTTAGAGTTCATATGGAAATCATTACATCGCCTGTCCTAACAGAGCCGCACTGCCGTCAGAAGCCTACGATCAAGGGAAAGGAAAAATCCACCTTCATCCGCAGGGCCTTTCACTTTTTACCGCTAACACTGCCAAAACGGAACCGCGAATTCGTACACGAATTTCGTCCATCATGTCGACGCGCGCGGTTAGGTCGTGTGGGTTCTCCCAAATCCTCCGAAAATTGTGCACAAAGCCTTCCTCCGCGCCAGCCAGACGTCGAACACAAAACAAAACACTCTCGTAATAAAGTTTTGTACCGCTCGGTGATTTTCATTGAATTCGAAATGTTTGATTTATCGACGTACGGACAGTCAAGAATTTACTGTCATGGATAATAAATAATTGAGCTGGCTCGACAAAGTCGACGGAGAAGAAGTGTCGTCTACCCACCGTGCAACACCGTGTGCGACGGGCGACAACGGACTGCGAACGACGACAAAGACGTCCGGACGAGTGGCTGCCGAACGCTTTTTTTGGTTTTGTCGATACTCGCGCGCGTACTCGCTGAAGCTTTGACTCTCAATGGGACCAGGTTAAGGGTTAAAATGTGGGAGTCACGATTCACAGAAATCCCGACGACGCTGCGCCGTTGCCGTCGGTGCGCCGTTGGATGGCCGTCGCGGCCGCCGCTCGGTTCGGCTCGCGCTCCTCCACCGGGCTTGACTTTATTATTATTATTGCCAAATGATACACCAGTTAATAATAATACAATTTCCCTTTGATGTATTGTGGCTGGCATTAAGTTGTTTCGGATTTTGGATTTTGGATGCGGTTTCCGCATTTGGAGCGAATGTGCACGGACAGCCGAGTAAGGTGGCCGAGAATGGGAATAATCGGACAGAGTAAGTCGTGTGGACATTAATAACCGGCGGCCCTGTGCTTTGTCAACCTGTTGCCTCAAAATGGAATAGAGATTTCAAAAGTACGTAACAGGTACACGGCGCACAGGGGTAACGCGCTTGGGAGAAACTCTTTGTTCTAGTTTCGTCGGTGAGCAGCATTGATCACGTTAAGGGTCACGGGAAGATATTTGAAGTCACTGGGGCATAGGACTTGGCAATGGACTGACTGTGACTGTGCTCTTTGTTGCGGTTCAGTTTGGAATGGAGATCCGTCTTTTTGGAGCGACCGTCCATGGAATGGTGCGCGTTGGTTAGGGGAGATTAGAGGAAATTTCATTGAGTTTTAACATGTCATGGATCAGAAGTGTAGATCAATCATCAATTCAGGTAAATCTGGTCGAATGTATCAAGAGCAAGTAGGTTAGTGCTAAATTTGTTGGCCCCCTTCCGGAGGCTTCTTATACAGCTGCACGCCAGGAAGGCTTACATGACTATATAGTTTCAAGAAATTCTATCAGCAAATGGGGGTTGTAGCCGAGTATGGTTCACGGGTTAAGTGTATGGGTCTAACCAAACTAATGCGATCTGGTGGACCGCGCTAAAATCATTAACTACAAATTCGAATATGCATCAGCGGATCCCTACCGTCAACCTCTCTTAACTACTCAATCTTTCGCCAATCGAACTCTTCAGCTGACAGGCGCTGAAATCGCTCCGGACACTCTACCATTCTCAAAAAATGCGGATCCCTGCCAGGCGACACCGACCTGACAACACCTAAGCTTGTCTTCGAGAAGCACTTCTCAACCAGCGCAACCGCCAGAACTTACTGGCAGTCTGCACACCACACCCTAGATTGTCCTCTGCAAATTTTGAAAGACGGATCGAAGATGGGCGAAGGAGTGTCCGACTGGACGGACTACAAGATTATTGTATTCTGGTTATTTCAGGCACAAATCGCAGCGACCAAGGAACCTCTGTCCTGCCTAAAAAACAATGTGGCACCGTCTTGTTGAAACCACATGCGATGCAAGTCAAGCTCTTACATTTTGGGCAACGCCACAGATATTGTCATCTACTCGGACAGCCAGGCAGCAATAAAATCTCTAACGCAATTACATTTAACTCCAACACGTCCTTCAATTGCCGCCTGCCTCCAAACGAGATGGCTCAACCTTGAACACCGTCCTAACTGCAATGCCCTCTGCTCATGCAGATTCAGCCACTTAGGCGCGCTGTACCTTAACAACTTAACGGAGCTGAGGAATGTCGGCATACCTACATTGCTCGTTTGCGACATCAACTGGTAACCAAAAGGACTTGTTAGGCCGGCTAAGTGAGATTTGGTAGGCAGCCACCCTCGTGGAACATAACTGCCACTGATATGTTTGTTTGTTACTTTGAGCTAGCTACCACTTTCGACAAGATGTCTGTGGTCTGATGGCCAGTGACGGCAGAACTAGACGTGCGAATTGAAGCTTCCACGAAAGTCTCTTCGGAGGACAAACGGGAAACAAGGACATTTTATTACAAGCCAAAAGCCGGAGAAGAAGAATCTACTTGAAGCGATGGTCGAATTCGGGAACCCAAGAAAATTTATCCGACATTGCGCCACGCCAGACAGACACGTTTTTGCGTGCAGTTCATCTCAAGGACTTCCGAGCGGCCTGAAACCTGTTTCGAATTTCGGCAAAAACACATTCGTTGTCGTGTATTTTCGTCAATCTGGTACTAGGTACTTCATCCAGTAGGCAGTTGTAAAGGCGGAAGGAACTGTTAACAAGTCAGTTTAAATGTTTGGTTCGACATCGTTGCGCTATCACCTTGCCGTTCTGAGCCATCGAGAAGAAAACAAAATATAATATGCTGTCGACATAGAAACACCAAAAATCGTCAACGGTTCTGATTCAGCTACGATCCAGCTAAGAGAGTCTTTGAAGAGCGTCCTGATTAGAAAAGGAGAGAACAGCCAAATGGGTATGAAGACGCGGACGCAACACAACGCTCTGCATGACTTAAAGAGGCATGCCCAGGACCGTCGGTGATGGTAGACAGGCCAGGATGGGCAGCTATAACATCGACGTGGTCAGAGACATCAGCTACCATTGCCCCGGCATGGTAGGTACATATGCAGTTCAATCAAAATAAGGTATGACCAATATGCTGTTATTTGAATTATGAGTTCTGCTCGATATGAAGCTAGAATAGAAAGTCTTGCAGAGTTTTGTTATCACCAAGGTGTATATCCTAAACCTGTGTAATTAGTGAGCTATAGAAGAGTTTAAAAAAAACCCATAAAATTCAGAAAAATGTATGAAATCTTTATTTGAATCGAAAGTACGGTCCATATAATTTAATGTTTGAAGATTATTTCATGGAAATGTTGACCTTGACTGCGCCTCAAATGGTCCATCCGCTTAGTCCAATTTTGGCATACTCTTTCCAACATTTCGGCCGGTATCTCACGAATAAATTCTTCAATGTTGTCTTCCAATGCGTCAATTTCATTTCATTTATTATTTCCTTAATATCTCTGTACACTAAGAATGCAATATTCTTTTGTTGTAAAGGCCTTAACATAAAACATCGTTCGAATTCATGAGTGACAATTACATATTTCAAAATTGAATGTAAGAGATTTGCAGATTATTTTAAAATTTAGCTTAGTATATCAATTTACTGATAAAAAATTAAGATTTAAATTGTGGGTATTATTTCAGTGCGTATTGGAGACTCGGTCTCTGACCGTACCTGTGGAGGTAGATGATTTCACAGGTGTACAGCATGAATGAAGAACTGCCTGCACGATGTTAAACATGTATGAACTGAGGGCTTCAACGTTATATTACGACTCGTACGACAGAAAGTTATTTTTTCATGAAGGTAGTCAGGTTGTTTTTAGTGAATGATTTTAAAGATTAGTATGCATGATCTGTATTTCAAAAATGCTTCTAATTCACATCCGAGGAGAAGCCGACGTTGTTCCGAGACGTGATCAAATCTTCGGAGGTTAAAAACGTACCGTGCAGTAGCGTTGATTGCTTTTAGCAATTTTTGCATTGAAATCCAATTGAAGCGGGCTTGCCTGTATAGACATGAGCTTTAACATAATAATAATATGGGTGGCGCTACAGCCCATAGAAGGCCAGGGTTTAGCTTCTCAGCAACCACTCGTGTTGTGCGTGTTATTGTTCTCACACGAGTGGAAGGGACCTACAGTTTTATGCCCGAATCCGAATGGCCAGATTTGAGAAGCTTTTTCTAGACAGGAAATACTCTTTGAGCAATGTCAGTAACTCGAAAGAGGTGGGGTCGTGAAAATTATTTGTGTCGCTCAGAGCTGGAGTCGAACCTACGAAGTCGAGGTTGTGACGACGCACATACCCACAACGCCACGGGCCACCATGAGCTTTAACATAGCCCCACAAAAAATAGTCTGAAGGCGTTATATCGCACGATCTAGGCGGCCAATTGACCGGTCCCGAACGTGAAATAAAATGTTCACCAAACTCGCCTCTCAATTAATCCTTTGTTGCGCGTGCTGTGTGGCATGTGGCACCGTCTTGTTGAAACCACATGTCATGCAAGTCAAGCTCTTGCATTTTGGGCAAAAAAGTTGGCAATCAACTCACGGTAGCGCTCACCTTTGACAGTCACGCTTCATCTTTGAAGAAGTACGGTCCAATGAGACAACCAGCCCATAAACCGCACCAAACAGTGACTTTTTCTGGGTACATTGGTAGCTCTGACATTGCTTCTGGCTGATATTCACTCTAAAATCGACAATTCTGCTTATTTACGTACCCATTGAGCCAAAAATGAGCTTCGTCGATGAAGAAGAAGCGCGCGATGAACTTTCTTAACAGAGCACGCATTTTGATAAGAAAAAATGCAATAATTCCGCAAGCGTTGTTCGTTTGTAAGACGATCATGGTTAAATTAAAGACCAAACTGAAGATGTTTGACAGTGAAACAAAACACGTGCGTCAGCTGTTTAAACCAGTGTTGCCAAAAAGATAGTAGCTAAAAAAATCACCCTTTATAATCATTTGAAACGTCTTTTACTGATTGCAAGACGCTGTCCCCAGGATGTTGTGCAAATCAAATCCACTTTGCCAGATCCGCAAAATTTTCAAAAAACAAAAATCCTTCTAGGAAGCGCTGGGCATGCGTATATTAGTTGTATTAAGCCAAGGGGTTAAGATTTCAAGGTTGTTCGAAAGACAGTGTGTGTACAGCGTGGCAAACTCGAATGGGATACACAATTTTATTACTCAGCTGACCAGAAGGCATATTACGCGAGCTATTACTTCTTCCAACAGTCAGATCTTTGGGGCTTACTACCCCAACGTTATGTACCTTACCGGCTAAATCCCTCCTGAGGCGTTCCTCTATCTCGACACAAATGGCCTAGGATCCAAGCGGATGTCCTGTTGTCTTCCATGTCGTACGCCGAACAGTGGATAGACGACTTCAATATGAACGGGATGTTGCTCGAAGTCATGAAGATCTTCTACGATCTCTACTCGAGACAGGAGAGATTCTGCCAAAGAACGGCAATTTTACTGGGGGTTACACCAAAACTAGTCTCCGCGGCTGCTAGCTAGTTTTCAAAATAAAAGCAAAAAACGACAGTTTTCTTGGCCAAAGAAACGAAACGAAAACAGTGTGTCCATTAAGACAAACGAAAAAAAAACCATAGCATGAGCCAAAAGGCACAGTAAACATTATTTTGAGGATAGCTTAGAGTATCAGTATCAGTGGGTTAGATGATTTGAAGATTTAGATTTGTTAAGCTAGTTTTAAGCATTTTTGAAAATGAATTAAAAATAAGACAAAAATGAAATAAAAAAGTTTCTCACACATTACTTCATCGCTCAGATCTTAGGTTAGACATTTGCAGATATGTTTGGATGTGCACTTGCATACGAAATGACTTAACAAGCAGTTCGTCCGCTTCCTCGTTACCGAAAATGTTACTTTACCCCGAAATTCAGGGAAACATTTAGATATTACAAAGCCATCTCCGTGATGTATAGATTTCCAGTGATAATTGCATGGGTACCATTCAGTTGGACCCTTACTCAGCTTGAAGATCCTCGTACAATTGTCCAGTGTGGAGGAAGATTAGCGACAACTCCCCCGATGACTGCTTGTAAGTAGATCGGTGAAACATTCTACAAAACTCCTTGATACCGATGCTGCCTGTTTGACATACTGCAATTCCATGTCCACCGCAAGGTCTAGCGAGATTTAATATGCGGACAGACTTTGAAAAACCCCCATAGCCATATTCCAAATGCATACTCGCACCGACTCCCCGGTTCATTTTAGAACAGTCTGTGCAGATTTGCAAGAAACCTTAAGCGTTCCCGTCAGAAACTGAGGCACTCGCTATCACCATCTGATCTTGTTGGAAGAAGCATGTTGGCGTATTTGTGAATGGTTCTATCTACCGACCCAACGAGAAGTCTCTTAAGAAGGTATGTGTTCTCGAAAAATCAATTTTTAGTGCTTTGGTAGTTCTGCGAATAAGACATTCATATCCGTCGTCACCATCAGTCCGTTCGCAATCCATCGAATATAAGGGGAATAAGACGAAAGCTACACGGTACGGTACAGCACCATAACTCAATGCAGAATGAATACTTTGTACTAGGTGCCATTTGAGAAAATGTGTATTTCACTGCTTGAGTCCCATGTGTCTGAGAATAACAAACCTTACAGTAAGTAAATGACGTGTCGAATTCCCCAACGTCTGGCCTATCTATGTATCAAAGTAACTCAGAA